>JACYFF010031956.1:109289011-109307006 GCA_017589665.1 Selenicereus undatus | reverse complement strand
GGGGGGGGGGGGCTCCATTAATGGGAAATTGATGTATATGCATATAATTTGCCAAGCATTGAATCAGTTAGTTGTCCATGGAGCACCCAGAGAGATCCATCAGGTAAGAGAAAAGGATAAAAAGTAAAATTCTTAACATCATTATTTATTTGCCGTTTAATACGCGGTTTGATGTTAGCTGGCAGGGAAAAGGCTGGTGTTGTACTGATATATTTGAGCATGGACATAGATAAATTCACCTACTTTTCTTACACCTACTGAAACATAAACATGTAAATTTCTGATTGCACGCCGGCTTAATTATGAAGATCCTTCCCCTTTCTTTTCTATTTTAGTCAAATGTTTTCTATTTCGGTCAAATCGAAAGAACAATTTGCTGGTGTTAGGTTTCTGGTGATCAGGTCAGGTGTGTACAACACAGTACTGTATGTTTGAATTCAAACCGCCCAAATCAAGAGCAATGGGCATGCTTTTTGCAATCCCTCTCAAATCTGAGTATTTGGTAGGAAGATATGACTTATTATTATGTCATAATTAGTGAAATAGTAACTATAAAATTCACCGACTTGTAAAGTTGTATGTTTTCATCTTGGATTCAACTACTAAATTACTTTTGATTTGTGTTGAGGAAAGACAAAACAGGGGGCCAGATCCGGAAGGATTGGGGGGTTCACCGCCAAAAGCTTGGCATCATAGTGGTTCAGAATATCTTTAATTAAGCTCCAAACTCCCATGACTAACTGGAAACTTTTTCAACTCGTAGTTATGATAATAAATAAGGCTAAAATTGATAATCATGAATGAATTGATTAACGCAGCATAGAGCGTCGAACATTCTACTTAGCTTGAGTCGAGGGAACCAGCTGGAGCACACGAGCTCATACTGAGAAAGGGGAAAAGCAGATGCAGAGGGCTTTGTTTGGTGGGTCCTTCCCTCTGCCGGTCCATTGTCGTCTATTCGACCCAATGAGGCCCATTGTCGGCCCACTCCATAACTTCATCTTTGACCAAGTCTCGGGTTTAAGTTTTGTCCGGAGTGGGGAAACCCGACCCGTCTGGTGGTCGTGTTGTTGCTGGGACTGGTAAATTCGTTGCTTCAAAGGAATCCAACCACTCGATTCTCTTTCTCTCTCTCTGTCTCTCAAGTCCCTCGCTTTCCGTCTCTCAGATCTCCTCGTACACTGAGAATTTGAGTGCTGATTTTGCTTTGAAATTGTAAGAAGGAAGCAAGATGGCGAAGCCAGGAGGAGGGATAACAAACGCGGTGAATGTAGGGATAGCAGTGCAAGCAGATTGGGAGAATCGAGAGTTCATTTCTCACATCTCCCTCAACATTCGCCGTCTCTTTGATTTTCTTCTCCAATTTGGTATTTTTACTCCATCTCTCTTGTAATTCTCCGCTCTATTCTTTGATTTATTTCTGAAGATTGTTGATTATCAGAACTATTCCCCCCCCCCCCCTTTTTTTTTGCTCATTTTACGTATGGAAAAGATTTTGTACCGCGACCTAATTTTGTTATTGCTATTCGTTTTGCTTCTTTTCCGATCTCATTTGGTGTGTATAATTAATGGTGACTTCTATGTGTTTTCACACATTGTTTGGATTGAGATAGATAGGGAGAAAGGAGGGGAAGGGAAAGCAAGGAAAGGAAGGTGATTTGTATTCACCTTGTTTGGATATGTCGTAATAGGAGATGGAGGGAAAGAGGGGAAAACTATTAAAAAACTTTTATTCTCCTACTTTCCTGCTCATTTTGGGGGTGGATAAAAATTAGGGAAATAGGGGGAATGTGGGTGAACTGTTCCCCTCGGTTCTCCTTCCTTCTCCATCATTTAATATTCCCAAACAGGGGGAAGAAAGGAAGTTGTGATTCTTGGACGAGTTAGTTAAATTTTTGTTGGGCTATAGCCCAAATTTAATTCATATCCGTTTAAATCTATCTTAGGAAATAGGAATTGCCATGATGCTGCAATGGTGTTTTTTTGTTTTTTTTGAAAGAAGGGTATATTAATATTGCGATTGGTTGATTATAACATATTCCTAGATTTGTGATGGATCTTCTTTGATGGAGAACCTCTATGGTGTGGGATTGTGTGTAGTATAACTTTCACATCAGCCTTCTTTCATTCTTTCCATGCAAAATTCTTCTACCTTAATCTGATATTTGATGTTGAATCTATCATCTTATGGAAACTGTTGTCATCTTCTTTGTCCATAAAATGTTGTCAGCATAGCAAATTCTGTTGTCCTTATCTTGCTGTTAATGTTATTTTTGTTGGAGATGGTTCTTAGCTTGATTCCACCGGTCAGTTCAGGGTTGAGTTGCTTGTTTGGTTGTATTATATTCATAGCCTATGCCTTTGTTCTTCCTGCAAGTGCTGAAATGTGAAGCTTCAATCATGCATTCTCACTTAAAATTAGCTTAGTTGTGTTATGGTGCTGAGACTTGAGGGCTCCTAGTTCTACGCTGTTTTTGTTAAAAGAGAGCTCAATCTTACTGCTTCAACTTTTGTCTCATGAATGAATTCTACTTTCAGAGGCAACAACGAAGAGCAAATTGGCATCACTGAATGAGAAGCTTGATACACTAGAGCGACGGCTTGAAGTGCTAGAGGTCCAAGTGAGTACAGCATCAGCGAACCCGTCTCTGTTCAAGTGACATATTCATGGAGCAGAGCATGTGTGCGTCTAGGCGTGAGTGCTTGATGTCGCAAGTATTAAGCTCTTAAACATGGGAGATAAGGTCAGAAGCAGAATAGTTCCTCATATCTTCAGGCTTCCAGTTCTAGTTAGAATTGTAACGATGTAACTTCCAATACATGAGGCTTATGACATATGGCACGCATAATGTAAGAGTGTGAATTTGACTGTTTTCAATTTATGAGCGACTTGAGTATGCTACCAAATATGCTCAAGCATCCTCGTTTCATCTGGAGTACGTTCATTGATCATTCTTGGTTGTCGATCACTTGGCTGTATCCCTCTGAGCTGCAAAAATATTCCAGTCTCATCTTTTAAGTGTGCAGTGGGCAGATCATCTGTAGAACTCAACCTGGAGTATAGTTAACATATGATTGTATCTTCTTCCTTGTGTTCCCTTTCACTCTCTCTTCCACTAACACGATGTAGTCACTGTTGTCTGTGGACGCATTCTTATTCCTTCTCAGTTTCCGAGCCCATGTTCAGCATCTGATTAGTGCAATTACAGTATAGAACAAGTTATCTATGTTTTGTATCCGTTTTCCACATTGGAGAATGTGGGCTCTTTTTCTCACCACTGCCTGTGTTGATGGTAGAGCAGATGTTTCTGTCACCAGTCGCACAAGAAATGAAAGTGTGAACTTTTGCTTTGCAGATAGTCTGCCATTGAGCAATTATCAGTTTCTTACTAGTCTTTTTGTGCATAAATCTAAATTCGAATCCAAACCCATATTTCATGAATCTCACCTAGATGGAGAATTGAGGGTTAAATGTAGCAATTTTATTCGTGGATGTTCGATAATGCTTTGAAAAATGTCATCCTACTGAGATTTCTTGTGGGAACGATTCAGGGGCTTTTTACAATGCTAGGCTTAGAAAGCGTGAAAGCTGGTAAAATGTGATGAAATTGTCCTTGGCAAAGCACATATCATACATCTGGGAATATATATTCTCAAAAGCCACACAAGCAAGACATACATTAATAACTGCTTATATGACAAATACACATTGAAAAATGTATATATCGTTTCGCTTCACCTCCAAAAAAATCCAAAGAGTGCGTAAGATAGAAATTGTAGAAGAATTGGACAGATCTTAGCTTAGCCATCCATTTTTATTTTTCTTATAGCTCAGGAATTGAAGAAGGAAACAGGCTGAAGTGTGGAGAAGCCGAGTCCAGTATCACGAAGCCCAATAATTTCTGGAGCTTTTTGAGCCCAAAGAAATGACGGATATGCAGTCGCCACGTGGACTGAACGAGAGACTAGCCCACAAAGAAGCTCAACGACTTTGTGATTTGAGCTCCCGATTTTAGCCTCCTTTGCTGACCCGCCGATCAGAGGAGCTCCTACAGAAAAATAGGGGCATTACGGTAAATTGGGAAAGCCGAACAGAAGGAACTAGGTCCAGGTGGCCTTCTCTGGACTCTCCTTTCCCTTTCTCTCTCCTCTGGCCTTTGTTTCTCCAGAACATCCCGGAGTCGGACATTTAAGTGGCTAAATATGAACACTGAATTCTGCAGAAGCTTGAGCTGTTTTCTCGAAACATCAGTTAGACATCCCAACTTGTTTCTTCCCTCGCACATTCCATCACCCCCTTAAACCCTACTTTGAATCTCCCTAAAACCCTTCCTCCGCACTTCTGCTTACTCTGTTTCCCTCTACTTAAATCAGCGCAATCAGCATAATCATCAGAACTGACTGATGGCAGCGTCTGTGCTTCTCCGATCAGCTCTCCGTCGACGAGAACTCCACACGTCTTCCTTAACTTCTTGCCGATCGGTAATACAATGCTCACTCTTAATTTGCTTTACAGTGTTTACACTCTCTGCTTTTTTTTTTCTCTTCAAAATCACTTGACTTGCTTGTTGAGGGTTCAACTTTTTTGCTTAATATCTGTCACTATTTGGCCCACGTCGCAAATTTTTAAGTGGACCTCTAACTTCCTTTGAATTGGAAATGAAGCCCGAATGATTGAATTTTTTTGAAAAAGAAAAAGGGAAAAAAAAGGATCTTTACGGGTTCGATTTCTCTTGTGGGTAAAGTGGCTGATCATAATGTTAATTGGTTTCAAACATGCTGCAGTAGATGGTGTTATGTTGCTCAAATTTGCTGAACAACCTTGAATTTTGTTATAATTTCCAATGCCCATTGCCCAGGATTGATAGGCCTGAAATTATCTCTGCAATTTTCTTGCTGTCCAAAATATTTCATTTTTCAAAAGGAACTGTGTATGGCATACACGTGGAATCAGTTTTATTGTGTACTGCTTACACAGAGAGACCTTGTGCTCACTTTAGAATGGCAATTAAAGGAATAACTAACGATTTATGAACACCCCTTGATGCTATGAAGGTACTAGTCCTAGAATCCCATATCGTAACTCACTGCTTGTAATCCCCCTTTGCAGTTGGCTGGCAATTTCAACCCATCAATTTCATCTTCATCTCTCATCAATAGATGGGCAGGTTTGGCCAGGCCATTCAGGTACATCTCAAGTCCACTCTTTTGCCCCAAAATTTGCCTTGTATTTAAATGCTTCCTAGCTGAAGCTTATATGCTTTTGCAGCTCGAAACCCACTGGTAGTGAAATTATTGGAATTGATTTGGGTACTACTAATTCATGTGTGGCAGTCATGGAGGGGAAGGTTAGATTTCTTGTTTCCTTGTGCATGTTTAGGTTGATGTCTTCATTAGGTTTGTTCTGAGAAACTAGAATTGGTATGCCTGCTGTGTAGAATGCAAAGGTGATAGAAAATGCGGAAGGATCTCGAACCACGCCGTCAGTTGTTGCCTTCACCCCAAAGGGGGAAGTGCTAGTGGGAACCCCAGCGAAGCGACAAGCGGTGACTAACCCAGAAAACACCTTCTTTGGAACAAAACGCCTTATAGGGAGACGCTTTGATGATCCTCAAACACAAAAGGAGATGAAAATGGTGCCATATAAGATTGTTAGAGCTCCAAATGGAGATGCATGGGTTGAAACTACTACTGGACAGCAATACTCTCCTAGCCAGATCGGGGCATTCGTTTTAACTAAGATGAAGGAGACTGCGGAGGCGTATCTAGGGAAGAGCATCTCTAAGGCTGTGATCACGGTTCCTGCATACTTCAATGATGCTCAGAGGCAAGCGACGAAAGATGCTGGGAGGATTGCTGGTCTTCAAGTTGAAAGAATTATTAATGAACCCACTGCTGCTGCACTTGCTTATGGGTTAAATAACAAGGAAGGCCTTATTGCAGTTTTTGATTTGGGTGGTGGAACTTTTGATATCTCCATTTTGGAAATATCCAATGGTGTTTTTGAGGTGAGCACTTGTATCAGTTTGAGAAAAACCTCCACCTTGTTCCCTTCTAGGCTAGTTTAATTGATGTGCTGTTTTCCCATCAGGTGAAAGCAACCAACGGTGATACCTTTTTGGGAGGCGAAGATTTCGACAATGCACTGGTTGAATTCTTGGTCAATGAGTTCAAAAACACCGAGGGCATAGACCTATCCAAAGATCGCTTAGCTTTACAGAGGCTTCGTGAAGCGGCTGAGAAGGCGAAGATAGAACTATCATCTACAACTCAAACAGAGATAAACTTGCCCTTCATTAGTGCTGATGCATCCGGAGCAAAACATTTCAATATGACACTTACTCGGTCAAAGTTTGAGAGCCTGGTGGATCACTTGATTGCTCGGACCAGAGACCCCTGCAAGAATTGTTTAAAAGATGCAGGTATATCCACCAAGGATGTGGATGAAGTCCTTTTGGTAGGAGGAATGACTCGTGTTCCTAAGGTACAGCAACTTGTTACTGAAATTTTTGGGAAAACCCCAAGCAAGGGCGTTAATCCTGATGAAGCCGTCGCCATCGGTGCTGCTATTCAAGGTGGTATCCTCCGTGGGGATGTCAAGGAGTTGCTCCTTCTGGATGTAACTCCTCTGTCGCTTGGTATTGAGACTCTCGGTGGTGTTTTTACGAGGCTGATTGCGAGAAACACAACCATTCCAACAAAGAAGTCCCAGGTATGTGCTAATAGAAATGCACCCCATGCTGCCTAAATGACAGTTTAAGAACTGAATGTGGTTTTGGTTGATGTATATTGTAATGATTGACTTAATGGGGTGTTGACAGGTATTCTCAACAGCAGCGGATAACCAGACTCAGGTTGGAATCAAAGTGTTCCAAGGAGAGCGTGAAATGGCAGCAGATAACAAACTATTGGGTGAGTTTGAGCTCGGGGGAATCCCACCTGCCCCGAGAGGAATCCCCCAAATCGAGGTCACCTTTGACATCGATGCCAATGGTATTGTAACTGTCTCTGCTAAAGACAAGGCGACAGGAAAAGAGCAGCAAATCACCATCCGATCATCTGGAGGATTATCCGAGGATGAGATTCAGAAGATGGTGAAGGAAGCCGAGATGCATGGCCAGAAAGACCAGCAGAGGAAGGCTCTCATTGAGGTCAGGAACAATGCAGACACCACCATTTACAGCATTGAGAAGAGTTTATCCGAGTACAAGGACAAAGTCCCTGCAGATGTTGTGAAGGAGATCGAGTCTGCCGTGGCTGAGCTCAGGGACGCCATGCAGAAGGATGATGCAGATCTGATCAAGGCTAAGATCGACGCTGCGAATAAAGCAGTCTCAAAGATCGGACAGCATATGGCTGGCGGTGGGGGCGCAGCTGGTGGTGGGTCTTCTGGTGGGGATCAGACTCCTGAAGCTGAGTATGAAGAGGTCAAGAAATGAAGCAAATTTTGAACTTGGACTGTATTTTGGTGGGATTCTGAATCCCCGTGTAATTTCTACTGTTTCTCTGGTTCTTTCTCTTCAGGTTTCTTGCTATTTATTTTTAGTTGTGAAGAGCGTTGATAGGGACTCCTGAAACAAGGTGGTGTTGCCGAGCATCAGAAGGTTGAAGATGAATTTGTAATTTTTATTGTCTTTGTCACTGTCAATTTTCAGTTGCTAATGCTGATTTAGTGTGATTTTACAAAGTAAATAATTCCAAGGTGGATGATTCATTCCTTTAATTTGACGCAAGGGGGTGATCTCATGTAATGAAACTATGAAAAGGCATGGTGTGTAGTTGTACTAGCGTATTATAGTGGCAGTACAATGCGACATGTTTGTAGTACTGTTCGAGAGCATGTGACCTTAAAAAATAAATAGCAAGCCAAACTACATTTTTGGCTTTTTTGAAAGCCGGTGGGGGCCCAGAAGCAAGGTCGTTGGCGGCCCGCGCTTTCTGGGCTTTCACCTTTTAGGACGCAAATCCCAGTGTTGAATTGTTGATACCCGACGTTTGCAAGGGTATTTTCGGCACTCGGTGACTTAGTAGACAACGGTCCCCACGAAGATTTCCTCCATAAAAGCCAAGAAATGTTGGGAACTGATATTTCCAAGCCCAACCACCAAAAGAGTTGAGAGCTGCGGCAAGCGTGCAAGGCTTAGCAACCATCAGTGAGGAGGGAGAAAAATCCGTGTAAGCAAGTGTTCATTCTTTTCGCCTTTCTCCTTCTAGTTACTCGCATAGTTATATCTGCGTCCTAACTATTGTTGTTTTAGTCGAATCTTCACTAGTTTGGGGCTTAAATTTTGAAATATCTATTTTACGCAACTGAGAAGTTTGGGGTTTGATCAATTCGCATTGTTTTCATCACGTTTCATTTCTAATTTTTCGACGATTTTGATGGATTTCTCGATGTGATTCTGGTAAGTTTGAACTAACTAGAATGTAAATTGTGTTTGTCCACTTTTTGAGATGATTTCAGTGCGGCGATTTTTTTGATTTGAGTCTCAAACAATGGCAGGAACTGAGAACTTTGTGGTTTGATCAAGTCATACATCGGATTATGTTCATCATGCCTCATTTTCTATTTTCTCAGCCATTTTGAAGGATTCCTCAGTGTGATTCTGGAAATTTTGACTCATCAGAATTTGAATAGTGTTTAATCTTGTTTTGGATATGATTTCAAAATTACTTCGAGTAGGAATTTGAAAAGGAAAAGAAAGATTATCTGATGAACTAGGTCAACGCACTATCTTGTTAATCGGAAAAGGTGGTGAAATTTTATCATTATTCAGCCGGAAACTTCACAAAATCCCCAATGTTCAAGTCACTGGACCTGTAGAGAACTGAATTTGATTGCCACGTACTGGCAAGTTGCTAGGTCGGACTGTATTAGATCACCAAGTCAGTTGATCACTCTATTACCTTCAGCTATTGGTTAACTTCTTCCTGCTGGAATCATGAATTCTTTACAGGTGGAAAACATGGAAAAGGAGCAAGAAAGAGAGTGGGGGGAAGCACAGAAGATAGAATTGAGCGTAGATCTGGTTGAGGCTGCCAAAAAGCAGCTGAAATTCCTTGCTGCTGTTGATCGCAATCGATATCTGTATGAGAGTCCTGCATTAGACCGGGCTATCTACAGGTGAAAGTTTCAATCTTTGGTCTTTGTTCTGGCCTATGTGCTAAATTGGATGGATTGCTGACTATGCTAAACTCAGGTACAACGCGTGTTGGCTTCCTTTGCTCGCAAAGCATTCAGAGAATCCTCTTTCTGAAGAACCACTTGTTGTCCCTCTTGACTGTGAATGGATTTGGCATTGCCATAGACTCAACCCTGTAAGACCGTGAACTATATTTCTATATCTTCTTTCACTTAAAAGATGCTTACATCTAAATCATAGTTATGTAGCACAGGTGAGATATAAGTTAGATTGTGAAAAGCTGTATGGGAGAGTTCTTGGCAACCACAATGTCATCTCATCTGTTCAAGAAAACTCGAAGAGGAGAACGGAGGAGATATGGAGCACAATGTATCCTGAAGAACCCTATGAGCTTGAATTGAGTAGGCCTCTCTCAGAAGATGCCTCGCAAAAAGCTTGTCAAAGTGAAAACTTTACCACTTATGATTTGGTCTCTGCTGTTAAGAGGCAAATTCCTTTCACTTTCCAGGTAATGGCACTTTCAACTATTTCTGAAGTAACAATCTTGCAGCTGTTGCTGGTAAGGGTACACAGGAAAGACCAAGGAAGGCTAATTAACTGTTGTGTGGAATTGGATTGTTTTCAAAACTACATAATTGTTCAAACCTACATAATTGACAAAGCCCAAAACAACATGGTTTGGCTTCATTGTGTGTGATACTTGAATTAGGCCCTTACTTAACGAGCGGATTATGGAGTAATAATTTAGCACCAAACCATTACAAGATTATTTCTGAGCCCACCAGATAATGGGGAAGACCTAGTTTCCTCTGTTGAGATAGAGAAGTTATTTGGATTTTTTATTTTTTTATTTTTTATCTTTTGGGGAGGGAGGGGCTTAGTTCGGGTCTGTCTCTCTTCCATGCCTTACCTTTGTCCTCCATTCTCTGGTCTCTTCCTTCATTCAACCCTCATTTCATTGTCTTTAATTGTATTCCTTGAAACTATCAAAATGTGAGGAGAGATAACAGAAAGAAAAGTGAGATAGAGATGAAGCGATCATATCATAGTACTGACATGTTTAAACTTAGCATGTAGCTGAGCAAAGTCTAATGGTGTAGAAGAGACCATTGGGATTCCTTTTCTAGTTTGTTAGTTCAGTGAGTGGTAAAGGACAATGCAGCTGATTTGTGCCGCTATCTCTTTCCATCTAGCTTGATACACTGTTAATCATTTTCCATTAATACCATGAGCATGCTGCTTGAACTTACTGCCATCTGAGTTCTGAGACTATATCTGCTAGCTTGGAATCCTTGGATGCTAGATATGTAATTGTGTTGCCTGGATGTCTGCAGGTATCAAGACCCCATATGGATGACAATCTGTTTCTTAAAGAAGCAGTAGCCAGATACAAAGGCTTCTTGCATCTAATTAGAACGAATAGGAAGAGCAACATAAAGCGTTTTTGTGTTCCTACTTATGATGTTGACCTTATTTGGCACTCTCACCAACTGCATCCAGTTGCTTATTGCAAAGACCTGATTGAAATATTGGGCAAGGTGTTAGAACATGATGACACCGACTCCGACAGGACAAAAGGGAAGAAACTGGATACAGGGTTTTCTGAAACCACCAAGCAATGGGGAGAAACTTTTGGATTAAGGTATTGGAAGGCAGGAGCGATGTACAGAGGGAATACTCCGAGTCCAGTTTCACAAGTCCCCTTTCCATACACTTTCAGGAGCAAGGAGGCTGATTCAACAACCAGTTGCAAAAACCTAATTCAATTTCCAACTGTGAAAGCTGTGGAGGTAGTTTCGGTAGTCTTCATCATGCCTTTCTTCTGTTTTCTTTGTAAATGTTTAACATTCTGGACAGAAGTACTTAGTGCATAAGTGGGGCAGATTTGGCTAAATAAGTTAGTCACAATGATAAAAATATACATTATACATCTCAAATATTATAGTCATAGATATGTGTTCTAGATGTTTTTTCTGTCAAATACGGAACTTAGGAACTCGCATATAACATGCTTCCGCATTGAGCTTCAATGTTCAAACCTACCACAGGCTAGTTCATGTCTTGTATCTAAGTTGGGATCAGTTCTAATGTGCTATATTGAAGAAATGCGGTTGGTGTTGAATTCTTTGTTTGTCTTCCATGTTCACTAATGCATTTGCTTTCCGAAGAAATTTTGGGAATGAAATTTCCCCCAAGTAAACCATGTCAGATGCCAGTAGAAATGTTGCATTTCTACGGGTAATATGCGCTCATAGCTTTATACTAGATTCGTGTAAACATCTTGTCTTTTGCCATTTATACTGCTAACTATCGTGAACTTCTTTAACATCTGTTTCCCAGGTTCTTCTGGAGTTTGTGCAAATCAAGAATCTACCAGAGGGTCATAAAGGAAAGCTTCTAGTTTCATTCAGTAAGAAACAACCGGATAGGCTTTTTAACACCACAAGAACATTGAGTATCTCGTCAGAGTCCAGAGAAAAACAGGTTGCTTATTTCCAATGTGAACCAACTGGAGAATTTCTGTTTGAACTCAAATCACATTCATCTTCTAACATACCAGTACGGAGATCATCCAAGTCTCTTGGTTCTTGCTCCCTTTCTTTACAAGAATTTTGGGCTTCTGCAACTCAGCTTTCGGCAGATAAATGGCTGACGGTTGTTCCAGGCATTGCAAACTCTGAACCTATTCTCCTTCATGTTTCTGTTTCCTTTACTGTTCCAACACCTGCATCCTTGGTATTTGACCTTATTCGTCCTCAGCCTTTCTTTAAAAATTCTTGTTTTCTCCCACCTCCTGCGAGCAAGAAGTTTCAACAAGGCAAGAACTGGACACGCGTCATTGATGATGATGGAGATGATGTTTTTAGCCTGCAAATGGGGTACTGATACTTGTTCATATCTACTTGTCAGTTATCACTGATCCTATTGCTCCATTTATTCTGAAACATGTGATGGTGGTAGGGAATTTGAGGCATGCCAAAATATATGACGTGGTGAAATATACAAGCGTAGCATTTAAGATTCTTTTCTCTCTCTCTCTCTCTCTCTCTCTCTCTCTTTTTGGTTATTTTGGCTGGATAGTCACACACTCCGCAAGTCATATTTTCATCTTTTCCAATTTCCTTATTTGCGTGATTACATTGAGGTTGATCCATCATCAGCAATGTTTCTATCCATAATTTATTCTTTTGGCTCGCAATCTATTGACATCAAGTAAGCTTTCTGCTTGAAGTGTGTTGATTTTACCAGCAATGTACACGCTATGAAATTTCATCTTTTTTCCAACATGTTTTGAGGACCGAAAAATTGCATGGTGTCTCATAGGTGATATTTCCATTTCCTGGACCTAAATGCCGTGCAATTCTTTTGCAGTCAACAGCAAACTGCGTGGGGAACGTTTTCTGAACCTATTTTGCAAATAGGATATATGATTTGTTGCAACTTCTAAAGCTAGCCTACTCTTCGTCATTTGGCCATGTGGACTGTTATAACTGTCTTGTTACAGGAACTTAAGCAAGGACATATCAAGAATCACCCAAGATGTGCTTAAGGAAGTCAGCTGCATCACAGACTCAGGGGAAACTCATATTTTGGCTGAACTTGTGGGCCATGAATGGTCTGTGAAGGGAACCCATGGCTCTTTCAAGTTCCATCGTTCCTGTGGAGGCAGTGATCACCTATTTGAGCTTGTTGGTCATAAGATGGTAAATGCCTGTACTGGATTGTTTCTTCTTTAGCACTTCAACAACCCCTTAAGATCACATAATGATGGAAATTTCTTTTATCAACCAACTAGGCCGTGCACCATCTTAATTGTTCAGGAAAACCATTTGGGTGATGAGCCATGCATATCTTTGTAAATGGAGATCTTGTTCATATGGTATTCCTGATTTAGGCGTTGAATTGTTGGTGCAGGTGAATCTGTTTCCAGGAAGAAGGTTGGACTATGAACCTAAGCACTGTGCCAAGTGCAGAAATGAACGCGATTTTGTTACCGCAGTTGAATTTTCAGCAGATTATCCTTACGGAAGGGCCGTAGCACTAATTGACCTGAGATCTGGAACTTTGAAGGTACCATTCCATTACTGAGCCCTACATTACTGTTTGTTCTTTGCCTCGGTCTTAATCACCTCGACTGTGAACAGGTAAAGGATGAATGGATGGTTCTACCTGGCATTACTGTGGCCTTCATACTCTCAGATATTCTGAAAAAAGAGGGATATACTGGCTTGACTCCCAAAGGTAATACGATGGAGATTGCTAACCAAACACACACTTCACCTGGAGACCCACAAGCCAATGTGGAGAAAAAGATGGAGTCGGTTGGAGGAGATGTAGGGAATCCAGTGCAAGATATCTCCCAAAGTGGGGGTGAAAGTGGAAACACAGTAAAGAGCGGAGCCTGCGGTGGTTGTGGTGCTGGTTGTGGAAGCATGGTTCAGAGCGGTGGCTGTGGTGGTTGCGGAGGAGGCTGCGGTGGGGGATGTGGAAGCATGGTTCAGAGCGGTGGCTGTGGTGGTTGCGGAGGAGGCTGCGGTGGGGGATGTGGAAGCATGGTCCAGAGCGGTGGCTGTGGTGGTTGCGGAGGAGGCTGCGGTGGGGGATGTGGAAGCATGGTCCAGAGCGGCGGATGTGGTGGCTGCGGTGGGGGTTGTGGTGGTTGCGGCGGTGGGTGTGGAAACAGGCTCCAGAGCGGTGGTTGTGGTGGCGGCTGTGGGGGTGCTGGGTGCAAAAGTTCTGCTGGCTGTGGTGGTGGTTGTGGAGGTGGTGGTGGCTGTGGTGGCCAGAGTTCTCCTTATGTCAGTGATGTATGCTGCGACGACATTGCAAAGGTGGACTCCTGTACACTGAATGAGCCTGTTGCTGCTCAATAATCCGCAATTGCATTGAGCGTGTGTTGTGTGTCATGCGTGCCTGCCCAAGTTGCCATTAATTCTTACTTGGCTGCTTCAAGTTATGTCTATAAATAAGCCTTTATATGAACTGCAAATTTACAAGATGCGTTTGGTGAACTCCTATCATTGAATTTCTTCTTTGCCCGTGATAAAGTTGGGTCCTTCTTTATTGCTTACATGTCGAGCTCATTATTTGTATTGTCTTGTAATATGTTTATGAATAAATACAAATTGCTCTGTATTAATCTATGTGTTGAAGAATGAATTCAATCAACAGCTTCATAGGTTTTATACTATAATACTATAACATCGGAAAGGCTACTCCCTAGTTTCCGGAGTCAGCAGGACCTCTGTCTTAGCTTTGGTAGAGTAATCATATGATGGTATGAGGTATTCATATGGTGATGATGGCAGTCGATGCCTGGTATGGATAAGGGGTTTAATAAATGTCAAATTGACAATAGCGGTTGAATTTCTACAAGAGAAATAGGCACAACCGGACATGTGGATGTGGATGGTGCTTTTACGATACACGATTGCTGTGACTATTTGTTTTGGAATTCAAGGGCTCCGAATTAATTAGGTGAAATTAATTACCAAGTCCCAACGTAGAGCTGCTTATCTTCGATAGAATATGGTGCGCCCAACTTCGATAAGGGCAAAACCGCACTGAATCTGGGCCCTATGACTCAATAGTCAATACCCTTCGTTGATGGTTCCTAACGCTATCTCAAGTTTGAAAGTATGTCTCAGCGGAGTGTGTTATGCGAATTCCTACATGATCATGTATTCGTTGTATTGTTTGCAACATTTCACGAGCCATTTGCTTCACTTTTTCCCACCGGAGAAGACCAGAGATCAAATCCCTAGGCTTGACAGTTTAACTTTTCATAGATATGCAAATCTACAGCCAGATAATGTGAACCATAAAGTCGGATTGCAGTAAATATTGCTTAAAATACCATGTCTACTTCAACAAAGTGCTTGGTATTTATATTTAAAAAAAAGGGTAAAATTTTTCAAGTAAAATGAGCCTATACATCAGTGCATCGCACAAGTATGAAATGACTATCAGTACTTGGTTTATTTGATTAATACAGATGACTGATATATCCAAAGTATGGCCGTTGGAATACCTAGAAAACCTGTTCCAGGTCATGGGCCCTGTTCTTTCTTTTTTTAAATAGTTCTATAGCCGCACAACAGAATACTTTGTGTGCATAGATTTGAACCGTAATGACCTACAGTAAAGCCAGAAGAAAGAGGCCCATTTCAATAGATAAACAGGACAGATGGATCACAGCAACATTCATCGATTAGGCAGCAACAACAGAGAGCCGCGAGACTGCAAACAACAGCACTAATTAGTATTTTGTTTATAAAAAATAGAAAAAAAAAAGTTATTAAGGCATCCCTAGCTAGTGTGTTTTGAAGGACAAAAATTAAATTGCATATGAGAAAAAAAAAATCAACTCTTTTGTCTAGAAACGAGCTGCACAACGAAGTAATTTACCAGCCCTCAAGGAATCCAAGCTGCCTCCTAGGAGGAGGTGGTGCAGCATACTGATATTGTGGAGGTGCCATCACCGGTGGACCTTGGTAATACCCTTTTTCATTCCATCCATGTACGTATTTCCAACAAAACAGATTTGTTAGTTATTACACTTTGAATTTAACTCGAGCATCATCACTAATTGAAGTAGCATAAATTAGAGGAGCTATATACAACATGACTACTATACAAGTATTACAAGGAAAAAGTAGCTGACAGAGATAAAGAGAGACAGATCGAGAGGAAGGGGGGGTACGGACCTTGAGCAGGGTAAGGGTAAGCGTACTTAGGGTCGCTCATGCTTGCTTGGGAGTTGAGAGCAAATCAAAGAGAGGAGAGGATGAGAAAAAGGGGACAAACTCTTGTTCCTGACTATTCTTTGAGCCCGACAATGGAAGCGACCAGTCAAATGCGGAAAATTATGTGGGCAAGGTACATGAAGCTGACTTAATTCAAGGACGGACAAGCTGTTGATTTTCTATGGATGATGGTGAAGAGATTGATATCACTTTACGCTCATTTGATAGTCCTCTTGAAATGGAGCTTTAATTCCACGAAAAAAGCGAGAGATGTACATTTTTCAACAAGAATAAGAAGAGTAGCGGTATGAATTCAAAGGGAAATCATGTTTTATCTACGTTACCCTACTAAAGTTGAAAAAGAAGCTTTGTATTTAGAGAAAAGACTTGATATTTCAATTCTATTATTAAAGATAAGACCCTAACAATTAGAAGAATCACAAAGAGTTTGATACGATGATACGAGAGAATTGGCTCTCTCTCTCTCTCTCTAGGACACACTCATTTATTACTAATCCTAATTCAAATGAGATAAGTAAGTCGAGGCCGTATTAATTAGTGGGGTAGTTGCCACAAAAATGTTTACATCCATTTGGCACTTCCTGCTTTGATGGTCACATATGTACCATGTCAACTGCTCCCTTGATGTCAATACGAAACGGAAATGAGAAAAGCAACAAAGCAATATTGCATTCGAATGCAAGCTAAGTCTTTTTTAAGCGTTAATTACACTCAAAAGTTTCTTTTCTGACGTATAGATATAAATTCATACTTCTTTATCTCACTATCTCAAGTTTTAATAGTTCATAATCGCATTATATGTATTTATATATACACATACAGAAAATACAAGCCAATCATACATAACCATAAGACTTTTTGACACTCGGAATTGAAATTCATCTTATCAAACATGCATGTTTGAAGGAGCAACAAGATGCCAAATATACTGAGACACTCTCATATAAGATAATAGTTTAATTTCAGCTAATCCTCTATATGAACTACTGAGGAAATTAAACACATAAGAGTTGTAGCTAATCCATTTAATTAAGATGCTCCCTACGCATGCATGTACATGTTGAAGTCAAGCTTAGAGTGAACGAAATATTGTATAGGATAATTGCCACCTTAATCAGCTTCTCACCTGTCTGCTGTGAGCCTTTGAAGCTCCATGTGTTTAGCCCCCTTGCTTTACCGAATCGCATTATTGTAATTTTAATTATAGTAAGTACTAGCATCATCAGTAACATTACCCCCACAGAGACAGCTAAATGTCTTTTATTTTTTTCGTAACTTCGCCCGACCCATTGGGCCTGGCTTGGCCTGGCCCGGCCCTTCCCATGTGGTTTTTGGTCTGAATGATCTGATGTGATGGGAGCCTACTGGGGATTGGGCCCCATCATCATACAACCACATAAATTAATATGGAATGTAGGTTGTCATATCTCGGTTAAATCTAAGATTAGCCAACACTTTTTAAGAGAGACTGACTGTAACCTAACTTATGATAGATGTTGTTGGGCAAAAGACGTCAAAAAGCATCCACTAAAGTCTTCGCTGTCAATCAATACAACGGTGAAAACCGGGTCCAATAAAATTCTTATCAAACTTTAATTCGTCAGGAAAGTTAAGAAATCAGAGAAACTAGCGAGCCAGCTGAAAGTAGATTACTTTATTTGCACAGAGGTTAATCAATAAACATCATTTTGAGGGGAGCAAAGAGCCAGTAGGCATGATCATCAAAGAGGAATTTCACTCTTGAAGACATAAAGAGATTGAATTGAGAATCTCTCTCAATATAGCTGTCACGGAAATAGTACAAGCACAGTACTGGATGCCAAGTAGTGGGAATCCGTGTGACATGTATAGCACTTGAATTCACAAAGAAACAATCAAATCAAGACTGTATTGATGGATGATCTAGATGCCCATGGTACGGATATATGCCCATCTTCCACTTATAAACTTAGGCTTAATTTTCAGGGTCATACTAATTTCTTTACTAAAAAGGCGAGTAGACTCGATAGGTTTTTCTTATCGCCGAATCTAATATATTGTCTCCAACTTCAGGCCTCTTCTGATCGTTTTAAAATCAGTAAAAGG
>JACYFF010031956.1:109196763-109288611 GCA_017589665.1 Selenicereus undatus | reverse complement strand
TATATATAAGAGGAGAGGGCCCAAGTTATTAGGTAATGTAATGGAGTGGTGTTTACTTTGGGAAACAGGATAGAATGTGAAGTGGAGGGCAACAAGGATTTGACAAAGTTTGAATTATTAGGGCAAAATAATAAAGCATTAGATTCCCCATCCACAAACTCAAAGCACTCGATCGCTCTCACGGGTCAGAAAAAAAAAATTAAAAATGGATAGATATTGTTTGGTAAGTATCTTTAATTATCGGAATCGAATCAACATCGGGCCCCAACACAAAGATTTAGGAGAATCACACCTCTAAACATGCTGTAATAAACAATTTTTAAATTAATTATAGCAAAATAAGTACCACAAGTACTAAACATTTTCAAAGCTAGAAGTGCCAAGACCCCTTTTTTCTAATAATTATACTCAAATTGTCAGGTAGTGTTTGATGCATCTTTTTCTTTAGAGTCACTAACAGCTAGCTAGGTTATAGATATTGAGTGACTAGGAATTCTTTTTTCTTAAAAAGAAAAGAAAAGAAAAGAATATCCAGTAGACTACAGTGTCATACTCATACATAGCACAAACAACAATCTTCCATGTGAAACATGCATGCAACCCACCAAGAACCACCCTATAAGAAAAGATTTTGGTTAAAAATAATAAATATCTTACAATAATTAAACACACTAAGAAGTTAATGTTTTACAATAAAATCTTTATCATGCATCATCTATCTAATTTAGCTACATATACTAATTAATAAAGGTTATTTAAACTGCACCATCAACATCGATTCTCATACGTACAAAACTTATCAACAAATATTATGACTCAAGAAAGTGGCTATTAATCGGGCTTATCTTATGTTTGAGTCTAAGAGGAGTACTTCCTCTAAGGATATTTTTAATTATTTGAATGGACTTTTGAATTTAATTTAGACCAACTAACTTGCTGTAACCACAATTTCTCTTGAACGAGTAAGACAAAGGTTTAAAAAATTAGGAGAAATATTTGTAGGATATCAGTTATGTTGTTTTTCATTTTAATGAAAATATTTAATCAAAGTGTACTTTTTATTCTCATATGAGATAAATACAGCCGCTCAATAACAAGCCATCAGTGTGTGTGTATATATATATATATATATATTGAAATTCTTGAGAAACACTGATTAGCCAAATTAAATATTGTGGAGATAATTTTTAGGAATAGAATATTGGGTGTTATGAAGCGCGGCTGCAGTAGTGGAACTGTGGAAGCTCAAATGAAGTCAGCAACAACAAATGAAACTTGCTTGAGAATTGCAATTTTACAGATTAAACGCACATTTGAGAATTGAAAGCTAGATTTTTAGGAATAGAATTATTCGTCACGTTGAGTAATTAACCAAATAACACTCAATTAATCATCATATATAATACACCATAACACTAGCTAATACTATGATATACAGCAGTATGTGATGACAAATTAGAAAGAAAGCAACGAAGGGGATTGAATTTGAACTAATATATAATTAAGGGGAAACCGTGGCAGGCTAAGGCGGCTTCTGGGACGGCGGAGCCGCCGTGTGAGGGCGGAGAGGTTGACATGGGCACGGCAGCGCTATGAACTTGGCCACCTCATCTCCTGGCATTATCACCCCCACACTCTCCACTCTTTGTTTCTGCTTTTCTCCCTGCATTAATTGATCGTATAATTAATTAATTAACACCATGTACGTCAATAACCTTTCTTAATTTCTTAATTTCTTAATTAGTAATTGCCTTCTCAGTAATTCAAAGGCCTAGGAAAAAATGACTAAAAAGAAATGGATTAAAGTGCGTGAGAACGAATGGAATAATCATTTAATTAATTACCTCGGGAAGAGGGTAGGGTTTAGAAATGTGAGTAGGATGAAGAGCGGCCTCGATATCATGGGAGAAGGAATGGCGAAGGGATCGAAGCTTGTCCCAGTGGTAACAACACGAGAATATTCCACTCAAGCTGAAGATCACGATCAGAAGCACCCCCGTACCCAGCGGAAATCCCAGGGACGGCCGTGATGCGTCCGAGTGCTGAGGCACAGGAGAGTACTCTGCGCTCTGCATCATTCTAATATTACTCGATCCCTCTCTGTCCGATCGATCTTGATCTTGATCTTGCTCATATACTGTGATAATTAAGCAAGAGCAGAGCAGGTGTACCGTGTACGGTGGGGGGAATTAATTAATTGATGATATTCAAGGACGCGTTTGGTTGGGGTGGAAATTGAGAGAGGTGAGGAGGGTAGATTTATGGGAAGAAGAGGAAGAGGAAAAAGCAGGGTTGGGGGTACGTGTAAAGCTCACAATCCTACCACTTGTCCGGGGTAGAGTACGGAAGTCACTTGGTCCCCCATTAATTAATATATTCATGCCTTAATGACTATGCTTATGCCCCCCCTTCTTATTTGTTTGCTTCCTGCATTTTCTCCCTTCAACCACTTGGCATGTGCGTTTTCTGTTCCTGTCTGTCTCTTCCTGTGGCTTATTATTAGTTCAATTGAGATCTCCAAATTGAGTATTGTGAACATAGAAAAGTTGTTGCAGGAGATCAATTTTATTTTTTTGTGGATCAAACATTGCTCATTTTAAATAAATTAAAATTAAATTGAAGACGCTAATTAAAAAAAGGTATTCTTGATACTAAAACCTTAAAAAAAACAAAGTTATTGTTGCCCCTAATTAATAAGGTAACATCCTCCTTACATAATTGTATCATGTATCTTTCTGGAACTTGCTGATTTGTTTTATATGTGTAGATACAAATGCTCTGTTCTTGTTGATCATAGCCAGCTAACTAGAGAAGAAGGGAAACGAATAAAGATGATGAAGACGGGGAGGCCACCGTGACGTAGTTCGGGTGGGTACATGCAGTAATTCTGGACTTCATATCAGGTCGTTAGCAAACGATCAATCAGAATCATTATTATTATCTCATCCAATTGCGAGGAATGCCATTTCAATGCATGATGAGTGAGGAGTGACCAAGCTCTTGCTTTTTGCCGGCAAAATTAACCCCATGCATGCATCGATCCATCCATCCTCATCACCAAATTAGTTCAGCTAGCGTTATTCTTCACTTCCAACCTCGCAACATGATTATGCATCCAACACAGACCTACCTCCCTAATCCAATCATGCATCATATATATCACGTCACTTTCCCATCTTCAATTCCATATGCCCCACTTGTTGAAGTAAACGTACGTTAGTTCCTCTTTAATCAGCGTATTTGGATTAAAAGTGGAAACTCGCGAGATAATTACACTCACATTAATTATACTTGGCAAATAGTTGATGATGGGTACAGCTTATCCAGGTAGCTACCAGCTCACATGCAGCTTATGAAACTGGCCAGCGGGCAAACTTCTGACAACGATTAGACCCTGAAGTACACAAGTAGGTGAAGTGAATGTTGATAAATAGTTTCCCCCCTTAGCTTAGCGGGAAGAAACTATGTTAAAATGATGTCTGTGAAGAAGAAAAACGTACAGCAGAAAATGTCTTCGCTTTTGATCATGAGGGTATAGGAAAACACAACCTGCTGAGTCGTGATTTCAAGTGCAAATGGCAAAATTCCTCGGTTAAGACCAGAACCCTCAAGTCAAGGGTCAAGCTGTACAACTCACCGACTCGGTACAAGCGTCCTTTCATGCTCTTCAAGGGACCTCTTCACCACGCCCCCGAACAAAAATAAAAAATAAAACAGTAAAAAATATCGAATTTTTTTTTTTTGTGGGCTTGGGGGAGGTGGGGGAGAATATCTTCCAATCTAAAGAACTTTCAAGAGAAAAGGTGCCAATGCACGCTGTCTAAATTGATGAGCTTCGTTATTCTCCCAAATATACGTTATTTTTCAGTGTTTTACAACTAAAAATCGAGACTTTACTTTCAGTACATTGCACTTTGTTTGACTCTGGACGGGCGCATGACAGTATAGTATTACTGCCTATATACGTGCAGAGGAATATGAAGATTAGCTGAAATTAATTATAAACTTATGTTAGTTAAGAATAACCTCCCTATAATTACGCGATTAGTCTCTTTCATTTGATCTCTTATGCCTTACTTAACTCAGATTTGTTGGTAGTTAAAATAAAAGTCCAATCCCTCAACTCCCATGGGCTCGTCATGGTGATGTAATTGTGTGGAATTGCAAGGAGCCCGGGATTGATGGCTGATATAACTGATAGGTATAGATTGGGCCTCGCAGTAGGCTCTGTTCATTATGTTTAGATTGGGCCTATTCTAGTCCACTACAGATTGGGCTCCAGTTAACAACTTTAGCGATCTGAAATATAATAATGGGCCACCTTCCAGCCTTCTTCGTTTGAATGACCCATACACAGATTTTACTCGGTGAATTAAACAATACCCTCATTTTGGGGTTTTTTTGGGGGGGGGGGGGATTCCAAATAAATTTCAAAATACAATACAATATAACTACAATATAGAGGGAGATAACATAAAGTCAAACCTAAAATATATGATGTATTTAAAACCTTAATATTAATTTTTATTGGGTCAGCCATCAATCCCTGGCTGATTGATCAATTCAATAAAATGGAAGATCTAAGACAAAAACAGAAAAAGAACCTTAGTATTAGCCAATATATTATATATATGCCAAGATATCATTGGCAACATCTTCAGTTATTTAATAAAATAATCGGATCGGATTAGAATATCATATCAAATGCTACCTTCCCTTTGAATCCGATCTGAATCCTACTCTAACTCTGATTATTTTACCTTAACTCCAATCAGATGTTTCTCAAACTCGGATGTAATTCTCATTCATAAACAAACGTCTTCACCCTTTGCAATCCATATCATTTACCAAATAAGACCCATCGCTGAACGTGTCAGATGCTGATTGGCCAATTCACTAGTTAATGGGTGCCCAACATTTTTGCCTTTTTTAAAAATTGAACCCCACAATTTTAAGACTTAAGAAGGCTTGAACTTATCCCAATTTTAAAATCTATCTTAGTAGTAGTAATTAATTAAAATTGATCCAGAAAGCAATTAATTAAGTGAAGGGAAGCGGCAAAAGCGGAAGTCTTCCGGCACTGGGTCCCTTGTCGTGGCACAACCCCGCAATTTCTGTGGCTAAAAAACAAAGCCACCTTATCTTTGGGACCTACCCACGCTCAATTACTGCTTTAATTAATTCCCTCTCTCTTTCTATTAAAAAAATAAAAATAATTCCCTCTCTCTCCACCAACATTAAGCTCTACATGATCATACAACATCATCATCATGCAAGGCATGCCATCTAATCTTAATAACCATGGAGAGTATAGGTGTGGGAAGCGTGATCTGACCGTCGATTTGTAGGATGTGACGTTCGGACGATGTGATGGCCGCCTACGAGAGATGGGATTGGACGATGATGATGATGATGTTGGGGCATGCAGGATGATTAAGCAGTCTTTAATGAGCAGGATCATCATATGTGTGTTCACTTTGCCCCAAGCGTGCGAGGGTCTAGTGACAGTTAATCATGCTTGCCCCTGCCACACGACCATAATTAATATAATGAAGTAGTATAGTGCTGCTTTACTAATGTTACTTGTTCTTTTTTCCTTTTTTTTCCTGTTAGGATAATTAAGAATGATAATGGTAGTTCAAGTAATTAAGATTCAGCCTGGCTTGTATATACAGTTGTGTTCATGCAGCCAATTTGCCAACCTCCCCCCCCCCCCCCCCCGTTGTAATGCCCAAATCCAGGTGGATCAAGTAGCTACATATGTACGCCTTTTGGTACAATGATCCAACATTTAGATCACTTGTCCAACAACTGACTTTTAATGTTCATTATCTCACTTGGACTTACAAAATAGAATTGTTTGTTGCAATTGTGGGGTTTCATATAACTTATAAAATACTCATTGCCTTCATAATTCAAAATCTACTAATTGAGCAGGATAGAGAAATCGACCTTAGCTAAGAAGTGATTGAGTTCTTATCCGATATATGGATCGGTCCTACAGTTACAAGCTATTGTAGATTGATGATGACTGATGACATTATCGATCACAACTTATAGTTTCCTTTTTAGAGCAAATCAAGCTGTTACAATCCAATAGTCTAGATTTTTGGTAAATAATCCATTGTTTTCACTTGGATCTAACAAAGAGAAACACATATTATATTAGACAAAGTTCATATTATAGACTTGGGAGTATATGCTCTCATCAGCACATATATGTAAATATATATTAAAAAATAAAATATATAACAAATATATTGAAAAATATATATGAATGAGATTTAAAAGGATGTACTCTTAAATAAAAATAATAATTGAGCTTACAATATTACTTATATCAATGGGAGGTAGTACTATTACTTGTTTGTATACGTCAATATGCAACAAAAGTAACAGTAGGCGCCAATTTTCATTCTTTTGTATACAAGTTGCGTATAAAATGGTTAAACTTTATCAAAAAATCATAATTATTGTATGACTATTTAGCTGCTTATATTCTTTAAATCTTGTCTTTTGTTTGTCCTTATTTTCTGGAGAAAGAAAATGTGAATAATAATTAGGTATTTTGAATTATACAAAAAAATAAAAAGATGAGGAAGTATGAACAAAAGGGTAATGATGGAAAAAGGGAAGAAGAGAGGGGAGGAGGAAATGAGCCGGCAAACAATTTCGGAGGGCGCTTTCTTGTCCCCCCGAAGACGGTCAAGTCTGGTGACCCCTGTTTTGCTCTGCTCCCCATCGCCATCGTCATTGCTCTTTTTTCTCTCTCCTCTATTTAATTCCTCTTCTCTACGTAATTCAGTTGCGTCTGCGCCAACTCCATTAATACTCCTTTTCATTCCATTTCTACCCTTGGGCAACCCTTCGTCTTCATCCCAAAAAACTAAAATTAATATTGTCAATTTATTTTATCAGGGACACCCAAAAAAAAAAAACTATTACCAAATTATTTTTGGCTCGCTCGTTTTAATGGCTAAAACTAAAGGTTATCAGTAATGAGCAATTTACATTAAGGCTCCGGTTGGTTATTAGAAAATTTGGTGAAAAGAAAATTTGAAAGAAAAAAAATTTGAAGGAAAAAAAAGTTGGAAGGAAATGAGTTTTTTTTCTCTTGTTTTGATTGAAAAAAAAAACAATAATTTGGATGAAAAATTTGAATGTTAATGAACTATTTGAATTATGTTGATGTTATCTAAGTAATGTGAGGTTGGAGGAGGTTGAAATTTTTTTTCAAACTTTCCTCACAATTTTATGGAGGAAAATTTTATCACTTGTTTCTAACAATTTTTCCACCTAACTTTTCTCTATATTTTTTTTCCTTTGTGATTTTCTCTAAATCAAATACAAGAAAAAAATAACTTTTTCAAAAAAAATTCTTTCCACTAAATTTTTCAAGGTCCAAACAAAGCCTAAAGGTTAGCAATTAAAAAGCACTATAAAGTGGTTAGTAATAGCTAGGAGTAGTTAACGACATTTTTTTCTTAAAATTGTACATGTCTAAGGAGTGATTAAAAGTATTAATGAGTAGTTTAAACTACCAATTAACGATTATGAGTAATTAATAATAGTTTTGAGGGGGTAAGAACAACTACCGGTCACAAATGTTAAAATAAATAAATTCTCAATAATTTTATTTTGTTAACAATTGGTGAACAACAAATCCAAATAGCGCATATGATAGATTAGGGGGGTGTTTGGTAACAACAGCTTTTTGAGAAAAAATAGCTATTTGGGAGGATTTTGGTTGTTTTGACTAAGTCAAACAGCTAAAGGGTGTTTGGTAAAGAGCTGTTTGGCTCCAAAAAGCTCTTTTTGAAAAAGCTATTCTCATAAGCCTTTTGAAAAAGCTATTCTCATAAGCCTTTTGAGAAAGAGCTTTTTGTAGAAATGACATAATTATCCATAAGTTTTGAAAAATTACACACATCCCATTAAAAACTAATTCATAAATAAGGGCATAAATGAAATTTTACCAACATATTGTTTAGAAACAGCTAATTTTTACCAAACACTTTTTCTAAAAACAGCTAATATAAACAGCTAATACAAACAGCTAACAGCTGTTTACCAAACAGGGTCAAGAACTCCCTGTAGAATAGTGATATTCAATAATATTAAATGAATACTAAATTATACTACTATAAAGATACCAAATTATATTACTACAGAGATACCAAATTATACTAAATTATGAAAAGATATCAATTTATTTATTTATTTCTTTAGTACTCCTATAGAAAGTCCGCTTAAAAGCGAGTTAAACCGAGCTCTGAGTGTAGCAAAATTTAGCTTAGTCCAATTATTTTTTTAATAATCATACAGAAAATATAAAATTATCATTAAAATTAATAAAATTAAAGAACTTGAACATACATCCAAATTAAACCTAAATCTACACTTTTATGGACTCAACAAGTTTTGTTTCATGTTGAACGCATAGTTGTATAGCTCTAACTTCAGAAATTATAACATACCACTTGATAATTTTAGACACGTGGCATGTAAGGAAAATATCCACAAAGTGAAGGGCCATAGACGACCTTTTGGGACTGGCGACAGAACGAGGACATTTAATTTAAAAAACAAAACAAACGTTATCCTCGAGTAGAGAAAAAGAGACAAGACATTATATAATTTAGCTTTAACAATCAATTAATTAATTTAATTTGTAAAAAAGTGGGAAAACGAAGTTCACATCGAAAGGCCAGGGAATCAACGGTGGATGGTGGGCACCCATCTGACGAACAGATCTGAACCGTCCATCCGTTTATAGATCGGCGCATAATCATCACCTGCGAGGAGGCTGTACATTGCCCAGGCCCGAATTCCTGGAATTTAAAAACCCTTTTCAGTTTAATTAATCACTTCGTAATTATTTCAAACAGATAAACCAAATTCATAAATAAAAGGTGCAAAGCTGGGAGGTTATAATTATAAATAAAATAAAAAAATTGATGAGCTTTTGCTTTAATTTTGAGCTTCGAGTTTATTTCACGGCACAAGAAGAAGAGCTTAAGCTGTTTGTTTCTTTGTGCTCTGCTCAGTTTAATGGATGGTCCATAACCATAAGTCTTTCTCTTTCTAGCTTTCTCTCTCTTCTGTGTCATCTGCAAATCTTTGGGTGCATTTACTCTGCATGATCTTCGTCCATATTTCCACCAGATCTGCCTTCGTCTTTACTTCACTTCAAG
The DNA here is from genome assembly GCA_017589665.1 of Selenicereus undatus. NCBI lineage: Eukaryota > Viridiplantae > Streptophyta > Magnoliopsida > Caryophyllales > Cactaceae > Selenicereus > Selenicereus undatus. The sequence goes on along the minus strand of JACYFF010031956.1, from coordinate 109,279,417 downwards.
TGAGTACTTCTCTAAATTTCCCTGTAATTTTCTTCTGGGTTTTGTACTTTTGTTCATATAACTTACATCTTCAATTACATCACATTCTTAAAAATTCCCATTTTCTGGGCGCAAGCTTCCTTTTTTCTTTCTTTTTTGCCTTTTTTTTAAAAATCTCGGGTGGGAATGTTCAGATGTTGTTCTTGTATGCTTCATTTCTCCCTTTCCCTGTTTCTCGTTTTATTTTTTTTTCCTATTAATTTTGAGACTTTTTAGAGTAGGAATGTGTATGTGATTTCTTGACTGTATCTGGGAACTATTCAGTAAAAGGGGTAGCGCTTTGCCCTGCTTCAGATTTGCTCATGTTTAATTAATCAACCCTTCTTTATCTTCTTCTCACCTTTGTTAGATTTTTTTCTTCTTTTTTTTTTCCAGAAAGTTGCTTTCTTTCCAGTTGTTGTGTAACTCGAGATCATATCTAAAGCTTGCTTATTTTTTGTTTTACTTGTATTTTATTCTCAGCTTTTGCTCTTGGGTTTGAGAAAAGTGTTTTGGATTAGTAGTAAGTGGAGGATTCATGATGAAAATTTTGTTTTTTAGTCGTCTTTCTTTGACTGATTTCATCTTATCAGCTAAAAAGCCTTCCCATTGTTTTTTTGTTGGGAGAAAATTCTTCCACCCATGTTTCTTACTTTAAATCAGTACACTATCGCGTGCTAGAAACTGGGGGTAAAAGTTTAATGGAAAGGTCTCCTTAGATGCTTAGGCTCAGACGTAATGATTTGATCCTCTTTCACTTTCTCAAGTGTTTGATTTTCTTTCTCATTGCAGGTGTTTGAGGATTGAGCCTTGTTGGTGTAGAACTTGAGTAATTGGTACAAGGCCAAATTTTTTTTTCTGAGTAACGGGAATCTGATGTCTCCCCCATTGCTGGGTGTTGAGGGGGGAGGGCAAAGCAGTGATCTATTGGTGCCTTCTCTAACACCTGAGGAATCTGGTTTGAAAGAACACAATTACTTTGGTCTGTCTGATTGTTCATCTGTGGACAGCTCCACAGCCACAAGCTTGAGTTTGTCCGAGGATAGCAGGGACAACCTTAACTTGAAGGCTACTGAACTCAGGCTCGGACTGCCCGGGTCCCAATCTCCTGAGAGGGGCACAGAACCTGAGCCTGAGCCTGAGCTTTGCCTGTTGAGCTCTTCGAAGCTCGATGAGAAGCCCTTGTTTCCTTTGACTCCTTTGAAGGATGGCGTCGTCGCCTCATCGTTGCAAAAGGCTGCCGTCTCTGGTAGTAAAAGAGGGTTCTCTGATATCATGCACAAAACCCCTGCCGAAGCTAGTTGGATGTTTAAGTCTTCTGGTTCTGGACATGATTCTGACGCTCCAAAGCCAGGGGCTCAAGGGAAGGTTCCTATTAATGGGGCCATGAATGCGATGCTGTCATCGTCCAGACCTGGTCCGCACTTGGGCCCAAAGTCTTTTGCTGTCAAGGAGCAGCCTGGTGGCCCACAAGCCGCACATAAGGCTTTGCAGGAATTGCCTCAAGCTAATGGCAATAGCAGTGCACCAGCTGCCAAGTGAGTGAGGCTTGTTTCATGGATGTTGGTTTTTGATGTAGTACTTCGGAATTTAGTTTGGTAGCGTGATAACTGAGACTACTTTGTTCGATCCATGTCAGGGCACAAGTTGTGGGATGGCCTCCTATCGGATCGTTTAGGAAAAATACTCTGGCCTCTACCTCGAAGAACACTGATCCACTTTTTGTCAAGGTGAGCATGGATGGTGCTCCCTATCTGAGAAAGGTGGATCTCAGAACTTACACTACTTATCAGGAACTTTCTTCTGGTCTTGAGAAGATGTTTAGCTGCTCACTGGGTAAGACCTCATGAGTGAAACTTACGATACTTCTACACTTGGTAGTTAACATCTAAATTACCTTACAAACTAGTCCATGACATTTTGTAAATTTAGGATGTTGTCGTAGTACCGTGGAAGGAATTACTGCTGATCTAAAATGTTTTCAGGTCAATACGGATCGCAAGGAGCTGGAAGGGAGGACATGAGTGAGATCAAATTAAAGGATCTCCCGCATGGTTCCGAGTATGTGCTTACCTTTGAGGATAAAGACGGTGATTGGATGCTCGTTGGAGATGTTCCTTGGGAGTGAGTTTTGACCTATTTATTCTCTTTGTACACGCGTTTTTTCGTCTCAGTGAGCTGTCTGATGAACTAAGCTGGTAAATGATTTTGTTGATCTTTCATGGAAGTCAAAGTTTAGTAAATGAACTCAAGAAATTTGGCATTGTTGTGCTTTATAAAATCCTTTATAGTCATAATTCATATATATTCTAGTGAACTGTCGTTTGAGGGCAGCTTATTATTAGTGAAACTGGATATGGACGGAAGTTCAGGTAGACTCTGGTGACTTCAATGATTAGTTTAAACAGATGCTATTTATGAGCAAGCTTTCATGACCAGTGAGACCGGATCTGTTAAATGTATTACTGTGATTAAATGTTAAATTGATACGTGATATTAAAAGTCCCTATGAATTTGATTTTTAGAAGTGGATCTTTGAAGATAAAGTTATCCAAGAACAGGGCAGAGTTTCTGGAGTGGAGAAGTGCTACTTTTATATTTTGTGGCCTCAGGCCTTCAATGCTTCCCCACAAACCCCCCCCCCCCCCTCCAAAAAAAACAGAGAGAGGAGCAAGAGTTATGGAGCCAAATTGGAGACGAAATTGGGTGGTGTCCAGGGTAGTATCTGGCACAAAGTCACCACAAGTTATCCTTATGTGATGTAGGAGGCTTTGATGTCTGCTATGTGGCCACTTGTGGATCCTTTCTTCTTCTTGTTCTTCTCCTCTCTGGGGCCTACCCTTGAGTTGTTGACTTTTGCCATCTCTGAGTTTTTGCCCTATGTTTGCAAATATGGAAAAGAAAAACCGTCCTTTGGCTCTTTTGCTAGAAGTAGGCTATGAGCATCCAATTTAGGAGCAAGGCTACGTACATTTGAATCCAATGCATTTCCTACGTGGAACTCTGGGGTTTTGGTTTCTGTTTGGTTTGGCAGCATTGGTTTTATGGCAAACTTAAAATAAAACAACATCCACCATCAAGGACCAACCCACGTTCCCCAGTTAAGGAGAACCATTTGGTTAAAATGGTGAACGCTTCTCAGAAGGAAAAGGCTGGGTTTCAAACTTTCAATCCCCACCATTCGCAAAGCCCCTGCTCCCCTTCTTCCTAAACCCTCTCACCGTATTCCAGGTGGAAAAACCTACTTCCTTTCATGAGCCAGTAGAATGGACACGTTGCGCAAACTATGAAATGTATGTGCTGTGCAAACTTGACTAGGAAAGCTTTCATTGAGCTTGCTTTTATCTTTTGTCATGCAAGGAGGAAAGGAATGTACAGTGCGCACCACCTCTTATCAAGACTTAGAAAAAAGGAAGGAGATTGGAAAGCAAGAATATGGTGATAAGTTAACAGAGGAACTGAGGAAATAGTTAAGAGTTTGGCTTCCTTTGCCTTGTTTTCTTTTTGTATTGCTATTTTTTACAATGTGGGAGAGGGGGCGGGGGGAATAAGCAAGGGGTCTATGATAGGGCGTCATTTACCTCATTGGCTACTCTTTTGCTTCGTCGTCTTTCTTTTCAGTTTACCTCCCTCGACAACAGCTGCTGGCTTATTTGTCAAAAAAGATGGATTTATAATAAGCCAATCTAATTGAGAAGTAGGTAGATCTAAAATTACTGGTAACTCATTGACAGTTTCACACTTTCACTCATATGGCTCCTTGTTCTATTCTTTTGGAGCCATTGAATCCCTTCCATAACTGTTTAACTCTTGTAGGTTTGATCTTGTAGAATTCACCGGTTCGAGCCGTGGAATCAGCCATTGACAAAGTCAAGTTAGGCTGCGTACAATTTACCCCTTGGGGTGTGGCCCTTCCCCGGACCCTGCGTGAACGCGGGATGCTTGTGCACCGGGCTGCCTTAGTTAGGTTTGATCTTGTAGAATCTGACTCGCTTTCTCTTTTGATGGAGGGAATATTCATATGATATCTATTTGTCCGTTTTTGACAGTTAATGGGTTTCTATGCCATGTAAATGTTTCATGGAAGGGGAAATATCATTTTTTCCCCATCTATATACTTGAAATTACCGTTAGTCTCATCCATTGCGCTGTCTATTCCCATTCTTAGCAGGCTTTCAAGTCTATTATACCGTAACACATGCCTATTCAGAGGACTTGGATCTTGACTTGGGTGCAGAATATGTCCACTCTACTTTGTTGTTATGATCTCAATAACCACTATTTTGTAAATGAATGGTTAACTGGTTTGGTTATCACAACAGTGACAGATTCATAAGTGACATTTTGTTTTGAGGGAGCTGTGTCACGCCTTGCTCACTGCAACTTGGATCTTTCTGCAGGATGTTCATTGATTCATGTAAAAGGCTGAAGATTATGAAGAGCTCTGATGCTATTGGCTTAGGTTTGTGCATCGACTCTTTGTTATTTTGTTATCAGCTGGTAGGTTTTTCTGCCTCATCATAACCGCCGGCGGGGGCCGCCCCCCGAAAAGGAAGAAAAAGCAGAAGAGCTCGAAATGAGCATCACCCTTGTTATTTTTGAAAAGTGTCATAAAAACCAGCTTTATGTTTTATTTGCTAATAAGCTGGCAGTTAATACTTGATAGCTGTGCAAGACTGGCTCAGAGGGGGGAAAGCTGGGATTCCTGGGAATCGTATGCAAGGATTGGAAGTTTTGTTTCTTCTATTCTCTCTCTCTCTCTCTGTGTCTGCCCAACGCTAGGAATCATATGCAAGGATTTGAAGTTTAGTTTCATTTCATCTGTGTATTTACAGCTCCGAGGGTCATGGAGAAATCCAAAATCCGTAACTGACCGATTGGCATTTCGGGTCAAGAGAGTGAAGGCCTCCTCAGAAGATTCCAATGCTAGGTCTCACTATGTGGATAGTATGTTCAGCCGATCAACTTGAACTATGTGGTTGTATTTTGTGCTTCACATGCATGGTGGTATTTCATTTGGTCTTAATGTAGTGTTTTAAGCGTATGGATTTACTTTCAAACTTGCTGTTAAACCTTGTGAAGACAGCCGGGTGTTATTGTGTTTTTCGAGTTGAGTGTATGTTATAGGGATCCCTTAGTTCGTTTGCGTGGTTGCTCAAGTTACATATTGCACTGAATTAACGTATTTGTGAGTAATAATCTTGTTAACGTTGCGACTTATTCTTGTTATGTTATCTGAGGGAACACTTGCGATTACTTGCAATCACGGTATTTGGCTCTTGCATGAGATCTACAGTTAGACAAAGAAGAACAAATAACCACAGTTAGACATATGAGATCTACATTGACATGTATTTTGTTACGTTAGGTGTGTGGAATGAAGGTATCTGTTCTATACGTATACAACCATGTATTTTCACCAAGGAAGGCGTATGAGAAGTAATTTCCTGATGACAGTGACATTAGATGGTTTCCTCTGAGCTCTGGCAAATGAAGACCGGTTGTGTAGGCTCAGTGCTGCTTCTTGCTCTGGTTGTCAGGCTCTCTGGTAAGATGCAAAAAGAAAGTTGCAAGAAACATTGTCCTATACGAACCTTAAGAGCAACTTTGTGAACCATCGACTCTTCGTGTGTCTGATGGCAACTCTCCTCAACAAGATGAAGCTGCTTCTCCAGGTTCATAGACCATGAGTTGAGAATCTCATTGTTGTCCTTGACAACCTGAAAACATACAATCCCCATGGGCCTATCAATCCTTGTCACCATGGCCCTGGAGACGGCCATGTCTGATAGGTGTTTCTCTGCGTCCTGAAACTGTGAATGAAAATGAAGATTGATCAAGCCTAATTGAGAAAAGAAAGGGGGGCAATAGAAGGGTGTTGGGGGATAATCTGTTCTGAATTTGGCATTTCACAACCGAATCAGTGTTAGATGGCACAAATTCTTGGCATTTTTAGAAATAATATAAATAAATAAATTGGCTTACATATCCACTAAGCCTCATTGATGTTTGCTGGTATGAAACTGTATGGCACAAAATATTACACAGCAATATCTGTCCTAGACTGTCCCAGAACGCGAACTACTTTCCCAGTTTACATGCAAAGCCTTGTGGACAAGTCGTTAATAATAGGTGCAAGGACGGACAGGGACTGGGAAAGGAGGGAAAGGGAGTGAGTAAATGTCCTAACTGGTGAAAGAATACAAACCTGCTCATTTACACATAACAAATCCGCAAGTCTCTTCAAGGTGATTCTCGAGTAATACTTTGATATGACAGGTATGCTCTGGAAAACAAGAAATGGATCCATATAAACTGTTGTGAAAGACAAACTATTCTGAAGGAACAGAGGAGCCTTACATCAACTATCAGTGAAAAGTAAGGCTTACATGTTCAATGGTACTGTGTCTAAGATCTTCAGCAGCCGTGTCGCCTGAGGAACCTGGAACCAGGTTTCTCTCGTTATCAAATTCGTCCTTGAATTCACTCCAAACAACGCTCCACAGGATAACCTCCAATGTCACCAACTGTTTCGGTAGTCACCTGTGGCAGCCCAACAAAAACCAGTTACACAACAGAGTACCTGTGGCAAGTGTGGGGCCTGCGTGTCTGCTGCATTTCATTTCTTGTCTTCCCAGCAAGCATGGCACACAAGACACACGCGGGGCAACACGTCTGTTCGTGTCTCCTCGCGGGCCACCTTTTATTTTTTTTAATATATTTTTTTTTGTTTTTTAGTGTGTAAATAATTTTTAAATGATTTAAAAAATAAGTTGTGTGTTATAATGTGGATTCATAACAAATATTTTTATTGGATGATTAAAATTGGCGTTCCATGAGTTGGAGAAGTAATGGAGTGCAAGTTCCAAAAAATTAAAATTTTTACTAATGTGGCAAAGTAGAGTTCCAAAATCCGGAACTCCCATTAGGAATGTTCTAAGAGATAAGCAAGTTGAAATGGAGGAAGAAGTTATCAGTAAGTCCCAGACTTGAACTTTGGAATTACCGAAAGATTCTTATCCTCCAAAGTAGAGTTAAGAAGGCTTGATTGCATAGGATCATGAGAGGCAAAAGCCAAGTACCAACAAATTTTCCTTAAGATCTGCAGAAAACATCTTAGCTAAATCCAAGTGAGGGCATTCAAAACACTGAATGAGAAGCATAGTGCCGGAATCCACTACTGTGCAGGGTCTTCCCGGGTAGATGGTATTTCATAAATAGACTTGTAGCATTGAGCCATTGACATAATTCTAGGTCGTCGTCGCGGTGCATGTTGTATCCGCATAAAACAGAAGGAATCCTTGTCAAAGATGCCATTACTCCTTGAGCGAAATAGAATGATTCAAATTAGGTTGTAGCTCCACTAAGATAAAAAACAATAGACTTCTAAGTGCCACCCAATTTGACAGTCAGCCAATCCTCTTGCTAATAGTTGTCTGTGACGCTTACTACTGTATATCACATTTAACCTGAATGGCAATCTGGAATATAGCAGGATTCCGTTAAAACTAAAAAAAGGAACGGACTGCACGAAGGACACAAACACACAATCAAGCTCGACCTCCATAAAGAAAGAAAACTCAACTCCCTAAGCTAATCTTTTGTCAATGATATAATTGGCAAAACAGAAAAGGCTTTTTCAGATTTACCGAATCATCAATTCGTAGTAGATATGCTTAAACTCTAGCAGAGATGGAACATGCATCAGCAAGAGCCTCTTCTACAACAGCATCACCTGCCTTGGGCCTTTCCTTTTCTTTTGAAGGATCAACATTAAAAACCCTGGCACGGATTCTCCTAGAAAGGATTTGAGCTCGGACATAATCTTGACGGTCTAAGCAAAGATGAACCTGCTAAGCCATGTAAGATTACCGAATCTAATCTTGACGGTCTTTCAGATTTACGGAATGTTCATTATCAATGATATAATCTTGACGACCTAAACAAAAATGAAGTAAAATTTATACGAATCGTTATCATAGACCTGAAATTTTAGCTACCTTACCTTTACACTTCATAAAAATAAATTAATAAAAAAGCTTCGGAAGAATAGAACATTCTATCGTCAGCTCTGGTAAGTGACTAAATACAGTTTTGCTCCCACTTGGCGGTGACTGATTTGGTAGCTGCTATATTAATCGGCACGGATGGATGGATCCAATAATAACTGAGAAAGTCCCTCTCTCTCTGACAGCTAGTAGTGTTACTGATCTGGGCGGTGTTGTATAGTTGAGTTGAGGTCCAGAATCGAGAATGGCGATCTTAGCAAGCTCTTCAATCCATATCCCTCCCTCCTTATCCTACACTTCCTTGGCCCCTCGCAATAGGCTTACCAGATCACCTCCCGCAATTCGCTGTTTAAGGTAATCATTTCATCCATTTCAACTCATTGCTCTCATCATTCTTCAATTTGTGCCTCACAATTCAATTATGGTAAGGTTCATACAAGTTCCCTCTTGTTCATATTGACTTAACAGTCATATATTTGCACCCAATTTCGGTTGGGTGACTTGGGTTCGATTCTTCTGAGTATTGGTTAGGTTAGGGTTTTCGGTAATTATGCCTTCTGAATTTGAATTTGCGGGTTTGCCCTAATGTGAACCAATGTTAGATGGAGTAGAGTTGGGCAGCAAGATACCCTACTAAGGATTGTTTGATGCATGCACGTTGGAAATCCTAAATTTTATACGCATCTCTCTTTTTTGTTTGAAAAATAAAATATTTCCCCTTTGTGCTCGGACTTGGGAAATCATGCAAGAGAGTAACAACCAATATCAATCATTGGTTTGGGAAAGCATCTATACTTTTTGTTGCTCTCTTATAAAACGGAGGCTGTATCAGACCCTCTCTAGTCAGGACTAGCATCTGACCGAGTAATTTGTCCCCCCCCCCCCCCCCAGGGGATAATCTTTGAGTCAGGATCTCAGGACTAGCATCTACCCGAGTAATTTGTTGGTGAAATAATAGAATATATGCAGTAAAAATGCAACAGTTGTTGAGTCAAAGATAGCTGCAGCTCTAAATCTTTGCTTCTATGGATCCATTTACAAATGTGATATGCTAGGGAGAAACTTCTAGCTTGATAATGCAGCTTTTTACCCATCGTGTCACCCCTCTTGATGTAATGATCACCAGTTTTACTACTGACAAGTCTTCGACTGTCCTGCATTAATGTAATTTTGAGGAACATTTCTGTTTTTCTTTTCCAGCATGAGATTCTTCTTTTTTCCTGTATGACTATCAGTAGCTCTATCTCTGTCATTTTGCATGAATGATTTAAGTGACTATTTGATTTTGTTCTGTATTCGATACACTTGGAGCATTTCGCCGAAGCTTTCTTTCTGCTGTGTATCAGAGTGTTAATCTGTTTTCCGTTTTCCAGTAGGCTTCTTGAAAAACTTTAGCTGGGTTTTGTTATTCAGGTTAGAAGATCACAATGGCATGGATTTCTCTCAGGTGCTAGCTTCGAATCACGGCTTAATACTGGCTTTTGCTTTGAGTTTCTTAACCTGTCTTGTTCCTTATTGATGATATTTATACTTAAAAAGTAATCGTCTACAGGCATCAAGTAGCCAACCAGAACTTCAAACTAATGATGTCTGGCACCTCTTTACTGAAGCTCAGCAGAGTAAGAATAATCTTTTTCTGTTCTTTTCTTTTCTTTTTAAGCAGATCTTTTCATAAAAATAAACCAAATTACTAATTTGTTAATGCTGGATGCCAAGTTTGTTTGATGGATTTCAGTAGGAGTGTAGTGGCTGTAAGATAATCCTAGTTGCTTATGACTTGTAGACATTTTGTATCTGAATAAACAACGATTGATGGCAATTGAAGAGTTGGGTAATGCAAAGAAGGAGATTCAAGCATTGCTGGAGAGAATAGAGAATCTGGAGTTGCAAAAGCGAGGGGATTATGGAAGAGGTGATAGTCTCTCAATTATAAAAATAGAGCTATGAATGGCTGTTTGTTTTAAATTATCTTCTGAAGGTCCCCTTCCAAACCACCGAATCTTAATTTGTTCTAAGCTAAAATTGTACGTAATAAATGAGAAGACTGCTAATCTTGGCACTTATCAGAAGCAAGATTAAAGAGTAAGATCTTGTATTAGATTGTGGTTCTGTTAATGAACAACCCTATGTAATCCTGCCTCTTGTTAGAGTCTGGGAAGGTTATCAAATGTACACCTCTATCTTTTGTGAATAATGCTTTATACTTCTAATTTAGTATCTAGACACTTTCCTTAGCCACGATATTTTTCGATAGATATTTTTTTCCAGAGCTCATTCCAAGCTTTTGGTTATTCGTTCCATTTCTTGGTTGTATGAATCAATGGTGTCAGTTTTTTCAAAAAAAAAAAAAAAGGCCAATTCTGTAAGTTATGGGAAGGTATTTTCATGGCTTGAGAAGTATGCAGCAAAAAACTTATCTCTGCTGAGATTTTCTTCATGTAACAGATGAATCATCAATTCTTTGGGAATTACTTCTTCGGATAGATGCAATGGTTCTTAATGGCACTATTGATGCCAATGATGCATCTGGTTTGAGAAGGCTAGTGATGGATACTAAAGCCAGCTTTCCTGCTAGTGCTTTCACTCCTCTTTTACAGATGAGGGATGCTGAGTTCCTCGCAGAACTGCATAGGTTATTGGAGCAAAGTAAAAGGTGAGATGGTGGAGCTGAAATTAAGAATTACAGTAGGCACTTAACTTGCAACCTTTTAAGAATCATCCTTTGACCTGCTGAGTGCTACCAACAGCACCAGCCATTACTCCTTTCAGCTTTTATGATATGATAATATTTCCACTTTTTGAGTAAGGAAATTTGCAAAATGTAATTGGTTTTAACTCTTGAAAATGGAAGTTCTGGAAACTGCTGAAGGATTGCAATCTTTTTTTTGGGGGGGGGGGGACAACTTTTAAATGCCGCTTTAATAACAAGGTAGATTTGTCTGCTTTTCAATTTTTGGAAATTGAGAATGTTTCATATGATTGCACTTGATAGAGAATAGAGGATGATCCTCTTTGTGCACTGAGTATGCTAGTCTAAGCATGGCAGAATTGTAGTTCACACTGTAGTTCAATCACCCTCCCCCCCGGGCCAAAAAAAGAAAAATAGAAGGTTATATGTCTGGTATCCTAGCTCCCACTGGAGCATGTTCTTCTATACGAAATTATTTTCATTGAGATGAACAAGTGTCTAGTCGTTTCTTTCCAAGTTATCCATGTTTTATTTTGTTTGTTCTGAGTCTTGTCCATTTGAAGAGCTGCATCTAACTCACTTGTGTCTCTAGGGTTAGGCTTAGCTGTTCTTCAATAGTTCTAAGGATTATAGCTGTCCATACATGTATCCGATTATCCTTATTATTTAGTTCTTGATAACATAACACTGTACATTATCATAGCATTGAACAATTAGGTAAGGACATTGTCCTGGTTCCAGAGTTTAATTTTTCAATCGAGTTGGAAAAGGTCGTTCTGCTCAACCATCTTACGAAGGCTGTATATTCAATGGTGTGTCTTTTGGGTAAGGCTGTGTATGTGAAATTGGCCCCTCAGAACCAGGAAAAGACTTATCTTATACTAATAAGTCCAATCTACTATTATACCACTGTTGTCATTGAGAAATGTTGAGCTATTCAGAAATCTTTGGGGATGCATCTATGTGCACAATCTTGTGCAAGCACAAGCATATATCATCACTAATAGTTTGGCATTAGGTGTTAGAAGGCTGTCTATACTCAAACTTAAAGTAATTAGCTCCATTGCCTAGCTGATGTAACTGCTGGTGCACGAGCTGTGTCCTCATTAATTCATTGCTGGTCAACTGTCGAGGTGTGGCATATGAAAGATATTAATATGCCGATCTCTAAAAAGCACGATTAGGTCTCTGGGCGGAATCGATATGGTACTCTTTGGGCTATGATATTTGAGATATAGTCTTTTTTGGGACGTTACAATCTCGTCACCTTTTTTCTATAGTATTTCTTTTGATTTTGTGGGCTTTATTTCCGAGCTAACAACTGATTTTGCCATTTGCTTTCCAGTAATGGCTTTCACATTGTACATATTTGCGCTGAGATGGACCCAGTTGTTTCTGTTGGATCTTTGGGGTCTTACGTGACTGGCTTATCACGTGCGCTGCAAAGGAAGGGAAACTTGGTTGAAGTTATTTTACCAAAGTAATCATGGATCTCCAGCCTTTTTTGTGTTCCTGTGCTGCATGAATGCATATATAAGTCTGTGCTTTTCTTTGCTATTCTTCTTCTACTGATTTTGGAAATTAATGGGCCTCAATGTGATAGAGAGTATATTCTATCTCAGCACTTGCACTTCAAAGGATATTGAAATCTCGCATATACCCTATTGTTTCCATTAGACATAGAAGGGCAGTCTCTGCTCCCTACCCTAACACCCCCCCCCCCAAAGTTTCTTGTGAGTTGGGATGGTAGCTCTTGCTGCTACTGTTTTCTATTGAAATATCAGGTCTGAAATCTGAAAATTTCGTTTTGTGCAACATATGCTTCGGACACTTGTGGTGTTTGTATTGCATTCTTGGCTTCTTGCTATTATGCTGTGTTTGAGTGTCTTTTATGTAGTGTAGCCTTCTTTTTCAAATTATTAAGATAAGGCCATACGGGCAGTTTCTGCACGTCTGATATTAATTGAAATGCATCTTAGCATTATCTTCTTTGAAGAAGAATTCTGGGGTGAATTAGAAGATATAAAAAACGTTCATGGTCTCATCTATAAATAGAAATGATGTCCTCATGTAAACTGGAAGTTTTCAGTGATTGAAATCCATTTAGTACAGACATTTGAGTCAACAAGATGAATCTATTATGTAACAGGTATAAAAGCTTGAATTTGACTGAGGTACAGGGGTTGCAAGACACACAAGCGGAGTTTTATTCATATTTCAATGGGCAGTTACATGTAAACAAAATATGGACTGGGTGAGATTCTCTTTCTTCCCTTCTCTTTCTACCTCTCTCAGTACCCCCCCCGGGGCGTTTTCTTGATTAGGAAAAGTAATACCTGATCTATGTTGTGACTGGTTTACAATCTGCGAAGGCAGCGTACTTTATGGCATCGGAGTGACTTTTATTCAGCCCGTGCAATATTCATCATTCTTTGACCGTGATATGATTTATGGCTACCCCGATGATTTTGAAAGGTACTTATATGCGACTGCCCTTATTATTATAACTAACATGTATTTTTTGACAAGAACTTCAACTATGACAGTGAGATGACAAATACAAATTTTAGGCATAAAACATTCATAAAAAAAGTCTCTGGTATGACAGTTAATTACCTGCTCGACCACGACTTCACATTTTTTTATTAAAGAACTACCAGTTTCCCCATCATAATTTGGGTACAGCAAGCATGAAACTCGGATGATTTCCAATTGTATTGCATAACTCAGTGGTGCCTGTCTGCCTGAAACACGTGCTAATGATCTGAATCAAGGAGGTTTCGTTGTCAATTCCTGACATGGGTTTTGTTCATATATCTGGGGTAGCCTTTTATGTGTCTTGACCTCTAGATTCTAGAACCCACTGATGGTCCAACCATAAAAGTGCAGTCATGAGTTGAAAGGCTTTGTGGCGGATGCATGGACCTATTGCGCCACCTATTGCTTGTCTGACTCATTGATGTCTCATAGCTGTCATATTCATTTATTGCGGATTTTTGTTTTAGTCACAGTGAAAATAAATGGCAGAAAAGGAAATAAAGGTAGGAAGTAAGGTGTGGTGTGGAAGGGCTGTGCGGGAGTTTCATATTGCTTGACTGCTTGAGAGAGGAAACTTTGCTTGTGGACTCGGAGCTGGAATAACAGATCCCATTTTATTAGTTTGGGTGGAGATGGCATGGCTTCCCCATATTCTTGATATCCCCCTCCCTTCCCCGACAAACAGAAAAAGTTAACTTTTCTATCCTGTGAAGAGGGGAGAAATATTATCTTTAGAACAGCTAATGTTGGAGCAAAGAATTGAGTGTTAAGTGTGAGACATGGCCAACATATTGGTAAAGTAATCAACTATTGTGAGGAACCCCAGAATCGGGTCACAGCCAGTCCTCTTGATACAGAAATCTTTGGTTGGGATAGGGTGAGTTGCTTTGTCATAGGGACTCATTAACAATAAGGTAGATTTGCGCTTTTGAGGGTATAATGGTATATTGCATAGAAGATGTCCAGGTCCTCATACTAGACCTATGGTTGAGAACTTGAGTCTTAAATGATACCCTTGCTCTGACAGTGGAAGCTGGGAGTAGTGTCACTGAAGCTGACGGTATTGGTAGCCTGGTGGGTTTGTGCCTGGGGACCTGTGCTGGGATAATCTGTAGGCTTGTTGACTTGAGGTGATTGTTGCACTTCATATTCATAGTAATGAGTAGTATACTACTGCCATATTAGCTATATAAGTTTGTTTTAATCTCTTCATATGGGCAACAATGATAATAAAAGAGGGTCTTTCCTATCCAAAAAAAAAATAAAATGATAATAAAAGAGGTTCTTTCTGACTTCACAAAGAGGGTTGAAAGGGTTTGCTGAGATGCACTGGTTATGATATGTTAGGTTGGTTTTTGAGTGGCATGAGCAAGTCTTTGTTAGATTGGTTTTTGATTGGCATAAGCAAGCCTTATTTCTGTGATTCTGAAGTTGAAAAGGCATTGTCATAAATTATAATGTTTCATCATCATGTTAGAATGATGCTTTCATTTGTGCTTTAATAAATTCATGTTACATCCTAATAATTTTTTCATTAGATGCTTGCAGATTCGCATACTTTTCCCGTGCTTCATTGGATTATTTAGTAAAATTGCAAAAGCGTCCTGATATCTTACATATACACAATTGGGAGACTGCAATAGTTGGGCCTCTCTTTTGGGATATATTTGTCAACCAGGTAAAACAGGAGGAATTTTATTTTTTGTGGGTTTGTTTACTTATCATCAAATTACTGGTTAATTTGATATGTGATGGCTTTCTGTCACTCTTTCTGTTACTTATCATCAAATTACTGCATTGAAGGAAACTTTTGTTTTCCTTCCTTTAGGAGTTTTTTTTGTTTTTTTTTGTTTTTTGGGCCCTTGGGGGTAAGGGGGTTTGTTATGTACTTATGTGGTCGTTTCCTCTTTTTATGTTTATATTTCTCTTGACAGCAAGTTGCATGCCACATGCTTCTCTTCCGATGTTTGTTACAAAATGTTTCCTGGCAATGTTCACAGACGCCATCTGTTTGACTGCATCTTCATTTTTCTTTATTTCCTACTGTCTTTTTGGCCATTCCCCTCACCCCCCCTGCCCCGGGGGGGGGGGCGGAGGGCGCCGTTAGGATTCACCTCTTTGCACGGTGTATCCAACATTAGGTTCTCAATGTGAATTTTGAGGCACCATACTGGTCTTGGTTGCCTGCAAATGCACGAGATCTTTGCAAATAGGGCAGGTATTAAAATGTTAGCATTAGTTCCTAGTTAATGTAATAATGTTCCTTTCTCTCATTTGCTGAAAATCAAGTTTTCACTCTAAAATTGTCAGGGGGGGTTGCAAGTCAAGGCACTATATAGTAATGGATACACTTTCAGCTTAGTGCCTGATGCCATTTACCAAGTGTTCTAACTACACTACTGTAGGTTCCTATCTTGGGCTAGCCGCCTGGATCTTTGCCTGTTTTAAACAGGGTGACATTTGAAGCCTCTTGGGCCTTGGGTGTGCAGGATCTCTCTGCCTACAGTGAAGTGCAGATTAGTATGGAATTATGGATGATAGCCGATGCCACATGCATAGGACTGTTGGACCATAGACCTTTCACTAAACAGATACTGGAAAAAATAATATAATATTGCTGGTTATAATGATCTATTCTAGCGAATGGAGTGATTTGTTCAGGAGTGACATTTTATATTGACTATTTTCTTGAATTACCTGAACCAAGAAACCTGTGTGCATAGCCGACTCTGAGCTCTGAACAGACTGCACCTGACAGCTACTATTTAAGCAACCATTTGCAGTGTATAATGATAAGTGATAACTGATTATCTCAGTGTTGTTGTCTAAACATGCCCTAGACTATTACCAATATTATTCTATAACTTTCCGAGTTCTTAATAGTGTTGTTTTCCCCCCTGATTAATAGATCATTTTGCAGGGACTTGCAGCTACCAGAATACTGTTGACATGCCAAGGTTTTGGTTCACAGGCATGAAGAAATTATCAGTTTGGATTTTCCTTGCTTTTTTGCTTTATTTTTTGTTGGCGTTTGATTGTTCTGAAAACATTTTCTAACTATGGAATGCCAATTTCTTTAGAGTCTTGAGCCGCCCGGAAAGCTTGGACTGTGTGGACTTGATACTTCTGCACTTAACCGTCCTGATCGCTTGCAAGATAATAACCAAGTGCATCTTGTTAACATTTTGAAGGTATAATCTGTTAAAAGCAAATACTAGGTTGAGTGAATGTCCCTCAAATTCGGAGGGGCAATTCTCATCTATCCTCTTCTTCTCTCCTTGGTTTTACTCTGTATCATATCAATAAAGTAGTGAGTTCTCCATTGTGTTTGTGCTTTGACATGTTTGTGCTTGGGATTATATTTGTCATTTTTTTAAAAGTGAAGTATTGGAAGTTAGATTGATGGATATCTCTGAATTTTCAGGGTGGAATTGTGTACTCCAATAAAGTTGTAGTGTTGTCATCTATTCATTCAAAAGGGAGAATTATTCAGAGTCTTGGTCATGGCCTGGAGCCAACCTTATCCTCTCACAAGTGATACTATTTTGCCTTTTCCGTTCAGTTTCATTGTTTCTCCTTGTCTGGCTTCATTCATGGTGGTTTATTCCATGGAGTAGATTTGCCAGATAGGCTGCCTAAGCCTAACATATTTCATGCTCTCTTGTCCTTCTGGATACAGGGATAAGCTGGTTGTTGCTCCATATGGATTTGACAGCTCCACCTGGGACCCTTCCAGGGACAAGCTGCTCCCAGAAAACTATAGTGCAAGTGATTTGAAAGGAAAAGCTTTATGTAAAGTTTCACTGCAGCGACTAATGGGATTAAGTGAGAATGCTTCATCCATTCTTGTAAGTTATCTGCTGTTAGCATTTTGCTCCGTATAGCTGTGTTCTAACTGATATTTATGAATAATCATGTATTTAAAGCATCCCACCCCCGAAAAAAAACAAGGAGGATAAGAAAAGATGCTTAAGTAATGACAAGGCTCTTGCTTTGAAATATGGTGTCCTTGTTGTAGCATATGCCCATGCAGGAGTTGCAATTAATTGTCACTCTTCTTACATGCTTGAATTGGGCATAAATGCTTCCATTTCTTGATTTCATAATTCCACAAACAATCGCAATCTTATGCTAGGTAGCAGTTGTTCACTTGACTTGGACTCCTAATTTGGATTCCAGATTCGTTCGCATTGTTCTTATGGATTTAAGACCTTTGGAACTCAAGCATTTACCTTAGTTGTTTGCTTATTAGACAAGCACTATCTTTGTCAAGTTTAATGTTATATAATCTGTTGAAGTAAATTTCCATAGCAATGGAAATAAGGCAAAGTGTTAGACCAACATGAGAAGCAGAAAATGTTCCCGCTGCCTGATTAAACTTGGCACTTGACCACATCTGAAAACAAACTAGGAACAATGCAGTTCCTGGTGGCCTGTTATGTTGTGCTGCTCAGCTGGCCAGTTGACATGTTCCCCTGCGCCGATGGGGAGGTCGTGCACCCGGGCAGTATGTGTGTTTGTGTCGCTGACTGAACTAGCAGCAGGTGGTATGTCCTGCCTTGCTGCCGGCCCAAGAGTGACATGATTGGTGTTAGTTGCCTTGTTTTGTTTTCTCAAAGGTGTCTTGCTTGACTATTAAGATCTATTGGTGAATATTCATCGTCATATAATAATGAAAAGCCGTGAATAATGAATTAGTTAATTAGTTAACACTTTTTCATGTATATGGTTAGATTAAATTTATAAATGAATAGATGTGTTATCTCTTGAAGAGGCATGTCATCCTCTACTTATAGAGGAAGATCGTGGCATTTTAGAGATGATTAAGAGTCGTTCCAATAGAAGAGCTTATCCCTCTGAATTCTAAGCAATGACAAGGTTCTTGCTTCTGAATATGTTACCCTCGTCATGGCATATGCCCCTCTAGGAGTTGCAACATGCAAGTTGTTACTTATGCATGCTTGAATTGGGCATAAATGCTTCCATGTCTGGATTTCTAGCTTCCACAAATGATCAAGGTCTCATGCTAGGTAGCAGTTCTTCACTTGGGGCCCTAATTTAGATTTAATTTAGATTTCAGTATCTTTCATATTGTACTTGTAGATTTTGGACCTTTGGAATTCAAAAGGCAGTCAGCTTAGTTGTCTGCTTATTAGATGAAAATTATCTGTATGCAAGTTTAAAGGTATATAATCTGTGGGTGTAGATTTCCATAGCAATGGAAATAAGGCTAGGTACTAGACCTGCATGAGAAGCAGAACATGTTCCATGCTGCATGATTAAACTTGCCACTAGACCACATCTGAAAACAAACTCGGAAGAGTGCAGTTCCCGGTGGCATGTTCTATTGTGCTGCTGGGCTTGGGATAGGGCGAGGCAGCATGTTCTTCTGTGCCACTGTTGAGGGCCTTGCACTGGGCGGTATGTTTACTTGTGTTGCTTACTGTACCTAGGAGCAGGTGGTGTGTCCTGCCTTGCCGCCAGTCCAAGAGTGACATGAGTGGTGTTAGTTGCCTTGTTGTATTTACTCGAACGTGTCTTGACCATTCAGATCTATTGGTGAATATTCATTGTTGTATAATAATGAAAAAGGTGTGAACAATGAATTAGCTAATTAGCTTCTTTTTTTTTTCATATTTATTGTTAGATTATGTATATGCATGAATAGATGTGTTCTCTCTTGAAGAGACATGTCATCCTCCATAAATACAGGAAGATCATGGCATTTGAGAGATGATTAAGAGTAGTTCCAATAGAAGTGCTCATCCCTCTGAATTCTGTATGCCCCTAAGTAGTGCCCACTCTGATGAGCGCAACATGAGAGTAGGGGAGAATTCCTTGCATTTCAAAAACTTGTTCGGGGAAACTCATTGCATACCTGATGGATAAAATCTTTAGGAAAAGTGAACTAAAACCTGTTTGGTGGTCTCGGAGTGATCCTTTCATCGAACCCTTTTCGTGTGGTATATCATACTCACAATGATATTGTATTCTCAGATTGGATGCATCTTCTCTGAAATTTCAGATGCGGATTTGGAGAATCTGATGGGTGTTATGCGGATTGCTTCTTTGGATGGGGTTCAGGTTCTCTGAACATCACTGTTGTTTTCTTTGCGCACCTTTGTGTTGCATACTTTCTTTGCTGGTAGGGCCGCCTTTATGCTTCAAGTATGTTGCCAACATATGGTTGCTACATCTGCCTCTGTGCTACAGTTGGTTTTCATGGGAGCGGGCAAATTGCCAAGCATCAACAATGTGCTGGATTCCCTTCAGGAAGAGCTCACTGTATGTAATCTTTCTTACTGCATCTGCAAAGATACGTGTTCACAGGTGAAATTTTCATGTCGATGCTCAATCCTGAGGTGCATTCTGCAGGACGAAAACGTGAGATTCATAAACGAATATGATGAAGCTTTATCGCACTTGATATTTGGTGGATCAGATATAATGCTGTGCCAATCATATGAAGATCCATTGCTGCATGTGCCAGTATGTTGATGACAGATTTCCCTTGAGAAACTAGTGTCTGGCTTGATCCTCATCTGTCATAGATTATATCTGTCATTAGCAATGAATTTGAGCGTTTCTAATATGCTGTCTCCTCTCTTTTCATCAAGTGTAGCTCAAGGCTATCAGATATGGAGCTGCTCCAATCTTGATGACCACCATCGACAAAAGATTAAGGTAATCGACCCCAGGTCCCAAACAATCTCTGCTGTGATGAACTGTCAGTGAGGAAAGCTGACATCTTTTGTATTCTGTACATTGCATTTTTAACAGGCATTTTGTCGAGCATGACTTTGGAAGCACACAGTTCTCACAGTGCATCTCTTTGTTTTGCAATATGTCCCTAATACAAGCTCTCAATGAAATTGTGTGTCCTCAATCGCTCTGCTGCTTGTTCTGAACTCTCTCCCTTTCCTCTCCAACACCCCCCTGAAAAAAAAAAGAAAAAAGAAGTATGGATTAAGTGATTAACGTGGTGCTTACAGTAATCTCTTTCTAATTGTATGTAGAGAGAGAGGCCATCGCAGTGGAACAAACAGATACAGGATGCAATGTCGAAGGACTTTTCGTGGGACGCCGAGTGCTATGATGTGCATATTTCTGCTTATGAATCCATTAAGGTTTTGTGAAGACTGTTTTTCGAACATGTATATTTATATACGAACTCCAGTTGTTTAATCCAGGTGCTCTTGCCTGTGTCTTAGCTCTTGGAAGGCCTGTTAGCATATTGTAGGCTATGAAATTATAACATTTTTATTCAGGATGCAGAAAGTGTGGTGATAAGCTAGTGATGTAATTTCCCTTTTTGGGTTAAATCTATGACTGTATGTTAGTAAGAGTTATGCTATTGTCGGTTCATAAATGATACAGTGCGTTTAGTGTAATTTTTTCTATACATAATTTTCAACAAAAGAAAATTCCAATACCTTATGTAAGAAAAACTAGTACTAAATTAATTAAACTAGTATTTATTGGATGTACTTTACGTGGACATGTCAATTTTTTTTTAGTTTGATCAAAATATCGAGGAAAGAACATTTGTAGGTGCTAGTAAGACGACATGGGGCTATTAATGCTCCAATTTGTTGCAGCATAGTACATCCGATTTTAACATGTTTCAATTTACTTTAGTATGTTAATCGCTCTTTGAAAATGCTAAAAATAAATAGATCATTTATTATTCTTAACTCCAATCTTAATTCTAACTTAGCCTTTTCGTCCCCAACAAAATCGAATTTAACCTAAAAATTTGTTGAGTTAATGTTTCAACTGCCAAATAAATGGGCTATAGACTTGCAGTCATCCCTTCAAACTCTTTAAAATATCTGCTTAACGACGTCGTTAGAGGGTTGGAGTGACTCCCGGTTCATCCAATTTGACGGGTTGTTGGCTGTTGGAGTGGTGGCGCAGCAAACAGCCAAACAATAAATAAATTCAACGGTGGTCATGTAAGAATATGCTATTCCTCTTCCACTCGACCACCTCAATTTTGTTAGGTTTGTCGTTTGAAGATTTAACGGATTCTGCGAAAAATTTCTCCGACGAGTAGCCGGAGGATGGCCGAGTCTCCGGCGATCGACTCAGCTGCTCCACCTCCGTCATGGTTTACTCCCAAGAGGTACTCTTAAAGTTTGGTTTGGATGCCAACATGCAATGACTTCTGCTCATCAAGTTGTAGTTTGTGGCTTTGATCACACCTTAATTGCTCTTAATTTTGATTCAAGCTCCATTTAGTGTTTGTAAAGTTTTCTTTTTTATCATCTTTGTGTTGAGCTTTTGTTGTTCAAGACTTACATTACTTGCCAAGCACTCGATTTTAGTTTCTGTATTTTATGTCCAATTTAGTGACAGAAAAGGTTGTCGAGCTACGGCTACTGGATGATATATTTGCATCTCAAGGTTTGCGTTTGTTATGCGAAGTACCTTGATAACTAAATTCAATCTTTGGATGATCAACCGCCCAATTGGGGGGGGGGGGGGGGATTGCACGAATTCTCGGCAGCTTCTCGCTGTATGCGAAGTTTTGTAATGAGCGGGATAGCAAGTCGTAAATTTTAGTATCAGGGAGTTCAATCCCCTTAGCATCTGTTGTAATTGTCCGCCCCATTATCTCAGATTTCTGTTCTTTTGTGGTCTCATACTTGAAGGCTTCGACAGGTTGAGACATGGGATTACTTGATGTTGTGGAAGTGACATGGACCTTGCTGCTCTTCCTGTGCAGGTTGCTTGTCATGTTCTGCATCATCAATATGTTAAATTACGTGGACCGAGGAGCAATTGCAAGCAATGGTGTGAATGGGAGTTTGGGGACTTGCACAGAAATTGGAGTTTGCACTTCTGGAAACGGAATTCAGTAAGACTTTAATAGATACTTGTGTTTTTCATATTCCATGACATTTGCATTTGTTTGCATATCCTTCATGCGGAGCATATTTATATGCACTAGCTTGCAAGCATCTCATTTGTGGTGCATTACTTTGCCGAATGCCAATGGAAGGCCACATATGGACGTGAGAAAATTGAGCTTGTAGGACTGATGAATAAAATAATATTGCTGTGTAAGTCATGTCCTTTTTGTGAGGGGGAGGAGGAGTGACACACAAAGAAAAGAGAAGGGAAGAAAAGAAAAATTCTGTGACATAGACTTATAGAGAGTGAAGAATTTCTACATGTAACTACGTAAGACTTTGTCAATGAGGCAGCTGGGTTACATGTGAAACCAGATAGGCCGCGAACTCTTGTCTCTGGCAGTAAACATTGATGGCTTCGCAAGGGTGCTGAGGTGCTACTGGTTGTTTATGAGAAGAAGTCAGTCGACAGTCACGATGTTAGTCTGCTGGTTCATAAGAGAACTGGGTTAGGCAATCTGATGTATCAGTTGTCATGCAACCCCGTTGGGCATCATGAGAAGCTATCAAGTTGACCGGTGCAGTGAGTGTGCTTCAGCCCAGAATTTTGTCAGGTGGTCTCATGCTCTAGACATTCATACCAGAGGAAGTAGAGCTGCTGCTTCAGAAAGCTAGGGTCAGAAATGGAACTTTGGGCGCAAGGAGAACGGTACCACCCAGCAAGGTCTTGGATATGGCTGCTTCTTTAGGTCAACTATTGCATCAAGTATTCTAATGAAAGGGGGGGGGGGGATCTGCCTTCTTTGCTCTGGCTTTTTGCTATAAAAATAGGGAATGGAGAAACAATACATTCAGAAAAAAGGGAGTCTTTCAGACAATTTCAAGCATTTAGTCTACTATAGTGAATAGTCTGTGAATTTAAGCTCTGCTCCCTGCTGCTGTTTGTCAGATATAAATCCTGTGGTCTTTCAATGAGATCTCATTAGGTTTTCTTCTTTTGGGTGAGTATGCGAACATATGTGCGTCTGATGATCACAGCAAGGACTTTGGTTTAGTGTTTCTTCAGTGGATTATTCCTTGGCAGACGAGTCTGCCTGACTCAATGGAGAATGTCATCTGCATTCAGCTCAGTGTTTGTGTGAAAAGCTGCCCCCTGAAATACTTGGTTCTCATCAGCTGCTAGTTTGAAGAAGATTCTCCTTTATCTCCGTTGCTGTCATGTGGACGTGATTTATCGCTGATAATAGAGGATCATCTCATCCCTTGTTGCTGACTGAGATTTATTTTCTTGCTCTTTGGGGGGTGAAGGAGTGCCAATATGTTCGGTGGTTTTATATTTTTGAGGCTTTCACCTTTAAGATGTTGTTTCCCTGAACTTGTACCTGTAAATCACTAAATCCTAGTTGTGAGCTTGCTTGATTTCTGATGAATGATCATTGGTTTGTTGTTTATTTTGAACAGAATACAACTACATTATGGACTTCCCTAAGTAGTTCTTGGTTGTCTCTTCTTTGCCAATTGGCAATATCCATGAACTAGGCCATTTATCGGTTGATTACATTACAGTACTGAACTTGTGTCACTTGCAGGGGAGACTTTAACCTGAATAATTTTGAAGATGGTGTCCTTTCATCTGCGTTCATGGTTGGACTTCTCTTGGCTTCTCCAATATTTGCCTCCTTGGCAAAAAGGTTAGATTCATTTTCATCAGTTTTAGGCAATTCATATAAGTTGCCTGATGTAATAGAGTGATGGGATTGATGGTGCTGATGGAGATGGTCCCTCCCCCCTCCCCTGTTGAGTCTCTTCTCATCTTCTCTCCCTCCTCTTGTTCCCAGACACCCCCCCCCCCCGCTCTTGTGTTCTTTTTCTCTTTCTTTTTTCTATTTTATCATTCTCCTCTCTTTTAATCATATAGTTACGGGGCTAGGTGGGCATAGTACCTACTGATTTTACTAGTGTGGATGCTACTCTTTCTATTATTTGAACTCATTGGTCACCCATTCAATTTGAGTGACTTGCTTATTGTAAAACCCGAAATCAGTGGCAAATACTCTTCTACATTAAAAAATGCTTATCCAAAATTTCAAATTCCAAGTTCTGTTGCGAAGTGGCCTCAAATGCACCAGTTAGTTTTGCTTTCGATTGAGATACATGTGACCGGATGATTTGGCAACTTCTCTTGCAGCCACAATCCTTTTAGGCTTATTGGGGTAGGCCTGTCTGTATGGACCTTTGCTACAGCAGGCTGTGGGTGTTCTTTCAACTTTTGGTCTATTGCAATCTGCCGGATGTAAGTACAATACTATCAACTCTTTCTAAAGCTGGCTGATTGCTGCTGCTACCAATCTCACACAATGGTATGCTGTAGGCTGGTTGGTGTTGGTGAAGCTTCATTCATAAGTCTTGCTGCTCCTTTCATTGATGATAATGCTCCTGTTGCTCAGGTTTTATGCTTTCCCTATCTTAATTGTGTCTTAAATTAATCTTTCTTCATCCTAGCCTAGCTCTGTTATCCATCATTATTTAGATCTTCATTATTTTACTTCCTTTTATCTATTTATTTTTTCTTTCCCTGCTTGTATGCACTCCCCTGTTGCCTGTTTGCTAATTTTTCAACTGACCCTGACTTCTTCTGTGCTATCAGAAAACAGCATGGCTTGCAGTGTTTTACATGTGTATTCCAACTGGCATCGCATTGGGATATGTGTATGGTGGACTGGTAAATACTTGCTTATCTGCTTGCGAAATATAATGTACACGTGTTGTGGTTTTTAAAGTTTTTTACCAATGCTCTTTAAGTAACCTTTTTCTTGTATTGTTCTCTTCAACTGTGCTTCTCATTTACGTCATGCGTCATTTGATGAGGGCCTGCAGTACTAACCCCAGCTTTTGTTGGTAAACATTGTTGCTGTGGGAGGGATAATGGGTGATCAATATGACCGCATTCTTCAAGTAGGATAAATGTAAATGGGTCATGTCACTTAGCTGTTGCATTGTTGGTCTGTATGTGAACTAAAGAGTTCCCACTTCAGTTCTCTGATTTATGCTTATTGTCAGCTTGATTGGTTTGTTGTCTAGTGTTGCAACTTCACATAATTTAATCCTCCTCCTCGTGTTAGGCTATTCTTTCTTTCTTGCGAATGGATCTTCAGTGCATCCCAAGTGATCTACCCAGCAATGTGATGAGTTCCGACCCCGATAACTACCTACATCTAAGTTGATGAAAATAGCAACCCGAATGAATTGGCAACTCGCTTTCTCATAGACTGCCCTCACCCGAGGATTACTCACTTCTCAAATTGATTTTCTAAAAAAGAAAGAAAATTGTTTTCATGGGTCTCCTAGTTTGATCACTTCCTGCTTGTCATGGATAAGGCTGAACAGTTCTTCCTGGACCCCACTTGGGTGAGACACACACTGGGATTGTTCCACTTGTTTTATATTAGAAACAAGATGAAGATTGAAGAGTATACTTTCCATTTAAGCCGTCGGAATGACTCATTGAATATAGATTTCAAGGTACATGTAGGTAAAGTTCATGTGATTCTGTGCTATATAATCACCATAACGTGAAATTCATGGTTGATGCCACATTTCAAAAAAATCATATAGGCTAAACTCTAAAGCATGCTTGAAGTAGCAATACATGCAGTGTGCTGGGTTCTGCAATTTTAATGTTGACCACCATATAATTCTTATCAGTTATTTTTCGCGTCAGTTTGGTGATGCTGTCAAGCAGAATGCTGAGAATTGGACTTTTTCCTTTCCTCCTGTAGGTTGGAGATTTCTTCAATTGGCGTATTGCCTTTTGGGGAGAGGCAATTTTGATGCTTCCTTTTGCTGTGTTGGGCTTTGTGATGAAACCGTTGCAATTAAAAGGTGACTGTTTCTTGCTGCTTGCTAAGCATCCATGTGCAGTTTCACCCATTTGCTTGTGCTTATCATGACACTTTGTATCTTCATGACAGGCTTCACACACAATCAATTGAAGGATGCTTTAATATCTGAAGATGCCTCTGAGTCCCTTAATCATGGTATCCACTTTATCTGCATCCAGTCTTTCATGTTCGAACATTTTGCTGTATCATTTGGTGCTATTATTTTCGTTGCTTCCTAAGTGATAACTGATGAGAACATGCTTAAGGAGAGGTTTCATTTCTTTGTTCTTTCATGAGGTTAAGAGCTACTCCTACGGGCAGGCAGTGTGGATGACCTTGAAGTTCTTTCAATTAAATGCTATTGAAGGTCTGAGTCCTGTTGCTTAGTAGCTGGAACAGTAGTCTATTTATTCGTTTTCCTTTGGTCTTCTTTTTCTAAATTAGTCAATATGATTATTAGGCCGAAAATCAAGAAGCGGTTCTGAATTGGACTGTATTCCTAGGAATATGAAGTACCTATAGTTGGAAGATTCTAATTTCTAGATTTGTCGATAATACAATGCTTCTTATTATGTATAAACTAAATAATTTAATCTTTAGTATGAAGGAATGAGGCTTAGGGTATGGTTCTGATTCCTGCTTAAATAAAGCCCTTGTGGGCTGTAGCTATATTCAGCCCCCCCCCCCCCCCAAAAAAGGGGGGCAGATATAATATATTGTGACAGGTGTCCTAGGTAGCTGTTATCCAAGTTTTTTTTAAATCATGTGAAATTTTCAAAAAATTTATTGGTACTCATCAAATTCTGTGATACTAAAAAAAGGGACAGTGTTAAACAAAATTTATTGGATAGCTGAAACTGTTAAATGTGTTTTTCTATGCTTAAGTTGGAGTTCATGATTTCAGATACCAGCTATGATGAGCAGACCCAAGATCAGGCAAGTTATGAAGTTCCCACTAAAGCATCCAAGTGAGTTGCTTTAGATTTCCACTAGTAGGTTCATACTGCTAAGCTGTTCAGTATTTACATGACACGAAGAAGCTGGATAATAAACTTCATTTCTGAATTGTGCATGCGGAAATAATGTTCCAAATGTATCGTCTCTTTTGTGAAAGTCTCACCCTCTTGTTCTTGACAGGTTCGAGGCAGCATTTGACATTAGGAGCCAGTTCTCCAGATTTTCTAAAGATATTATGGCTCTCCTGCACGAAGAAGTTTATGTGGTTAATATTCTTGGTGCGTTGTCGTCAGCCTCATTGTGTGTGGCATTGCTTCTGCTACGTTTGTTGATTAAATACTAAGAGGCTTGTGTTATGGCTCTTATGATTTGAAGTTAACTTGCGTTTCAGAAATGATGATTGTGCAATTTTGGATATTAAATTGCCTTCTTTTCAGACACTTTTTTCCCCGAAAGCACTTTGCTGTCGATTCTAATTTGACTGTTGAATTTACAGATTTAACACTGGAATTAAGAGCTCTTAATGAGAGTTGGTCTGATTAGTCTGCTTAGCATGGATTTGATATGTGAAATGGAAACTTTGTAACGTCTGTGGTACTGATATTTGATTCGACAGGCTATATATGTTATAACTTCGTTATTGGAGCATACTCGTACTGGGGGCCAAAGGCTGGTTATAATATATATGAGATGGTATGTAATTTTTGCACTCTCTCTATCACAAAGGCATTATTTCTATAGTAGACTGTTATAGAAGAATGCAATCTT
This sequence comes from Selenicereus undatus, assembly GCA_017589665.1. Lineage (NCBI taxonomy): Eukaryota > Viridiplantae > Streptophyta > Magnoliopsida > Caryophyllales > Cactaceae > Selenicereus > Selenicereus undatus. Next base: position 109,251,702 of record JACYFF010031956.1, on the reverse strand, counting down.
CTCTAGAACAGTAAGAATATGTGTGTAATTTACCTCTCCTACCCCTCAACCGTAGCCCTGCCCATGACACTGGTATGTTCTCGCTGCTGAGGGCCAGGCTGAGGATTTTGGGCTGTTTGGATGCTGGCCTAAATTTTCATTGAAAGCTATAAAGGTGCACGATCTTTTGGGACTAAGGGGCATATTCTTTCACCTTGGTGTACATTGTAATTTGATGAAATTTTGCAGACCAATGCAGATATGTTGTTTGGAGCAATTACGATTGTCTGTGGAATATTGGGAACATTATCTGGAGGCTTTATACTTGATCGCATGAATGCCACTATCCCAAATGCTTTTAAGGTGATTCTCCATAAATTATTGGTCCGACATGCTGCTGGTCTTATTTTTGGTTTAGTGAAATGCAAAAGTGGAAGTCACAATCTGTTCTATCTAAAAGTCCGTGTCATCCTCAAATCCTTTGCAAAGGATAAAACTGAATCTGAATTTGTGTTATTGTTGAATTGTCCAACCATTTAACAGCTTCAATCATTAAGCCTTAGGCCATTTCATCCTTCTTTGCTTCAGAGTGTTGCCTGTTTTTGGGTAAGTGGTTAAGGGCTGTTTCGTGATTGGGTTGTACCAGAAGATAAAAATGGAGGACCAATTATACGTAAGGAGAAAGAATTGGTATCAGTAAAATATTGGGGTCCCATGTTGGACAACTCCCTAGCATCCTACTGATATCCAGTAAAAGAAAGGGAATTAATATGAGCTTCTTTATATATTTGAGTTTTAGAGTGCATTTTGCCAGTTTTCTGCACTATCAAATGCATAGAACAATCTAAGATAATGCATTTGTCTTGCTATCCACCAGGCATTCTTCACTTGTACTTCCGTGTAGACCTTGAATATTCCTTAATATTTCTTGATAATGCAAGTTGATTTAAGTTTGCCCTGTTGATTTGGTCTTCAAAGATGTTTGTGTTCTTTGTGTGTGTGAATGTAAGATCATATTATGTACAGCTATGGTTTGCATGTATGATCAGTATACTTATTTCCAGGAGTCTAAAATGAATCTTTATGTCTCAGCTTCTTTCTGGAGCAACATTGCTTGGTGCAGCGTTTTGCTTCAGTGCCTTTTGTTTCAGAAGCTTGAATGTATTTTTATTGCTCTTCGCTGTTGGTGAGCTACTTGTCTTTGCCACACAGGTATAATGGAGTTCCTCCTATCCTACAATCCCCCCCCCCCCAAAAAAAAAGTTATTGGGAAGCACCTATTGCATGTGAAAGACATAGCATATGTGCAAGTTCAGGGTTTATGAAGGTTAGATATGAAAGGAGACCCTCGTTTTCTGGTATTGAAGAGAAAATGTTCACAAACTTCATGAACTAAAGTTTTAGGGCATCCACAAACTATTTCTTTGACCTTTCTTTCTTCAGTTGCTCGATCTACTATGAGCGACTTGTTGTGTTGCTATTTTCTTCTTGAAGGGAAAATGTTTGTGATGTTTGTGTCTTAAATTTCACAGGCTCCAGTTAACTACGTGTGCCTACATTCTGTAAAACCAAGTTTGAGGCCATTATCAATGGCTATATCAACGGTTTCTATCCATGTTTTTGGTGATGTGCCCTCCTCACCCCTGGTCGGTGTTCTTCAGGTATGTTTTGTGAAACTCTGCTGAGTATTCCATTTGAATTGGTGAAAATTGGCTTGTTTCCTATGAACTCCTAAAATAATGATATGTTCAATCATGAAGAATTTGAAAGAGCAATTGCAATATTAGATTTGCAACTTGGGAGTGTATATTCTAAGTACTATGAGATTTGTTGGCCTTGGAATATGCAGGATTATATCAACAATTGGAGGGAGACTGCACTTATTCTGACATCCATTTTATTTCTTGCTGCGGGAGTATGGCTTATAGGTAACTTTTGGTTGCATTTGTGTGCCACTCGCTGTTGCGAATTTTAGGTCTTGAGCCTAGTATCCATCCATCATCACGCTCACAAATGTGTGCAATGAGGGTCACATTTTCATGAACAATTCACCATGTCAGCTTTATTGCATTCCGGTTGTGGCTGCAATAATAGAGAACACCTCTTTTGGTTCTGCGCAAGAAGATAACTCTCTTGGAATCGGTATCTCTGCTTGCATGAGTGCTTGCAGGGGGTAAAATCTTACATCTAGATCTCCTCCGACCCCATCAAAGTGGGACCCATATTGGGCATTGTTGCTGTTGTTGCCCAAGGAGATAACAGTGTCTCAGACTGATTTTAAGGCCAGTTGTTGTGTTCCTTTTTTCTTTTTCTTTTTTCCTTTTTGGGGGGCGGGGGGGGGGGGTCGCAGATTGTTTGGATGGAGAGAAGTAGGAGATTCTTTGGTAGCATGGAGGCTGATTGGAACAGGATCTTTCATTCTTGGGAAAGGAGGACTTTCTTTGTCACAGTAGTAAGGCTGTTGATAGCCTTTTATTGGTGATGCGATTAGTGTTTCTGTATGATGCATGTTGTGCTTTGCCCCTGATGCTTCAGCTTATGTAAAAACAGAATACGTCGAGAAGTCCATCAATTCCCACTCTGGAATTGCACACCACCTGTAGCACATGTTAATGTGCCATGAATTGCTTCCACGGGGCTATTATATATGAATGCAATCACAGCTGAATGTCTCTGTGTGCAAATGATATCACTCCACCTCATAAAAAAAATGATATTACTTCTCCTTGCAACTTGAAGGGGAATATTTTCCTAGTGATTTTCTGAAAAATAAAATCTTAAAATAAGTGCCATGTTAGAGCTTTCTTCTGTTATTAAGGTTGGTTATATTCAGCCTGGTATTGTCTTTTTGCAGGAGTGTTTCTCAATGGAGTGGATCGGTTCGATGAGGATGAGTTGTCTGCCATGCAAATCAAAGAATGTGCTCAGCCATTGCTCGATGGTGGTCAAACACAAAGTTCAGACCCATAACCACTTTCAATCCTCTTTTTATGTTAGGTTTAGTGTGACTTTGTACATTTAATTGTGATATCCAACGAACACTTTGTTTTCACAACTGGTACCTAAGTTGTATATAAGACTACTTTCGCTGTATTATTTTATACGAAATTTCATCGGACGTCTCTGCATTTGTATCCATATTTGTAACTTTTCAATATCGATATTCGTAATGTCTCAATATCCATGTCTGTCGAGAATGGTATTTCAAACCCTTAAAATTGCAGTAAATTGCAAAGTTTCAGCAGTATGATAACAGTAGAATTGGGACTTGGGAGGAGGCAGTGCCCAGGTGGTTCTATTCGTTGGGATCTTCCCCACTCAATATATTTAGCAGCACTGAATAGCACAAGTTTTGGACCATCTGGCTTGGTAGGAAAGGAAAAACTTTGGGGTACAGCCACACAGCACATCATTAATTGGCTCATTTATGTTGCCATCAATCAATGTCAACTGTCCATTTTTCTTTTCTGGTGTTTTGGGACAGCCAGGGTAGCACACAAATTTAAGAGGAACAGAGGATAGGAAGATTATTCGGATACAAAGATGAAGCATTGGCTGAGTGATGGTACCCTGTTTCACTGTTTGTTCCCTTCTTGCTTTTTTTTCCGGGGGGTGGGGGGGCGGGTGCTAGTGAATCGAGCTGGTTAGCTACTAGGCATCCTACATGGCAATCATAGGGTTATCAACAAATAGGGGAGGAGGATATACATACTAGGCCCAATAAAAATTCAGTGTACAAGATATCTAAGTTTACTTTAAAGAAACTTGTTAACTTCTCACAAATTATCTCAAATAAAAGAATTAATTTATCATAGAACTCGAATTCATCATTCCAATTGACCTTAAAAATACAATAATTATACATTAAAATCTTCTCATACTACGCCTAATGTGAGATATACACTAAATGGCGGTGGTATCATGTTGATTATGAGCCTCCTTCATCAGTGCAAATAGTTAGAATTTGTAAGACAATATATGAATAATCAATAATGACATAAAAAATTACCAGAATTTGTAACATTTATGAAGATGTATTGTAACTTCAATTTTAAGTAGGGGTATCTGTACAAGTATTTGAAATTCAATGAGGAAAACCAAATGAAAGGGAAGTTACAAATTTTGAAACAAAAAGAAATTAAATAGTACACTGTTACAAAACTAGCATTAAATTCGAAATCTGTATTTTTTTTAGGAAAAAAAGCATTAAATTCAAAATCAACAGAAATTGAAGAGCTTCAAGTGACAGCTCTAGATGTCAACTACTATTTCAAAAATCAAAATAAAGAAATAAACACTGCATTTTAATTTCCTTTGGGAAATAAATCTTGGATTTTCGAAAAGTATTGTCACCATTCTATATATTCGTTAGTAGTGTACCGACTTTTTCTGCATTTTTCGTAGTTCTTGACGGCACTTCCCTTCCCTCTCATTCACAATTTCTCCCTCCTCAAATTGAATCACCTCACTCTGTGTGTGTGTGTCTCTCTCTCTCTCTCTCTCTCAAATTTGAGTCTTTCCCTGATCAAATTCAACTTCAATTTCACCTTCAAGTATTCGAATTCAAGGTTATACTTTCAGGTCACAAACAGATTTGATTTCAGCTCTGTGCTTCGTAGTAAGGCGTCAATTCAAAATCCTCATCTTTTGAACAATCTTCCTCTCTCCTCGCCCCAAATGGGCAAAATCATGAACAATGCTATAGAATGTATAAACATTTTTGAATAATTAGGATTGTTTTCCCTTGAATTGTTGGAGATAATCGCAATAAATTAAATGTAAAACATATAATGCCGAGCATTTCATCTGCAGCAGCTACGAAGAACACTACCCTCCTCAAGGTTTGTCCTTTTTTTCTTTTTCTTTTTTTTTGGAGTGGGCATCTTGTTCTTTAGAAGCTGCATTTGTGATATGTTAATTAGCTGAAAGCTCTTTGTTGACTACAGGTTGCTGTAAGATGTAGGGCACTTGCTGAGGCGGAGAGACAAAGGGGCAGAAATATTGTTCGAGTCAATGACAATAAGGTTTGATTTTAGTCAAACTAATCCGTATGGCATGATATATTCATGTAAAATTCTCTGTGCTATTTTTTCCATATTTTCTTGATGGTTGGGTATACTTTTAGGAAGTAGTGGTGTTGGATCCTGACTTATCAAAGGATTATTTGGATCTTCTACAAAATCGGACCAAGGAGAGGAATTATTCATTTGATTATGCGTTTGGCCCTGAATGCTCTAATTCGGTATGTGTCTACTCCATTTTTGTTTGGCTTCTAACTTATTTGGGTATCTGAACTGTAGAAAATGTTAACTTCTCGAATGTTCTTACTGGTGTATCATAAGTGATGCTCCTAGCTACAGTTTAAAGAGTTATCTGACAAGAATTTAGTGCAATTCAATCATATGATATTCCTAATAGTCATTTGTTGCTTTTTCAGAAAATTCTTGTAATGGGTGTCAATCTTGCCAAAAAAAAAAAAAAGGGAAGAAAAAAAACCTTAGATTGGAGTTTTTGAAGTACGACTGTTACTCTGACAGTGTTATCTTACCAGGATGTGTACAGAAGGTGTGTATTCTCTACTATTGCTGGGGTCATTCAGGGCCTGAATGCTACAATATTTGCATATGGATCAACAGGAAGGTAGAGTTGCAATAATTTTGCTGTCTATGATCTGTGTCTATAGTTATTTGTCTTATAGTCTTGTACCTTCTTATTGACTCCTTGTCATGCAACATTATTTTCCGCGGTTGTGTTATATGAAGATGAAGTAGTCCCATGTTGCACTTATGAAAATGAAGTAGCCCCATGTTGCACTTTGTTGCTCATTTACGCTACCAAAAAATAAGTACATTGCCCGACATACGGATATCTAGTCCTGCAAAATTGAGAAAATAATAAAGTTCTGTGACTTCTCCTCTAGAAGCTATTACGAAGTGCTGCTATTCTTTGATAGATTAACATGAGGTGTGCTGGATTCTGATCAAATGTGTATACCCCCCTCTTTTTTGCCTTTGCTTATTTATTTATTTATTCATTACCTTTCTCAGTTCGGAGATTGTTATCCTTGTTCTTTGGTGCTGTCAGAACATATTTGCTTGTGTGGGAAATAGAGGTCTGTAGTCGATTTGACGTGACAACAATAGTAGTAGAGCATATCCAACATCATGAAGTGCACTGCTTTATGGATAGAATTCTGCTTTTGATGCATTAACTGGAATTTATGGATCCTGCGGAGCTAGTGATCCTCATAGACAGACAAGAGGGACTTTCTAATATGTTTATTGGCATATTGCATTTTGCAGTGGTAAAACACATACAATGGTCGGGACTCAGAATGATCCCGGGCTTATGGTCCTTAGTCTGCACACAATTTTTGATTTTATCGGAAAGGATAATAGCCCTGGAGACTTTGAAGTTACCTGCTCCTATGTTGAAGTTTACAATGAAGTATGGTTTCATCCATTTTCAACATGTTCTAGATCTTGTGTAGCTATTGTCCTGGACGGGGCGTAATTTTTTTCTGTTAATTAATTCAGGTTATCTATGATTTGCTTGAAAAATCGTCAGGGCATTTGGAGCTTAGAGAGGATCCAGAGCAAGGAGTAATCATAGCTGGTTTAAGATCTATCAAGGTGAGTAGGTATCGGAAACCTTTACTGAATTGATCTCGTTAAGGAAACTCTACCATTGTCAGCCTTGAACTGCAAGGCGTTCTAATAGTCTGCAAGCAAGTCTCAGGAAAATTAAAAGGTTATAAGCCATGGGTTGCCAGGACTTTCAAACATCCAGCAACATATGTTCCTATTCCATATAACCTGCTTATCATGATCCCAATCTGAAACCTTGTGTTAGGGGTCATCACTGTAAGTGTGACAAAGCAGCAAACCACTTTATTTACTGCTATTCACTTCTTGGGTGACCGATAATCCTGGTAACACTTGTTAAGCAAGAAATTAGATGTGCATTATTGCAATTTGCATCTTTAAATTAGTTGAATGACTGTTCCCTTTTGGCTCTTATCTCACTGTAAGCTTCATGATGGATGCCAATGTATCCATTTTTCTATAGGTGCACTCTGCTGATAAGATTCTTGAACTCCTAAACCTTGGGAACAGTAGGCGTAAAACTGAGAGCACAGAAGCCAATGCAACTTCCTCTCGGTGAGTAAGAGCTGTCTGGCATTTGTGTAGGCTTTAAGTTGTGGTTCTTTTCCAAATCTTCTTAAATCCATAATAATAGGCTTTACCAAACTGCTCTCTCTAATTGAGTAATTGGGCATGAAGTATTTTATCTGACCCCTGCCACACCTGTCTCCAATGGACCTTTCAGATGCGCCTCATGAAAGGATATCGATAATCATCAAAACTCTGGAGTACCTAATGCCAAATCCTCTCTGGAAGGTTGATCCCTCCTGTTTGATGGAAATAAACGTCTGATTAGACAAAATAAAGCCTAGAATTGAAGCAGTTTGAGGACTTTCTATCATCATGATTTTTGAAGTTGTCATAGATATATTTGTAGTCTGGTAAGATTACTGTATAAGTCTATGGAATTTCTGTTATTAATCAAACTAGTCTCAGAATATAGAAATAAAGCTGGTGCACGGTAAAGTCTAATTTAAAAAGCAACCTGAAATCGTTTTGAGTATTTCATTAATCAATATAACCACTGAGTATCAAAGAATTCAAAAATCCTGTTGAATGTCCCATCCTAGAGAAAAATCAGCCATAAAGAACAGTTCTGCACCTCAAAAAGGTATCTATTCTTGTTGAGGTCTCTTTATGTTAGCATTGTTTGTTTTTAGCTACTTTATCTTTTGTTTTGCTAAGTGGTTTCTGCTCAATATTATTTTTGTCCTCATATGAAAACTTTGCTATCTATTTATCAGTTTCAGGGCCTGTTCTTTTCGTGGGTCAATTCTAAAATACCAACCTCAACCCACTTCAACCTACTTCAACTCACTTCCACTATTTTAACCAAGTTCAATTTATCACATTAAAAAAAAAAAAATTCAACCCACTTCAATCTACTTCAACCTATTTCGACCTACTTTTTTCTTTTACCCACCCCAATTTACCTGCAAAAAGAACAGACCCTCACTCCTAACTGAGCTATTGAAAGTCATAGATTTAGTTGTCGATGCTAATTACTGGTTATGTATTCCCATTTTAACTTCTGCACCAAAATGAAGGTATAATTCATCATTTGCTAGTTTGTGCTGCTCTTTTCTGTGGATCTGATAGTTAGCTGTTTGGAACAGCTCACATGCTGTTCTGGAGATTACAGTGAAGAGGAAACAGAAAAGTAATTACAGAAGTCAGATACTAAAAGGAAAGCTTGCACTTGTTGACCTTGCTGGCAGGCAAGTCTATCAGCTCTAGTGTTGCTTTCTAATTTGCCTTCGCTTTTCTCATTTGACCTACATTATTTTTGTTACATATCGAAAGATTCCATCTGTGAATTGTTATGCAGTGAAAGAGCTTCTGAAACTAATAGTGGCGGACAAAAAATGCGGGATGGAGCAAATATAAATCGTTCTCTACTTTCCTTAGCAAATTGCATCAATGCCCTGGGTAAACATCATAAGAAAGGCCTGGCTTATGTTCCCTACCGTAATAGGTATATTCTTCGCAACAAGTGTTACTGGTTATACCTCATCTGGCAATTGCCAAACCTAATACATGAACTCATGATTTTGGCAGCAAATTGACACGGATTCTTAAAGACGGTCTGAGTGGCAACTCTCAGACAATCATGGTTGCCACCATATCCCCTTCTCATCGTCAATATCATCACACCATCAATACTTTGAAATATGCTGACAGAGCGAAGGAGATCAGAACACATATTCAGGTTTTCGTTATCTGGGATCTTGGAACTGTATTGACACTGGCTTCGTGTTTTCTCTCTTTTATTTGTAGTTCATGCATGTTTTTTTGGCCATATCTTTACTATGTTGTTCTGCGGATGATTGTCAAATATGATACAAAAATTATCCACTGTTTTTTCATCCCTTCTATCTTCAGATGCTTTTGCTTTGATGTACTGTCATGAAAACTCTTGCATTCCGTAAAAGAATAATTTTTTATGTGCAATTCCTTTTTTTCCTATTTAGGTCTTTCTTTCTTATTTTTCTTGAAAAGCAGGGAAGATTCAAATTTCTCTTACACGAAAGCTCCCATGCATTTCTTAGTGCATCTTGTAATTTGATCTCTATATACTTGCTCTGTATCTGGCAAGGAAAATGCTTTGTGTGCCATTCTTTCTTTCTTTTCTTTGTCCTATTTATGTCTTTCTTCTTCTTGTCTCCTTTCAATTTCTCTTGAAAAGCAGGGAAGATTCAAAATATCTCTTACACAAAAGCTGCCCATGCATTTCCTAGTGCATCTTGTTGTTTTATCTGTCTCTCCGTGCTTTATAACTGGCGAGGATGTTCTACTGGAAGGAAGTACGGGTCTCAGGTTGATTAAGTATATTGTTGTACCAAATTGCACCATAATCGCCATTCGCCACTCTTTTCTGCAATGCATTGCTTCTTTTCTTTTGCATATTGTGATAATTAACACATTTCTTGTATTTTTTTAAGTCATTTGGGGAGTTTCGATTTATGCTCTTTGGAAAGGGTTTTGGTTCATTTGCTCCTTCAAATGGTATTGTTTGACTTGATTTAGCCTACCATCAATTTAGTAGTCAGTGCTGATCGTGTTCCTTATGTTTCCAGAAAAATTTTGCTCGTGTTGATACGCATGTGTCTGACTACCAGAGAATGATTGACAATCTCCAGGTATCTTGGATTTCAGCTTGCTTTGCTATTCTTTCTGTGAAATCTGAATCTCATATTTGGTGGTGCAGGTAGAGGTTTGCCGCTTGAAGAAAGAGTTGGCAGAAAAGGAGTCACAGCTAAGTGTCAAGCCTGTTGGAAAATCAGCAGACGATGAATTATCATGGCTAAACATTTTGAGCCAGGAAATAAGCGAAAATGTTCAGGAACGCATAAACCTTCAAAAAGCTCTATTTGAGCTTGAGGAGACTAATCTTCGCAACCGTACTGAACTTCGGTGTCTTGATGAAGCTATTTCAAAGCCGGAGGTGAAGCCCCTGTAGTTTCTCCAGCATGCACTTATATGTTCTCTTAAGAATCCCTTCATCTTTCTCTCCCCTTCCGCCAACCTAACAAACCCAGAAAGAGAACTAAAACGAAAAGAAAAGAAACTAAGCGAGCATGTCAAAATTTCCTTTCTACCCTGATTTTATGTTGTAAGTAAACAAAACAAATAGGTTAATTTGATTGAGAGTTGGGACCATCTGCTGCTGAATAGCATCTCTCAAGGGGTGGATAAGAAGGGTGCAAGCACACAGTTGGTGCCTCAGTGTCCACACCAGGTGGTTGAAGCGGAGATAAAAGGTTGAAGAGTGGCCACAGAGGTCAGTGTTAATGAAGGGTCGACCAGTTTTTAATGCCACTGTTGTGAGTCGCCATCTTAGATATGCTCTTGTGGCTAAGGTTGGGTGAGGAAAGATAGTTGTTCTAGGACTGGTGCTCCCTCTTCCAAAAGAGAGGTTGGGATCAAATTCACCAAATATAAGGTTGCCCCCTCCACTGATGTATAAACTATAAACTACACAATTGATAATGTACAAAATGAACAATCATGTTATTACACATGTTTACCCCCTTCACACCTCGCATCGATGTGGGGCTGTGGGCTTCATACTCTTCAGGCTAAGGCAGTGGTTGGGCTTGGGCCAAAAAAGATTGCCAGGGTCTGGTACAGGAAGCTAGCTTGGTCTCAAGCAAGAGAGATACAGTGTGGAGAGGAAGAGAGATGGTTCACCCAATGGGGTAGCCTGCACATTTTCATATGAAAATGAAGTTTACTAAACAACATATTTTAACCCTATATCTATCGTTGGCCATGAAATCAAACCCTTGTCTTCTTTTCTTTTGTTACTATTGACAGGATATTGAGAATGAAGTAGTCGTCGTGAAAAGCTTAAGAGAAAGGCGGCAAGTTATCCTTGATAACATCCGCGACAACGATGAGGCTGGTGCTGATTACCAGAAGGTAGTGAATCTTCCTGTTTACGGTGATTTCCAGCCATAGGTCTTTACTATAAAGATTCTTCGTTATTGTTACTGATGACTGCATTTTATTTTATTATTTTGTGGATATAGGAAATTGAAACTAATGAGAAACAGCGCTGTCAACTTCAGGAAATGATTGATGAAGCTATTAAGAATAATGGCAACAGGACCTATCTACATATTCTTAGCAAATACCGTCTCCTGGTATGTGGTAATTATAAAGAGATTCGTTTAATTCCCAGTATCATCTGTGTTAAAGACTCCCTTTAGAGCATCTTCAAAATCAAGCATTTTGGACTGCTGTATGTTGAACATTGATAGAGCAGGTGTGCCTCTTATAGTCATCCTCGGTGGTATAGCTGCTCAAACTTGACTGAGTCCTCGATTTCAACCACACTGGCATTTGATTATTGTCTTGTGATCAAATGGCTTTCTCTTCTCGTGGATGCTTGAACTCTGTAGTCAAATTGCAATGAAAAGCTAGTGTTCAGGGAGTCTATATTGCTGTAAAGGGTATTTTATAATACTCAGTTTTGCCACTTAATATGATCATAGGTGATGGCTAACACTGAGCTCCAGTTTGAAATTGCGATGAGGGATCAAGTCATTCATGACCAAAGGGAAGCACACAAAACCTTATGGAATTTGCTGTTGGCTTTGGAGGTCGATGAGAGACGACTATTGGAGCATGCAGCAAAGGAGGGTGTAACTGTGGAAGGCTGGCAGACGACATCAACCCATGGACTTCTCGGCAGGCAAGGTTCTCCCATCTTAGGTCACCACAAGTACCATCTTGTCTCTTCCTGTCCTTGCAGTTGTCAATCCTGCTCTGGGCCGTCAGGTCAGAACCTGGCTGATGCTTTCAGCAACGAACAACATCAAAGTCCCTACCGTAGCGCGTCATATGATCAGCCCCTGCCTTCTCATAGAAGGTTGAGGCCAAATGAATTTTCAAGTGAAGGAACTCAAGGAAGCACTGAAATGGATTGGCATCCTCATGATCGACATAATTTGCGTAAATCATTCCCTGTTAGTGCAGTAGACGCATCATTGATGAGTGATGGCTTTATATCTGCTCTATCATTCAGTCCTAAACGGAGTAAGCAACAGAAGGTGTGCACTTAGTAATTGTCTTTGCTTTAAGCTTCGGAATTCAGGTTTCCCCCTGATTCTGGAGAATCAGTCTGTCTTGTCTCTCCTACATTGAAACTTGCTGGGTTCTTTTGTGCAGAATGCAGGGGATGACAGCTTTTAGGAAATGAGGGTTCGGCATTCTTTAGGCATGGAAGAGCTAGATGTTGGCCCGCTAATAACTCATGGTGCAGCAGGCAGTGGCTTTCGACTTAAGGCTTTTTGAGCTGAAGCTCTGACACGGTGCTCCACCAGTTAGTCAAGGTGTTTCATCTTCAGGCACCCTAGGCTTGATTTGTATTGTAGCCCTAGGCATTCCCAATTTGTCAATTATCATGCCAATTTTGTGTAGGAGCAATTTCTTCTTGTCAACCCCCCGACCTCCCTTCGAGCCATGTATATACAAGCGGCCTTCAACTGTCCTGTGTAGTGGTTTCTTGAGTGAGGATCATAGATTCATAGGATATTTTGGTATTGACTTGGAGGAATCCAAATGACTTGCATGATCATGGAAAAAGATTATTCTGCCTTTGAATGCATCTGTATATCTACTGTGGGATTGGAATGAAGTTGGAGATCCTCTATTAGTTTGATTCATACACAATCAATAATATAAACCTTCAGTTGTTGACTTTAGATGCACCTTTTCTTTGAAAAAATTATTAAAAATCAGGACAAAGGAGGAACTTGTATCAATTTAATATGTTCAAGTTGAACATATCAGCCTGATCTGCCTCTATCTCACAGTCCTTTTGCCCCTCCGAGGCACACGGTCTAGCCCATTCTTCATCAAATCATATTACGAGGTCATAAAGGTGGAAGATGGAGGTGTACATTGTGCACTATATCCAAAATCTGTGAATTCAATAACATAAATTTAAAGACACCCAAAAGAACAAAATGCAGAAATTGATGGTTTGGGACTCATCTTAGATGTTCTCGTGCCAGGCCTAAATTGAGCATTGGACCTATTTTAATTCCCAGCGTGTGCATCTAAAATCAGAGTCTAACATTTGAACAACTAGTTTATGGAGCTGATTAATGAGAAATTACAGAAAACTTACTCAAAATCTCTCCCAAAGATGTATACCTGATAAATTTTATAAAATAACTTGGAATGACTTCAAGGATCATCTAATCAAAAAAGTATGTCGCTGATTCAATATACAAGCCATATTCCATGTAAACATTCTAGATTTTCTTTAATGTGCGAAATTTCACCAGTAATCCTTGTTACTCGTGAGATTTTTCAAAAACCCTATGAATATGGTAGATTTGCAAAACAGATCATTATTGACATTGTAAATGACGTTAACAAATTAAAAGTGATGGAACACTAATTGTGAATGCCACATCACTGAGAGCTTGTATTACAACAACAACAACAAACTCCCAATGTGGGTTCCGCTTTCGCGAGGTCTGGTTACTGAAAGCTTGTATTAAATGACACTAAATAGCTTTACGAAAGGTAATTATAAGACACCAAGGGCATGTTGTATTCAGTTAATACTCCTCCATTTCAACTCCTTTTAACTTGTTCCGTATCTTCTATTTATTTGCAACTCCTTTTATTATCTCTTAATTCCTTTCAACTTCTTCCAATTTCTTCTAGTTTTTTAAAACTTTATTTATAACTGTTTCTAATTGTCTTTAACTCATCCCAATACCTTCTAATTTTTTTCTAATTTCTTTCAACATTTTTCTCTTTTTTTTGCTAACTTCTTGAAATTCCTTTTAATTTCTTTCAACTCGATCATTATAACTTATTTTCAAATCTTTCAATTCCTTTCACTTCAATTAAAATTCTATCGTTCTTACCAAAAAGAACAAGCCCTAATATATGACATGTGAGACACGGTCAGAGTCTGATTGGACCAGTCGTCCTGGACGAGGAATTAAAAAGGGTGTGGAATAATGTCCTTGCATACGGGTATATCTCGGCAGTTGGCATGCAACTCTCTCTTCTTTTTTTCTCGTGTACTTTTGTACGAATGAAATTATTAATTCAAAGGTGCACAAGTTTTATTTTATTGGGGTTAGAAATTGAAGGTGTAAAATTATTATTATTTGTTCTGGAGGGAAATTGAAGATGCAGAGCAATTACTGAAGAAATGAATCTAGATCTGGCATTTGTAATTTGTAATTAGAAAAATAAAATGAGACGCACTGGAGACGATGCAGGGTAATTAATGAAGAAATAGAATGGGGTTAGAAATTGACCGCAGCCCTAGGCCCTGCAGCACGTCGCCGATCGAGCTGGGCAATCTCTCTCTCTCTCTCTCTCTCACACACACACACACACACTGTGACTCTGTGTGTTTGTGTGCGTTCAATCTTCTACACGTTTAAATTTGTCACTGAAACTGCGGTAGGCCACACGATCTTTTGTGGTAAACTCAAAAAGGATTAGTTTAAAACAAAAAACAAAGTTGATCCAACTCCTCATATTGTAATGCTTGAGACATGCATGGATGAGATGATGGATGAAGCAAAGGCTCTACTCCGGGAGTATCAAGTCAATCATTCTTGATAGTATGAGAAAACTAAAGTGGCAGAATTGAAGGGGTAGTGCACCGCCTCCAAAGTTCTACTCAAGGGTTTGTTCTTTTCTTATTATCATAGATAATTATATAATATTTGATTAGATGTAGTGTAGTGATAATATAATATAATTAAATTTGTAATGCATTCGTAATTATTACGTGAATTATATAACAAGATAGTTCTTTTTTAATTATAATACTCTCATATAACTAAATGACATAATGAAATTATAATTATAAACTTGTTTTCATTATAAGATTGATTACATCTATAACCAAACATTACATTATAGTTCGCATTTAAATCTGATTACCATTGATGAGCACCGAGCAATAATTTTCTACATTAATCAACACTTCTAAGCATTTACTCATATGTTCTAATTATAATTTCATAATATTTAGCACTAGTCAGTATTAATTAGCACTTATCAGTTTTGGTCAGCACTCATTAACACCTAAAAATACTTATCAACGTTGATTAATATTAATTATTAATAAATTATTTATGATAAATTAAAAAAACACGACCATAATTGTTTGAAGAGTTGTTTTCATCCAATGGTAGTGAATTCTTGTTCCTCTACCATGAGCTTGCATGTGTGGTGTACTTATGTCCCAGTTACCCATTCATTAGTCGACAAAATCATTGAAACTTTGTACTAAAAGCCTGAAGACTTTTTAAAGGACCATGTATAAAATTTAAGTGGTATTATGAAATAATAAGAAGCTAAAAAAATTGAACTGCATATGTTAATATTGTACAACATTTTTACATCAGCTATTGTCACCTATTCAAATTTCCCATCACAAGCTAGTAAGTTTTGTTTATTAGGATCTATTCTTTTCATTGGTCTTTTTTAATTTACCAATTTTAATCTATTTTAACCCATTTTAATCAACTGTAATAAAAAATTACTAACTTCAATCCACTTCAACCCACTTTAACCAACTTCAACCTACTTTAACCAACTTCAACTCACCTCATTCAAAATTTTATTCTCACTATTTTAACCGACTTCAAAAGAATATACTAATTTCAACCCACTTCAACTAATTTTAATCCAATTTAACAAAATATTCTAACTTTAATCCATTTCAATCTATCTCAATTAATTTTATTTTTTTATCAATTTTAATTTATCAACCAAAATAACAGGCTCTTGAAGACACATAAGGGTTTGGAATTTTGTTTTATTTTAATATAACTATACAGTTTAAATGCAACAATCACCCTGCACGTATGCATAAAGTACCTATATTTGATTCTCCATAGATACCCTGCTTAAGTGTACGCTTTTTTATTGGCAAAGAAATCAACCCATGAGTCATAACCTCGATCGTATCAATCAGACTTGAATTATATCGACTTCATGTTGTTCTCGGTGGCTGAGCTGTTACTAAGCTCAATTAATTAATTAGTTTTTCTATGAGCATGATTTCAATCAACTCATGTTTCATGCTTGTTTGGTTAAGCCAAAATCATTTTATATATTTTTTTAACCGTTCCGTAACTTTGGCTAGTCAAATTTACTTTACCTTCGAGAGATTAATTACTTAAAAAGAATTTACAAGTGAAAATGCAAAAAAAGAACTCATAACTCATGATATACATATCAAGAAGTAAGATGAACAATGTCTTTTTATAAATAAATATCTTACCTTGATTTAAAACTTATATTATCACATTTAAATTGAAAAAAAAATTGATTTTAGTGAATATTGAAATTTATTAATTGAAAAAAAAATCAGAATTCTAGAATAATGCATATAATATGTCTTCCATATAAGCTTATTCCGATTAGGGTATCATTGGACACCCTTTAACATAATCGAAAAATATTTGAACTTAATTATCTATTCATAATTAAATATAATTATTTAAAATTTAATAATTTTAAACCATAAAATATATCAATTTAAATTAAAATAAAATATTTAAAAAGTATCCTATCATAAGACATCCAAAAAAAAAATAAATTGTGATTTCACTCTCACAGCACGCATAAATGGGATATCTCTTCGAAGTTATGATTGATAGCTTCTTAAAATCAATAGTATTTGGGTTCGGGATGGAAGGGTAGGGGTTCCGCACTCCAAGGATGAAAAGTAAATACGGATTATTAATCTATTTATTTATTTATCTATTTGTTTTGGCAGGATCTGATGAGTGTGTAAATTGGTGATGATCCTGATCGTGATTCATGACGACAGAGAATCAAGACAGCACAGGTGGCAACGCTGCAACGACTGAACACAATGGGGCCTGGTGTAGGAGATCACACCAATTCAAAAATATAAATATACTCATAAAATAATAATAATAATAAAGGATTATTGGATGATAATATATTATATTTTGAAGTATTAAAGAATAACACTTTAATTTTTGGACTTAAATATTTATACACAATACTTTGGACTTATGGTCTGTTCTATTTCGCATTTTAAATAGATAGATAAATGTAAGGAGATATAAAGAACTGTAAAGAGATGTGAGGAGCTGTAAGAAGATGTAAAAAGTTGTGGGGAGCTGTAAAAATAGATGTATGGAGTTGTTGAATGTTATAGAAAATCTATATGGGATGTAAGGAGATGTAAGAAAATGTAAGAAGATGTAAGGAGATGTAAGAAAATGTAAGAATTATGACCCTATTCTATTTCGCGTTTTTTAGGAGTTAAGAGCTTACATCTTCTTACATCTCCTTGCATCTCATAGATTTTCTATAACATTCATTTATTTTAGTTAGAAAAATATGTATATTTTTTTAATGATACTACCAATCTACAAAATTTATAAATATATTATGAACACAACATTTATATAAACATAAAAACATAATATAACGACGTAAATTATATTTGAGTTTCGACATGAAATATATATTATTATAGATGACCATACATTTATTTATATTTAGAATTATTTACTTAAAATATGAATTTATTTTAAGAGTTGTATTCAATTTTGTCAAAAAAAATTATTTTTTTTGTTATACTTTGCTTATTCGATTAAACTAATGTTCGTATAAAAAATCACCTCAAGTGGACAAAATTTTATTCATCAAATTTATGGAGATTAATATATTTTATTATTGTGTAATTAACTTAATTAATTGTTTATTTTCAATAAGTATATTATTTTAATATTATTATTTTTCATCCAAAACGTTCATTGTAAAACAAATTATACTATACAGCTCTTCAACAAATCAACAACTCCTTCCATCTATCTTTATAGCTCCTTACAGCTCCTTACGTCTTCTTACAACTCCTTACATCTCCTTACAGCTCCTTACATCTATCTATCTATTTAAAATGCGAAATAGAACAGACCCTATGTTAAGGATGTAAAAAGTTGTAAGAAGATATAAGAAACTGTAAGGAGATATAAGATCTTAACTAAATCCAAAAAAACGTGAAATAGAACGGGACCTTATTTATTGTTTTCATATGAAGATCGATTGAAAATCCTTTTAGTTGGTAATGTAAGTGTATATTCAACATATGTAATTGCATAAACTTGAAAATTCTTGAATTTTAAACAATACACTTGCAAATCATAGTGAAGTTGTTGCATTACATTGATAAAAACACATTCAAACTCTATCTTGATATATGAACAGTAAATATGTTTTTTTTTTTTTGTTAACTGAAGGTATCCATCGTCGATCGCAGTGACTAATTTTCTCGCCCCGCGAGCTCCACTTAAGGGTAAAGGGTTGGTCAGGAATTATTCTCTATTCCCAAAGGTCAAGGATCGAATACATGAACAATTGGTTAAAGGACAGTAAATATGTTAATAATATAGTGCATGTACGTCCAGGTTTAAAGTTAGAAGTATTATTATCCAATGACTCCAAAATACAGTATATCATCGTCCAAAGTTTCAATAGTAAATATTTTGTTATAAGGCATTTTTTAAGTGTTATTTTGACCTTAAAATCATATTATAATGTTTTTAAATTGAAAAAAAAAGTATGATCGAATAGAAAAAGCATATTACAATTTAAAATTTTGTACGAAATTATCTTCATATCTATAATTTAACTCATTTCTAAATACTCGTACCACATATCCTTATAGATAGGGTTGATATGATTAAGGTATCATTTAATACTTTGTCAATATAACCAACAAATATTTAAATTTGACAATTTATAACTAAGTATAATCATGAAAAATTTAGTAATTTTAAATTATAAATCATGTTAACTTCATATAAGACAATAAATTTAAAGGTATTTTACGATAAGATATATATACTAATACTTTTTTATTTTAATTACTCTCGTGAATATTTGCTTTGTCCACTACACAGTCTGCCCAAAGAGGGGGGGGGGGGGGGAGATGGAGCCTCCAGGTAGTGGAGTGAGTTTTGCTTTTTGAAACACCAAAATTGTAATTGTGTCAAACAAATTATTAAAAATTAATAAGAAGATGAGAAGGAGACATGCATCTGCGTGCATGTATATATAAGTAGGCATGTAAGTAAAGACGGCACCAATTACCGAGTAGTACTGACTGAGAGCCAGCCCAAGTGTGGAGTGACCACTGATCGAGTGCACCATGCGTCTATGTGAATCATAAACCTCTCGGCTTTCAAAGTGTGTCTGTGAGACCCTTCTCTTCTATGTTCTGCACTCTCTCTCTCTCTCTCTCTCTCTCTCATTGTTATTATTGTACTCCCTGTTGTGGGATTAATAATCATGCAGGTTTATCATCGAAGAGGGGAAATTAAGTAGCTGTATAATGCAAGGAAAAGACTTGAGAGAAATGGAGGAAATTGACGCATGGCTTACACAACTGGTAAGTAATTTTCCTGAAACTTAATACAGTTTGTCTGAGCATTATCTGTATTTGGCATCAAATGTCGTTAATTTATTTACTCATTTTGTTTTTCTTCTTTTACTTCCCTCATTTCTATTCAGCAAGATACATACCATATCTAGCAAAGTTCATAGTGCAGGTTCTGAGACCTAGTTCATATATGTTGCAAGTTAACCATCTCACTGAAAAAAAAAAAGAAAAAAGGATCTAATAATAATGTATTCTAATAACAACAACATTTTACCTTTTGAAGTTTTTTTTTTTTTTTAAAGGATAAAGATTTGCTAGACTTTGATGAGAAAAAGTTAAAATCAAGTGGTTGCAGTGGAGTCGATGTCAATATCAGCTCAGAGATTGATTTAGCACAATTTTCCATGTTCTTGGTAGGAACTAAGAACTAGTGTTTGAGCCCTTTTTCAATATTTTTTAATTAATTAAAACAACTTTGACAAACTTAGCAATCTTGCTTCAGTAGTTATTACTATAAAAATTCTGTTGAGTCAACAGTATCCCAAAGCTTATATTATGTACCTGTGTGTATATTCTATCGGAAATCACATAAGTGAAGTATATATTAATAACCTTATATATATGTGTCATGTTGATATTAAATGACATTGTTGGTGTTCCCACTAGTAATGGTAAATAAATTTCCATTGAGATCAAACATTTAATATTCATCATCCACTAATTATAACTTATGAGTGATCATGATTAATGGTTTGTTGGTAATTGGCAAAGATCGGATATGATATCCAGATAATGGTAGTGCCTAAGTGCACTATCAATATATTCTATATGAACAATTAACAAGTAAACTTTTTAATTGTAGACATGTTAGTAGTCTTTTTAAAATTTAGAGTCGCATAAGAGTGTGGGCAATATAATAACGGAGAAAGGTCAAACTTATGACTTAATGTACTACTGGTTCACCCACTTCTACTGAAATAGCAAAAGATGCCTTAGATATTGGTAAAAGGCTAGGTATTTCTGTCGTTGGAGATGAGAACTCGGCAATTAGAAGGATCACAAGAAGCTTGAGAAAGAAAATAGAAAACAAAGAGCAAGTTTGAGATTCATGTGATCAGTAGGTGGTAATCTCAGATGTTGTTTGTGATTATGGTTAGTAGCTGTTTGAGCTTTTCTGTCTAGGATGCAACAACTGTCTTTTTGTTAGCTTTGTAGTGATTGACTGACTGTTTTATGTTTCATTTTTCTTTTGTATGGGCTATGCCCAACTAATAATCCGGAAAAAAAAATGTACTACTGGTTCAGTGACTCGGTTTTAGCTATTAAAGTAAATATCATTGATTATATATATTATTACTCACAAAGTGGGAAAAATAATGGGCAAAGCACGACAGTGTAGTCTTAAAATTTGAACTTTTATCATTAGTAAAATTATTATATAATTTGGTTATTCAAATAATCCATCCTAACAAAAATGTGCTATTTTATTTATAAAACAACAATATATTATATATAACTCAAAATAGACAATATATATACATATATATATATATATATATAAAAGAACAAATTCACTAATTAAATTCAGCAGACAAATTCAATATTTTCATATACAATCCACGATCATATGTGGGGTAGCTAGAGGCTTTCAAGTAAAGCATTAAATAATGTCTTGATTTAGTACTAACATATAATGATGTCCTTAATCTATAAGATTCTAAGTTTGACTAGCCTTCCTAAATCAAATTTTATTCGCTTCGCATCTCACTAACTTCATCTGAAGAAATTAAATATCATAATTAAGTAATCATTTTTAAGTTCATAATGCAGCATCTATTCTAAAATAGTTGTATATGATTCCCTAAAGGAACAGTATTTTTCCCGTTGTTTTTTAAGAAGATGAAGATTTTCATATATTATTAATAATATAGAAGACTTTATTCTGAACTTTTAGAAAAAAAAAACAGAACATTTGATGGATTGAAAAAAGTAATAATGTTTCTTGAAACTATATTAATACTACTTAGTAATTAATTAAGACGTGGATGGCCACTAGGCACTTGCCTGCAGCCATGACCATTTTTAGCAATTGGACTGTGCTGCTTAAATAATTGGTTTTATGTCTCTTGTGCCGTTCCCCTCAAATGTCATTTCCATATTGGGGATCACAAAGGTGCAAATCAAAGTCGCAGATGGAGCCTCTTGCAGTCGTGCTGAATGAACTTGAAAACATTATTGATCTTCCTCTACTCGACGGAAAAAAAGAGTACATATATATCTATATATATATTAAAATTTCACAAAAATTCTACATTTATATAATAGTAATAGTATAAAGTTAAATCCTATCAACATTTGAACCAATGTACAATGGTCTAATTTTACAAAATTTATATTATACTCCTAGGAGTACAAACTCCTATAAGTTATGTCACGCCATATATTAAAACTTATCTATATGACAAATACACATTGAAAAAATATATATACATAATAAGAGGGAGTACACACTTCTAGGTTTATGACATATATTTCCCTAATTTTATGTTATTGAATACAACAACAATAACTTCCAATGTAAATCCCATTTTTACAGGATCCGAGGGGATATATAGATGTAGACAGCTTTATCCTTACATAAATAATTGCATGTGAAGTGACCGTTTCTAAATTTTTCCTTGTTAAATACGAATAGAAATATAAAATGCTAATTTTATATACTAATTTGTCGAAGAGAGTGACGATCTCTGACTTTTAATTTGACTTCAAATTTGTCATTTACACTATACTTTACTATCTAAATTAAATATTAATTTTAATTTGGCTTCAAATTTGTCCTTTTCTCAAGGCAAGTGTGAGGCTCACGTGTCTGTTGCGTTTCATTTTCTATCTTACTAGTCAGCACGGCACACAAGACACACGCGGACCAACACGTCTGTTCGTGTCTCCTCGCGGGCTACCTTTAATATTTTTTTAATATTTTTTTTCTTTTTTTGTTTAGTGTGTAAATAGTTTTTAAATAATTTAGAAAATAGATTATGTGTTATAATGTGGGTTTGTGACTAATATTTTTATTGAATGATTAAAATTAGAGTTTTATGAGTTGGAAAAGTAATGGAATGCAAGTTCTAAAAAATTAAATTTTTTACTAATATAATAAAATAAAATTTTAAAAGTCAAAACTCTGACTGAGAATGCACTTTAATATGACAATAACGAAACTGCTATTGACAACGCGCAACTTCTCATATTAATATGTGACGTCAAGATGTAATTATGCTTTCATTTTCTAATTGTCTAATGTAAGGCTTGTGAGCTTCTATATCAGCCAAAAAAGTTAATGCAACACATTAGAGAATCATATATAATATAGTCTTAAGCCCTATTATATATATATATAGCTTAGAGGCCAGGACGTTTTCGATAAAAATTTTGACAATATTATATTCTATAAATGTAGGCATAGAAAACTACAACATGATTTGCATAAGATAATTATGTTTATATAGGGAGTCTATTTAGGACTTGTTTTTCCCATTAAAAATATAAATTATTAAATAGGTGAAGTTAGTTGAGATTGATAAAAGTATATAAAATTGGGTTAAAGTATATATATATATATATATATATATATATATATATATATATATATATATTGTTAAAGTGGATTAAAGTTGGTTGAAGTAGGTTAAATTTTTTTGTATGAAGGGTAGAATTAAGTTAGTTAAAATAATGAGAAGTGGATTGAAGTTAGTTAAAGTACCTGTTTTCTTCGTGAGTAAATTGGGGTGGGTAAAAGGGTGAAATTTGTTGAAATATGTTGAGGTGGGTTGAAATAAGTTGAAATAGGTTGAATTTTTTTATGTGATAAATTGAACTTGGTTAAAACAGTGAAAATGAGTTAAAGTAGGTTAAAGTGAGTTAAAGTGAATTGAGGTTGGTATTTTAAAATTTACCTATGAAAAGAACAGGCTAAAAGTTGGTTGAAATTGATATTTTTTTATTAACGTTCGTGAAATGAGTTGAAGTAAATTGATAGAGGTTTAATTTGATTAACATTGATAAATTTGAATTTACCAAAAAAAAAAACAAGAGGGCCTTAATTGGTATATTAATCTCTTTCATTTTCTTGTTTGTTTTTTACTTTTTTTAAAAATGAAATCTGTCTACTGCCTTCTGTCAGTCACTGGTGTTGAATAAATGGACATAGTTGCGGTTTTTGGAAATGAAACTTGACATCACCCTAAAGTGCCCGTTCTTCTTGCCCCCACGTACTCTGGTCTATCTCTTTCATTATTATTATTATTATTATTATTATTATTATTATTATTAAAGGTCTCTTTTAAAATTTTTTGGGTTGGAACTGCATAGGAAACAGAGATGCATGAAGGTCCTATGACAATAAATCACACTGGCATCCACCAGAAGAGCCATCACCACCACCACCATCATTATCATTACGATCATCATCTAAGTGAAATAATGGAAAGATCAGGAGGAGGAGTACTTGATGAAGAGCTTGAGGCGGCGCTGGGTCCATCTGTGTACCCTGATCATCTCTCCGGCAGCGGCGGCGGCGAAACCAACAACAGGTCCTCACCCCATGATCATGAGCAGCTGGACTTTGATTACCCCCTACTTGACCTTCAACCTAATTTCTGCTACCCTCATATTGATCCACTCTCTCATATTCTGCCTCATAATCACACCGACATTAATCTTCATGAAAATACTAGTAATCAGAGGGCCAACATGCACAATCCCCTGCAGTTGGGTGCACCCTCCACAGAATTAGTGCAGCATGAACATCACCAATCAGCGGCTGTGGCTCTCGGTGATGATGATCATGATCAGATCAGTAATAATAAGACGAGCAAAAAAGCGGATGATCATGATCATCATGATAAGAAGCAGGCAGGGCCAGGAGGAGGAGCAAGTACTAGTAGTAAGAGCACAAAGAAGAGGAGGGAGCCAAGTCAAGTCCAAGATCACATCTTGGCTGAAAGAAAGCGCCGTGAGTTGCTCGGCACTCAATTCATTTCTCTATCCGCCATTGTTCCCGGCCTTAAGAAGGTATCTCATATGAATATACATCTTAGTTTCGTTCCTACTCTGTAATTATTTATTACTGTTAACATTATATTAATGGCAGACGGACAAAACATCAGTGTTGGGGGAGGCAATAAAGTACATGAAGGAACTCAAAGAGAAGGTGAAGGCCTTGGAGGAAGAGGCTGCAAAGCGGACGGTGGAGTCGGTCGTGGTGGTTAAGAAATCCCAATTGGTGGTGGCCGATGACGACAACGAGGCTTCGTCGTCAGTGGATGACAGCTGCATTGGCGGCACCGGTGGCGAATCCCTGCCGGAAATAGAGGTGAAGTTGTCGGACAAATCCATGCTAATAAAAGCGTACTGCGAGAAGAGGAAAGGGATGTTGCCCAAACTACTCCAAGAGGTGGAAAAGCTCGGTCTCAATGTTATCAGCTGCAGTGTCATACCCTTTGGCATCTTAGCCCTTGACATCACCATCCTCGCGCAGGTGATTAACCATTTAACACATAAGACATTAATTTATCATTCTGTTATTTAAAAAGGTCCAAAATTTTGATATCTTTGTCATTTATATATGCAGATGGAAAAGGAGTTGAATGCGAATGTAAAGGATGTTATCAGAAGTCTTGGCTCGGCACTTAGCCCTCCACTTGCCTAATTGATTAGGATATTAATATAGTTTTCCTCAGCGCGCATGTCAAGTGCTACTAATAAAGATCTATATACCTCCTTTGTTTTTTGAAATAATATTATATGTCTCTTTATCGCGTTTATCACAATTATGGACTAGTTATTTAACATATTTCAATGAAACCGACTTTTATCAATTTAAGGATGTAATTATTGTATTTAACCCTTTTAACTTCACCTAAGAATTCTTAAAATTTTGTAGAAGGCATAGGTAAAGATAAGTATGGAAGAAAGATAATCCAAATTTCGCTATAACGTACCCTCAAAGACTTTGTTATGTTAATTAAAGTTGTATTATTATCTAACTACTATACGAAGCGGTTACTAGAAATCTGTAATCGATCGAATTCACATATATCAGCATCTGCACCTCTCTTTATACCGAAAAGAGGGGGGGAAAACTACCACACGAGGAACACCTTAAACAGACACTCCTCTCTCCTTTTAATTTATGTGAACAGATAATCTTGTAAATAACTCAAAATATCTGGTAGTTACAGTGTTTTGCTTAGCTGGCAAAGGTAGCTAATTTATGAGAGTGAAACGAACGGATGTACCGATTGTGATATGATCATATTCATGGGGACAAGATGGGATGTTTGTTGAGAAATTTCTCCTGTCATTAAGAAATTTTGATATGATGCAATTTATCGAGCAATCATGGCCTGATATCAATGACTTTATCAAAAATAGGTGACTTAATCATCCATGAGTTTTTTAGAATAATTTTTTAAATAATTGATTTTTTACCTTATAACTTTATCAAAAATAATTCATTTTATCAAATGATTTTTCAATAAAGAATTAATTCAAATAACTAATACAAACAACTAACTCAAACAGCTAATAATTTAACATTTACTAAACAAGGTTGTAGTCTTTCTCAAATGTCCCTACATGTCTCCTCCAAACTTCGGTTAACTGAACCCAAGATGAAAAGGTGCATGATTAATGGCATAAATAGGGCGCTACCGACATTTTAGTATTGTTAGAGCATCTTTAACTATTAACTATAAATTCATTTTTTGGAATTCAAGTCAGTCACATCCGTAAAAGTTTTAGAATTTTAGAACTTGTATTTTATCAGTTTTTCAATCAATGAAACTCTAATTTAAATTATTAAATAAAATATTTATCATGAATTTATTTTACAACATACAGCTTTATTTTTTTTGGAAAAAAAAGACAAAGTAAAAGAAAACTAAAAAATAATTAAAAATTATAAAAAGCAAAGAATGGTATGCAGCTCCAACTTGCATTCCATGTCCAAAAAAATAATAAAAAATTATAAAAAGTAAAAAAGGAAAGAAAGGAATGTAGCCATGTAGGACTTGCAAGTCGAACTCATTTCTCGCAGGTGCGAATGGCGTCAAATCACTTTTGTCAGCTACAATGCAACTCACATTTAATATTTTTGTATTTATTTATGGTGACATTAACCCACTTTATAGCAATCAAGTGGGCTAAAATTGACCCATTCAATAAGCAATAAGCAATAAGCAACAAGCAATAAGCACGTTTGTTATGCTTATTTTGAAAAATAATTCAAGATAATTCTGATCTTTTGGGTGCTGTAGTGTTTGTAGCCCTTTAACATTACGATTCATTCTCACAAATTGAAGTGAAGGTTTCAGACAAGAATCTCACCTTCAGAGTCTATTGTGAAAAAAAAGGAATTTTTCCAAAATTATTTTGCGAGGTGGAGAAACATGTCATGCAATGGTCCATTTTCTACACTAAAATCATTTTTAGGAAAATTTGGTGCATATATAGTTTACGTATATATACTGGTTGCTACATAAAATTTGGTGCATATATAGTGTAATAATCCAATATGCAAGTGAGGGATGGGCAGAAAATTTAATTAGAACCAAGCTAATGAGCACATTAATTACCACGTGTAATTTGGTTCGGCTAATCAGACTATTAATTCTGAATTAGTTGCACCGTGACCCTTGCTCAAAAAGATATCAACCATGGTTACAATAATTGGAGAATTTTTTAATATTTTAAACTATGTCAACTGTATTTGGTCATTATAATCAATTAATTTTGTCTTGTCAAAAATCGCGTGCTCCTCGTCTTTTTGCTAACGGAATAAAAATGGCGAAAACGATAGTATCTGTGAAATGATTACTAGTACGACATCATTGGTCATCGATCGGGTTAAAGTTCGGCAGAAAGCAGTGTACTTTTCGTTCAGATATTCTACAGCTACAGATCACGGGCTCCCTCCCCATTATCACGTAGGTCTTCTGTTGCAAAATAAATAAATAAATAAATAAATAAATAACAATAGAATATTAATGGTTTAATTTACATGTGACTTTCTTCTTTGAAAGTTTGCAGCCAGTGCTAATACTCATGATTTATGTGTTTTGGCTAGAGGCGAACAACGAGTTGGATACTTATTAGGTTAAGTCAATTTGGTCATTTAAATATGATCAATAAAGAATCGAATAAATAGTAGTTTGGATGAATAATGGGCCGACTCATTAAAATATATTAATGGGTCAGACTAGGTCGGCTCATTAATGATCTGTTTAGTGATCCGTTACTTTTTCAACCTACTTGTCACGCTAATTTACATGCTACAACTGGTTAAACTTATTATCAACATTTTATGCATAACAATTATTATTACACATAATTTTTTGTGCAAGTTTCTTCCACTATAAAACGGGTCAAAAGCATGTCGTTAATCGGTCGACCTAACCGAACCCGTTTATTTACATAAAAGTCTTGACCCAACCCAAATCATTAACGGAACGACCATGACTAGACCTGATCCATTCTCTAAAATGGGTCGATTCTAATATGACCCGACCCGAACCATTGCTCACCTTGTTTTGTCCTTGTTCGATTGATTTGAATAGGTGCAATTCCCACATCACATTTACAAGATGTTGAAAAGTAGATTGTTTGAGGAGTTTTTCAAAAAACTCTTTAAGTTGTTTCGTAAATTGAATTTTTGTAA
Source organism: Selenicereus undatus (assembly GCA_017589665.1). Classification (NCBI taxonomy): domain Eukaryota; kingdom Viridiplantae; phylum Streptophyta; class Magnoliopsida; order Caryophyllales; family Cactaceae; genus Selenicereus; species Selenicereus undatus. The sequence goes on along the minus strand of JACYFF010031956.1, from coordinate 109,223,444 downwards.
TAGCTTTTGACTCCAAAAAAGCTATTTGCAGGAGGTTAATTTGAGTAGTTTTTATGGTTAGATTTTTTAAAATTTTGTTTTTTTGTCTCACATAATCTTGAAAAAATTTATTTCGCCGAAAATGTTTTTCTTAAACATGACAACCAATCTAATTAGCTAACAATTCGTAATAAATCCAATCAACTAATAGTAATAGTTGATTGCCAAATAGAGCCTTTAAATTTTGGACATAAGCGATGCAAAAATGTTTACTTTTGCTAGAGCGGATTGCAGTAGTAATTAAAACAATCAATATTTCAATTAATTATCATGATATTAATTATGATATTGCTAAAATGAATGACAAAGGAAAAAAAATAACAATAGATAATACTAATAAGATGTTATCCTATATGTAATTTGGTATGTTTTGGAACCTTGTATCTTGGACCTAGTGGTGCATAACTGTCACGGAGCCATTACCCTCTCCCCAAAAGGCCGGTCTGATGGGTGTGCAGCGCCACCGTTTATAAGCCTAGGACCCTCCCACACTTTTTCCGATGTGGGACTTTTTTTATCCGTGACACTCTCCCCCACCCAATCCTGTGACGCCCTCGTCACAAATGGGGCCCCTTGCCTACCCCACCCGTCAGAGCGCTTGGCGGGACATCGGAGTCGGATCTAGGTTGGTTCTGATACTACTTGTCATGGGGCCATTACCCTCTCCCTAAAAGGCCCGTTTGATGGGGTGTGCAGTGTCACCGTTTATAAACCCAGGACCCTCCCACACTTTTTCCGATGCGGGACTTTTTTTATCCGTGACACTTATAATTAATGGACTGTGCTCGAATCATAACTTACAAGACTCTCAAGATTAAGTAGCTAATTAAGCAGCCCAAATAAACGAGACCCATGTTGTTACTTGGTTGCATGCTCCATCGGGACTTACGAAGAGTGGAGGCTGTCGATGGATAACCCAAAAGTAAGCCCAATAAATAATCTTCTAGAAGGGCTTTTGAACTTAACCCCAAGCATTAAATTAATCACTGCCACACTTCACTTTGATTAGCCTAAAGACGTCTCATGAAGGGGCAGTGACTAGTAATGTGGTTGATGTTGGTGCTATTGAGTGGTTTGAGAAGTACATTAGAAAATATGATTAGGATTTTTTTAACGCTGCATCTTCTGACCGCCGCTCTAAATTAAAAAGAAAAAAAATATTACGTAACTAGTCTTATAATAAATCATTACAAAACTGTCTCAAATGAATCTTTATCCATTTTTAATAGGATCGATATTATTGAATATGAAAAAAGTAAGTACTAAAAATAATCAGGCTGAAAAAATCGTCGAAACACAAAAGTTCAGGACTTAGGGGAAGGAATCTATAGTACTAGAATATATTTTTGACGGAAAATAACCTTATAACATTGTACTATCAAGTAACGCAAAACTAAGAAAGCGCATGAATCATGAATGTTATGTCATCGAACCGTACCTAATTTTCTTTCTCATTATAGTTGAGGATCCACTCTTCACCTATTTAATATTTCAATGGGGGGAAAAAAAGTGCTGGTTTGTTACAACATGACCTATAGCATTGGTTTCTGATTTAGGGGTCCACATCAGATGTTTGATGCATTTGTATTTTATATGACCAAGAAGGGTAGAAGTCAGGAAGAATTCAATAAAAAAATTATCTCCCCAAAAAAAATGCAATATAATGACAGAAGGTGATGATCATGATTTTTTTTTAAACAAAGGTAAATAATAAGAATTAAATGTTAGACGTCTCTTATTATAAAAGTATGTCCTGCTACATTAGTACTTAGAAATTAGGATTGTTCGAAAATATGACCATATCTCAATTAAAACTTCTTGTTGTTGGTACACTATGTAGCAATTAAACAATAACAAAAAGTTTTAATTGAGATATGGCCATAGGATGTTGCAATACAAGACATGATGTATATTTGTGAATGTTCAATGAAGATTATACCCCCCCCCCCAACACACACACACAAAAAGAAAAGAATATTGACATTAAATGATTTTAATTCATCAACGGTTTTTGAGTTGATATAATAGACCATAATAAACTAATTAAATCGACAAATAGAGATTTATAAGATTTGGACAGAAATTTTCAAGGTTGTTTTGCGATTATCAGCAACAACAACAACATCTTTTAGTGTTGGTCCCGCTTTCACGGAGTTTGGGAAGATCCAGGTATAGGCAACCTTACCCCTATAGATATTTCTACATGTAGAAATGCTGATTCCAAGAGACCCATGAAAAAGAATTTTGAGAAAACATTTTATAGAAGACACTAAAGATAAGTAATAGGGAATGAACTAAGAAATACTAAAAAAATATGTGACAGTAACTATGCAAAATCTTAGTGCAACATAGCAGAGAAAAGTACTATACCTTACTAAACCACTACAAAAACGCAGCCTATCTCCGACGGGCAAAGCGACGCGCCGACGGCGTCAGAATTTCGGACGGAAATTCCGACGGAAACTGTGCTCCGACGGAATTCCGTCGGAAATTCCGACGGAATTCCGTCGGATTCAGCCGGCTAGTTTGCGCGGATCTCGAGGCTCCCGTGTTCGCGTTCGTTTATAAATTGAGGGGGAGGGCGTTCGTTCGATAGTTTGCGAAATTTAGAGAGAGATGGTCTCAAAGAGGAAGAGAGAGAAAGTGAAGGTTGAAGATTTTTGTAATCGGTAAGTTTTTTTTTATTAGTACGTTGTTTAAAATTGAAATAGTTAAGTTATTTGATATTTTATACATTTTAAATTTGTCAATTGTGACCGTGACAGCCGTGCCGCCGCCGCCGGTACTCTTCGTCGCCGCCGTCGCCGGCCCGCTACTGCCTTCGCCGCCGTCCACCCACTGCCGCCGCCGCCCCGTGCTTTTCCCAGCCGTGCTTTTTTTTTATTAATTTTGCGTATTTTTTTTTGTTTTTGAGGAAAATTTCCTACAAAATACTTTTTCTTTCGGATGCTCAATTTATTTCAAAAAAAAAAATTTAAAAAAAATTTTTTTTGAAATTTTTTTTTTAAAAATGGAAATTCCGACGGAATTTCTGACGGGAATTTCCGTCGGAATTTCCATTTTTTTTTTAAAAAAACTTTGCTTCCTTCGACGTTGCAGGGTTGTCCGACGGGGTATCTGACGAAATATTTCCGTCGGAGATTCGGTCGGACACCGTCGAAAAAAATTCTGCGACGAACCGAATCCCGATGTACCTTTTCCCGTCGTATGTTTCGTCGGAATTGCCTTTTCCCGTCGGAAAAACACACTTGTTCCGTCGGTAATTCCATCGCAGATCGGCTGTATTTTTGTAGTGGGACAGATGTAAACTAATATTATCTCTTATTAAATAAATGTATTACATGCATTCAAACATGACATACGAAAAAAAGACGAAGACACTCCAAACTCCCAATAACAAATTCTACCCTACGGCAACGAAAGGACAGCTATTAGACTATCTCTCCATGGTTGAAGACATTTATCCTATCCCACCACAATTTTCTAGCATGAGCCACGCCCTCTATTAACCCTACAATTCTCAAGTTCTGCCTAATCACCTCGTTCAAGCTCTTATTTGGTATTTCCCTACCTCTTTTACCGTCAAGGATGTTAATAATCTCACATATCCTTACAGAAGCATCTACACTCCGCTTCTATACATGAACAAACCATCTGAGTCTAGTCTGTCTCATCTTATCCTCAATGGAAGCCCCTAACTTTAACTATGTCTCTAATTACTTCATTCCTGATTCTATCTGCCCTTGTATAACCATACATCTATATGATCATTCTCATTTCTGTTACTATAAACATTTGAAGTTGTGTCTTTTTTATTGGCTAACACTCCGAGCCATACAACACAACAAGTCTAATTACTATACGATAAACTTTGTCTTTAATATTCCAGACATCCTCTTATCATACAGTACACCTGAAAACATTCTTTCATTTTTGTCAGCCCACTTTTATGCGTTGGTTAATGTCACTCTGCAATATTCCCTTTCTGTTGAATACTTGAGCCCAAATATTTAAACTTCTCAGCCTTTGGTATTGTCATCCCATCAATGGTGACTTCTATCTCCTCATTTTCTCTTCCACTAAAACCACAATGTAGGTATTCTGTTTTTTTTTATCTATTCAATGTAAAACCTCTACACTCAAGTGTATGTCTCCATTGCTCAAACTTGTTATTAACTCCCTCTCTAGTCTCATCAATAAAAACGTCATCCGCAAATAACGTACACCATGGTAACTCATCCTGAATTCCTTTCGTGAGTTCATCCATATATAACCAAAATGAAAAGAAATGGCCTTATAGCGGAACCCTGATGAAGGCCCATAACAATGGGAAAGTCATTGGTAACCCCTCATGGCGTCCTAACATTCGTCTTATCTCCGTCATACATATCCTTAATAACTCTAATATATGCAAGCGACACTCTTATCTTTTCCAAGCACCTCCATAACACTTCGCATGGAATTTTGCTACTCCATGTAGTATTTTCTGGCTATAGCAAACATCTTACTTGGATTTTTTTAAGGCTCTGTTTGGTCTTTAGAAAATTTACTAGAAAGAAAAGTTGAAGGAAAAAAAGGTAGGGAGAAAATGAGTTTTTTTCTCTTGTTTGGATTGAGGAAAAAAATACAAAAATTTGGATGAGAAATTTGACTATTGATGAACTACTTGAATAATGTTGATGCCATCTAAGCAATATGAGATTAAAGGAGGTTGGAAATTTTCTTCATACTTTCCTCACAATTTTATGAGGAAAATTTTATCACTTGCTTCTAACAATTTTCCACCTAACCTTCCTCCATAATTTTTTTCTTCGTGATTTTCTCTAAACCAAATACAAAAAAAAAGGTAATTTTTCTAAATTTTTTTCTTTCGACCGAATTTTTCAAGGTTCAAACGGAGCCTAATAGTCTTCCCCCTTGAGTCAATTGCCAAAGCTCTAAATTTCATGCCACAAGTCATGGGATCGAACAATTCACATCTCTCTACGCACATCCTTTTAGCGCTCAACCACGAGACAACCCTTCGCTAGCTTCAATTCGTATGTCTTATTTGAGTTGACTTGCATAGTTGCATGTTGTTACTCTATAGGAATCTGCTCTAATGCCCAAGACTTGGTACTTTCTTGTTCTATGCGTGTCTTAAATCAATCTCGATTTATTTTGTTTGATTTAACAATGATATTAATTCTACTTCAATGTAAATAAATATGTCATTGTTATTTTATCAAAATACATATGTTATCTTGAGAACTTAAGTTATACTTGAATTGTAGTTCTTATCTTATAAATGTACTTAGATGAACATAATTGGTTGAACCAAACCACTGACCTCTCATGATGTTATACACATCAGTACAACACAAAACCCAAAACACCCTCTCATCACTCAATATCCACACGTTCACAGGGGAGATGTAAATGCGCTGCTCACGCTTGCTACTCCTACGTGGCCCTGACTTGACCATATAATTGCAGATATTTAAGGTCTCCTTTTCAACCGCTAGACATTATAGGGGTGTTCATGGTTCGGGTACCCGAACCAAAAGGAATTTCGGTTCGGGTACCCGAAATTTCGGGTCGGCATAATGGTAAACTGTATCCGAACCAAAATATTTGGGTAGCCGAAATTCGGGTACCTGAAAATTTCGGTTCGGGTTTTTGGTTAACCAATAACCCAATTTTTTAAAAATATTTTTTTCCTATTTTGTCTAATAATTTTTTTTGGTACCCAAAGGGAACTAATACATGATATTATCACATAATATGGCAATACCACAAAGTACGTTACTATTATTCACATTTCAACGACTTCACACCTCCATAAGACATAACCTTAATAACATCGTATTCATGCCGAAACCATTGTCCAAATGCAACAAAGTCTTATAGAAGACCTAGACATCTAAACAAAACAATGCAACAAAGTCAAAAACTCAAAGTCCTTGTCTTCATGGGGCTTGGAGATATGTAACTAACAAAGTTTTTAGGGAAGAGAAAATAAAAAAAAAAATCTCAAAAAAAATAAAAAATAAAAAAAAAGTTTCGGGTTTTCGGGTACCCGAAATTACGAAACATCCGAACCGTATCCAAACCGAAACCCAAAAAATTTATCGGTTCGGGTACCCGAACCAAAAACTTTAAATATTTCGGTTCGGATACCCAATATTTCGGGTCGGTTCGCGGCTTTTTGGTTCGGGTTTTTGGTTACGGATAGTTTTGAACACCCCTACTAGACAAGATGCTGTAAGAGAGTCATAAGAATACAGGAGAGGATGATGATGCTTGTAGCAACATTTTGGACCGTTATATCTTTAAGCAAGCTAGATATTTTTTAATCATAAGTGTTTTATCTTGCCTTAAATTAATTTGTCACATAATATAAAATTATCAAATTTTCAATAGTTATAATAAATTGTCACTTTTAAGGTTTTAGTATTAATTCATTAGCTACATCGACAAGTATAAATTACAATACAATCGAATCATATAAAAAAATATCTTATAATAAAATATTTATTATTATCATCAAATATAGGACATGCAAGTGACAACAACACTAACGGTTCCGTCTACAGAATCTGACGCGGCAAAATGAGCATATGAAAAAAAGGAAAAGAAAAAAGATCAAGTCGTGAAACGCATGTTTTATTTTAATAACTTTTTCCCGATAAACAGTGGAAACACAATTGCATGACAATTTTAGCGCACTGTAATCCTCTCAGGTGAAGCCACGTCAGCGTTTCGTTGGAAGTAAATAAATAATTTTAGTACTGGGTAGATGCTAATAATTGTCATTATTAAATTGTAAAAATATCACGTTCTTTATCTAACCCTATATTAACATTTTTAAACTCTGGGATCCAACCAGATGCAACAATTCATTGCTTTCGAAACGAAGACACCAAAAGTGCCGCATCTGACGTATTGACCTTTATTGGTTTTTTTTTTTAAAAAAAAGGGAAATTTACCACCCACTTGCCCGCCTATAAGTATATCGAAAAGGAGTTAACTTAATTATCCTGACATCACGCCAACAGATTTGTAACCAAAATTTCAGACAATATCACCGGGTTTGAAGTTCCACCGCTTTCGCCAAGCCAGGGAGATCCTGCCCTAAATTTTTCCGGTATGTTCTTCTACGTGCTGTGCTGTTCAATCAAATGCATGCTTTTCTTTTCAGAAAAAAAACTTGTAACTAGATGGGATCTAGTAGTTATATATCCGACTTATGCATGTCTACTTATACTTAGTATGAAATTCTAATACAAGAAGCTGTGATAATCAAAAGAAAAAAGCCCGGTTGCTCAAATCGACGGAAGAAAGTTCACAAAATTCAACAAGACTAGACCTTATCAACAATCAACAAGATCAAGTTGTCATTCTGTTCATTTTTTGTTTGTTTGTTTATACTGTTTCATCGTTAATATTGATGAACATTGTCAACATTTTCATTTCGACTAGTGAAATATTGACAAACCACTTTGAATTGGTTTTTTCCGTCGGCACAATCGGAATACTCCATCAATTTCTTCAATTTACGTTAGACTGTTGTGTTGTTAGTAATTTGCACGTGGTGCTTCCAAACCATAGGCTAGGGACACCTTTTTGAATTTTGCTCTAATAATATCGGAAGCTAGAGATATGGAACAACTACTCTATTTATTTTTCAGGATTTTAAATAGCTTTTCGATGTCACAATATCTTGAGTTAGCAGCCCATGAGACCGGAGTTGGTGTATTACCGTAATTAAGGGACAAATACGGTTCTAAGGAGGGATATGTGTTCTGTTATCCGATGTATACACTACCAAAAAAATATTTCTTTTCCTAAAAAGAGGACTAAAATACTCCTTAACCTTCAAATTTTCTTTGATTTGGCAAAACTGATTTGCTATTTTGATACTTATCTTATAGCATTCTGAAGCTTCCAATAGCATTTAAGCCATCTCTCAGCTCCCATGGCATTATTTGAATCCTGAACAGTCAAAAAGCTGCTCTGATTCTTTCACTATACCATTTAATTTTACTCTCTCTGTTCATCTTCTTTCTTTTTTAACTACTAAAATTATTGCCGTTACTATTTAATGAGCAAGACGCCTGAATTAAATAAGACTGAAGAATGACTGGGTTCCTAAGAAAAGTGAATTCCTTGGAAAGAAAGCTGCATTTTCATAGCGTCATCAAATCTACATATATATATATATATATATATATATATATATATATATATATATATATATATATATATATATATATTATTGGGGAAATAAAATGAACCTGTTACTCTGGAATCTGGATCTATTATTAAAGTATAGCTGTGTTGTGTTGGTTGGTAGTCTTTTGTTTATTTTATGTTGTTAACTAGCAAATAGTTTTGTTGTTTGGTCCAAGACATACGAGGTTGATCAGGCCGGTCATGTTGGAGCACCGACTGAAATAGGATTCACTGTGTTCAATTGGTAAATTGACAAAGTGAAGGGCCCCAATTCAATCCCATTGCTATTGGGAAATACAAATAAAAATGTCAAAGTTTGTATATTTTCTATCTACCCCCTTCTCTCTTTTCCTCTTGTCATTATTATGTCGATCATGGTGCGTTAACTCTCCCAGTGTGGCTTATCCGTTCTTTTAACCCTTTCCTCTTTCCTCACTTCCCTGCCCGTTCACAGTTCCGATGTGCTATTGACATTGAAAAACATCACATTTACAAGTGCATATTCTCATAAGACATATAAGTGTTGACATGTCGAAAATTACCTATGTGACAAACACGCGTAGAAAAAATATATATGCATAACAACTGAAAGTACCTTATTTAACTTTGTCTATGATCGAGATGAGAGTTGTACCTGAACCCAAAGAACCCACCCCGAACCCAGTCCATTTATAATGGGTACGGATATGAAAAATTGAAAAAAATGGATGTAGAGCAGACACACTGAAAACGGGTCCGGACATGTTACGGGTTCAGGTATAGGCATCACCTGCTCCATACCTATACGCGCATCATACACAAAAAAGTTTTTTTTGGGGGGGGGGGTAAAGTAAATTGTCTAGTAGAGTTTTGAGCTTTGAACATTAGTAATTCGTTAAAAAACAAGGCCTAATACCCTAACCCAACCCCCCATCATGCAATCCATCCCTTTATGTCGCTGATTTACTATGCCAATACATGAAATCACATGACTCACGATTCACAAACTTAAAATCTTAGCTCAATTATTGTGTTTCTCACTCCCTCGTTTGTTGTGTCTCTTACTCCCTCGTTCCAGTCATTTTTAGAATGCAGCTTTTGTTCATGAGCTACATATGACCTCTTAAACTTAATCCAATGGATATTATTTCTGTCCCTCAATTTCTGTTACTATTATTTAACATCTCTCATCTAAATTTTAAATGTTATTTTCATATAATTATTTTTTTTCTATTCCTTTCATCCTACATATTTTCATAACGAAAGAGGAGGTTATAGAAAAGTAATATTCATGATGAGGGGCTTGAATTATAATTTCAAAAGTTGATAGATAAAAATGAGATTCACCCATATATTAATGGGTATACAAAAACATTTCATTTAATTATTATAACAGGGGCATAGATGTTGGTATAGATTTCTTTGTGTGTACATATATATGTTCTAGCTGTAATCGCAAATTAAATATTTTTGGATTCGACGTAGTATTGGTTGTTGGAATGCTTGCTAGGAATTGAAGTATATGACCAAAATAATTTAGACTTCAATTTGCTAAATATCAAGTCAAGCCAAATAAAAATATGTAAAATTAGTAGCTAGACATCTATTGTCATTGTGTACGAGCTAATTTTGATTACTGAAAGATAATAGTTGCCCCCTATAACCCGGAGAATGAGACCTTGACACCATGTACCTATCAACACAGATAGGATTAATTAAGTTCAACTCTAGATAGCTAATAAATTGGGGCCTAAAGACGATAGATAGCTGATCAAGTCGATCTATAACTACTAAATAAACCAGGAAAGGCTAAAGAAGAATCATATCATTTAGAATGGTCAAGGCAAGATGACGATGGCCCTAGCTAGTTTAGCACTAATCACACACCTCATTCCTTTGATATATGGATGGATGAAGCTTATTATATATATATATTGTATTGATAATGATGTATATATATGTGTTTATATATGTGATGAGGTGACAGCAGCTAAACTACATCAAGTGAACATCACCTGCCCCATCATTCATTAACTAATCTCTCCTGCCAATCTCTTTCAAGGTATGCATCAAAATCCACCTCCTCTCTCTTTCTCTCTGTGTGAGTGCATGCCTGCTCTGTTTCATTTTTTTTCTTATGCTTTCTCTGTTCTATACAATATAGTTTTATAAGAGAACATCGTCTAATATTGTGTTTTCTATTGTTTTAATTTTACAAGCGAGATCTGAATCCCCACAAATTCCGTAAAAGCGAGACTCAAATTGGGAGGTGGTGGTGTTGTTGTAAGCGAGAGAAAATTTTAATAATAATAATAATATGAAAAGGAACTTTATTTTGAAACATCTACAAAAAAAGAAAGACCAATAAGCAATTCAGGATGAAAGGAGCGTATAGTTATTACTGCACACAGTTATTAGGGTTGTGTTTTTGGCTCTGCTTCCAAGTTCACCTCGAGATTCCCTACACCAAACTACTTATAATTTTAATCGATCTGTAGGTTTAATTTGTATGTAAACACTTCAGCATGTGCAATAACTGGGAATATGAGGGATTAATTACTGATGGGGTTAATTTCTTAATGGAGTACTAAAAAGGGTAATTAATTTTCTCAACAAACTCCAATATGGTTTGCATTCTAACGGATCAGAGAGATCAAAATATAGATAGTCTTATCTCCATATGCATTCTTATTAGAAGTGTATAACTTGATTGATGCATATATATACAGCTTTGGAAGCAACGTACGTAATTACTTGAGCAATTTCATCGACATGTCTTCCGGAGATTGGTTTTCTCATATGGTAAGCTTTCTAAATCACGCAGGACCCCGCCCCCCCGCCCCCCCAAAAAAACACCCCAAATAAGAAGATTTTTTTTGGGTGCATTGCTTAATTATTTGACTTTTTTTTTTATACAGGGAATGGGACATGAAGCAACAGCAATTTATGAGTCCCAGATGATAATGAGCTCCCCAAGTGAAGAGGATGGCTTTACCAGCAATCACTTTGATCCATCCGCGGACTTATATTTCAATGGAATGATGAGGAGTTCGTCCTTAACCCAGAATAATATGAACATTAATGACAATAATGATGGTTATTATCTCCAGCCATTTTCATCATCAGCTTTGGGTATTAATGTGATTCCAAAGGAGGTTAAGCCTGAATTAGATATGCATATGAGTAATACTAGTGGATGGAGCTCTTGCCCTTCATCTTCTTCAGGGCAGTTCATATCATTCGCGAGCTCTCACCAACTACCCTTCGATGCTAATTACAATACCAGTAGTATTAATGTTCAGCCTAATGATGATTATGGCGGCATCAAGCTTCCGAGTAATTATTATGAAGATGATGATCGAGGCTCGTACGTGGACCTCAGCCATCAAAAGCAGCGGAACAGGAGAGTTGGAGGCATGTCTTTGTGCTCTCAAGAACATGTACTTGCTGAGAGGAAGCGCCGCGAGATTATGACTCAGAGGTTTCTTGCTCTTTCTGCCCTAATTCCTGGTCTCAACAAGGTACGGACCTAAGCTATCTCCTTCTATATGTTGCTTAGGTTCAACTATATGCATATATATTCCTTTGTTGTTGTTGTTGTTTTTGATACATGATTAACAATCCCTCATAGACATGTAACAAAAGTAGGTTTTCACAGTCAAACTTAAATCAAATTGGACAGGTATAAATTTAGGTGTAAGTTAGACTTTGATAATATAAACAAGAAAATTTGAATTATGAATTTAAAATTTAGACATATACAAGTTCTAATAAATCTTTATTTTTTTTAAAGTCGGACAAATTAACTTATATGATCGGATGGTACAAAATATTACATGCATTGCTCATACTTCTTGCTGTTCCAATTGTGCAACCTTTTCGGTGGGTTTTTAATTAAGAAATACGGTGTTAAAATTTAGTTGAGGATAACTTAACTTGGATTACTACTTTGTAATCTAAGAGAAGATTGTACTGCCTGGTTGTCAAACCCATTTAGAAGTTAGAACAGCGCACACCGCCGGCAGTGGTGGTACTGCCTGGTTGTCATGCATTGTTACCGTATGTTACGGTTTTGCTTGATTATAAGATGATAGGTGCAGATCACATAAAAATTGCACTCCCCCTCTGTTTAATCTTGCCCTCTGTTTAATGTCAAGATTATTGCCATCGAATCATTCCAAGATTCCCCAATAACTCAATCGTAAAATTATTGGCAACCCAAAGGCGACCTACCATCAATACTATTCACTGTTAATTGATAGGACTTTTTGATCGAAGACAATTGGGGCGGGGGGTGTGAAGCATGCATTCATGAACCATACTCAATCCCTCTTTTCAAGAGTCATTTTCGAGGAAACAGTTATCCTCGTGGAAAGAAACTAGGTAAATTCCGATGAATTTGGCATGGCAGCCGCCTTCTATGATTGATGTTGTGGCTCAAAAGTCCTCTGGCTCTGTTGGATTCTCTGAAATAAGGGTCTAATAGATCGATGGTTCAGCTTATGTTCAAAAAAGATTATAAAATAAAAGTATGTACGGAAACATAGCTAGTCAACTTTTTGTCATATTCAATACAATAGAGTAGGTGTTCTCATTTCTATTTTTAATTTTTATTGTCAGTTATTGAAATCAAACTACTGTTAGCACATAAGAGATAAAGCTCTATGCAGATATGTTATCATTCCTCATATGTCTAGTGTATCCATATAAGATACTTTTGTAATTAACTTTATTGACAGACCGATAAGGCATCTATACTTGGCGATGCTGCAAAGTATTTGAAAGAACTCGAAGAACAAGTCAAACTACTTGAGGAGCAAGCAACTCAGAGAACTATAGAGTGTGCTGTTCTCATGAAGACAAGGCAACACCTAAATTTAGATGATATTGGCTCTTCCTCATATGATAAAAATGACTCTACAAATCCACTGTTGGAAATTGAGGCAAGAGCTTCAAATAATAATATTGTGCTAATCAGGATCCATTCCCAAAAGGATCAAGGCCTTGTTCAAAAGGTTCTCAATGAGATTGAGAAGCTTCATCTCACCACATTGAATTTCAGTACCATGCCATTTGGTGGCTATGCCATGAATATCACTGTTATTGCTCAGGTATTATTCTTATTCTGTTGTTCCTTTGTGTACTGCCATGCCATTGTTTCTCTCTGCTTGTAAGGGTAAGACTGCGTATAACTGAATCTCCTTATATCCTACAAAAGTAAGGCCTACACTGTACCATCCCTACATTCCAATTTTATAACACGATAGAAATGAGAAAGGGACTTAAAATATCATTACAACGTAACATTAATTACTTGATTGCAGATGAATGATGATTTATGCATGACGGTGAAGGATCTGGTGATGCATCTAAGGCTGGTCCTTGAACAGTTCTTGTGCTTCTCAAAATGACGATTCAAAAAAGCATGCAAGACGCGCGTCATGCACGTTTGACATTACCAGCACTTCTGCCCTAGCTATGTATGCACAAGTGCTTTAAAAATGTCGTTGAATATTATGAGATAAATCTGTCTGTGAAATCTATGTGGATTGTGTAACACATTTGAATTTTGGGTTCAAAGTTAGGTTTTGTCTGTTCTTTCATGTTAAGGAAGGGTACTAATCAAAATGCGTGAAAGCGTATAAACGTCAATGAAAATATGGAGAAAAGTATCCTTTACTTTGATATTATTCTGTTAATCACCAACAGCCGGCCCATTACATTGGGCCGCAAGCAAAACTAGACGGTAGAGATTTGGGGCCCTTTACAAGCTACAAAATATGATTAGTTTTATGGAGTTAATCACATTTAGGGCCCTTTTCACCCAAATCATTGATCGCCTTGTCCTGGCCTCTTTACCGTTTGGAAGGCAAGATGAAATTAGAGTATCAGAAAAGCCCAGAAAAAGGAAGGAAAGAGCAATCAATTAGCGTTAAGAAAGGTCTTATAGAAAGACATATATCATCACCTTTTCTACAAAAATGAGTTATTCGACTGTGCAGTTGGCTGAAGGTGGTCCAAATTGTATCTTTGATTTGATGTTTTATCAGTTCTGCTTGACTAATATAATCCCTCCCGTCTTTATTGAAAATAAAAACAATGATTGGCATTTGGCAAACAAAAGAGGGAATAACAATGGAAAGAGGGCAAGTAGGGCCCGGACTCAGGGGTTTGTTTGGAGTGATTTGTGATTGAATTCGAATGCCATCTGTCACGGATAAAAGTCCCACATCGAAAAAGTGATAGGATGGTTTTGGGCTTATAAACGGTGGCGTTGCACACCCTATCAAATCGGTCTTTTAGGGAGAGAGTAATAACCCTGTGACAAGTGGTATCAGAGTCAACTCAAACCTTACTTCGATGTCACACCAAGCACTCCGCGAAATTGGGTAGGCAGGGGGTCCCATTTGTGATGAAGGCGTCACAGAATTGGGTAGGCAGGGGGTAGGCACTGGACAAGCCCACTATATCCCGACCTTAGAGTATGCAAAATGGGCTCGGAAATGGACTTATTTATCTTATAATGCAATAGAACATAGTGTAACTAAGGCCTTGTTTTTTTCCACGACAAAGCGTAATTATAAACTACAAGAAAATGTAAGAAGTTGTGAGAAGATGTAAGTAGTTATAAGGTAATCACAAGGTATTTGTTGTAAATAAAGTGGCTATAAAGAGTTGTACAAATTGTGCAAGGATTATTCTAGAGGATTTTATTTGGGGGGGGTACTCCAAGAGCATCGAAGTGGGTAAATTTTAGACGGGTTGTTGGATTAACTTTGATAAAGTAATTCACGAAGGTTTTCTATTTAGCTGATTTTTAGTTTTAAATTTTGTAGCATTTTATTGGTCCAATAGAGGTAGATTAGAATGGACTTGATGCATTACTGTAGTTATTTACTTCTTTTGGAGGTTTAGCAATGATCAAACGAAAAATAAAAAAGGAACAGTAAACAACTGTAAGATGCTATAATAACCTTATAGCTCAGTGTTGCAAAAAAGAACGTCATCTAAGCCATTAAATGCATCAATAATTGTTAGGGATAAATGCCAAAAGAACGTCATCTAAGCCATCCCATAGGCCCCAACTAAATTCTCCTTATCAACTTTATCTTTTCTTTCTTTTCCTTTTAGGGTGTGTTTAGTAGAGGGGAAATCATTTTCTGAGAAAATAATTTTTTCATTTTACGCCGTTTGGTAAAACAAGGAGGAGAAAATCATTTTCAAGGGAAAATCATTTTACCCCATTTGAAGGAAATTGTTTTCCCTTGAAAAAGTATGGAAAATGATTTTCCAGGCCTGATTTTCGTTGATAAATTTTGTCTCTCATTCTATTTTCTTTTAATTATGCCCAAAATCACTCTATTTTTACTCTCATTTTGTCTCTCATTTTCCCCCTCTTCTTCATGTTCATCATCTTCATTGATGATTTTCATCGTCAATCTTTATTTCTTGAGTTCTTTGACCTTGTTACTGTTGCCATTTTGAAGAACTTGGCAATCTAAAACACTCATCGTATCTCCGTTCGTCATTCTCTTTAGTCTGAGTTTAATATTACTCAAAGTCAATTGGGTAATCCTTGGGAATAGTAAAAAAAATTGAGATTCATTAATGTTAACTCTTTTTTTTTCTGGGTTTATTACCGGGTATATTTCTTGCTGATATTTTGGGTTTGATTTTGAAGAAGAGAGAGAAACAGAATTTGTTGGTTGGGTCGGGTCAGAGCAGTGAGCAGGGGAGGTGGTTGACGGTAAAAAGAAATGAAGTGAGGGTGGGAGGTTCATTCTATCAAATAGCAAAAAATAAAGTGGAAAGAAAATGATTTTTCATTCTACCAAACAGCTAAAAATGTAAGTGAAAAAATCATTTTTCTTCGGAAAATATTTTTCAAGGAAAATAATTTTCTAAGAAAATAATTTTTCCCCCTACCAAACACACCCTTAGTAATACTAAAGCTTTTATTACTTCTTAGCTACAAATTATATAGCGTAGTTTCAAGATTACCTTATAAGGTAGTCCAAAAACTACAAATTCGCTCCTTTTTTTTTTTTTTGTTAATTCTCAAAACCTTCTTATACTTTTACTAGTTCTCACATCTGAGAAAATTATAGTCGATTTGTTAGAGAACGTGATCCTAAAAAGTACAACATACAAAATTAAACCATCATATATATTGTATATTTTAAGACTTGGTATCTTGTAACGTTCTTCTGCATGCTTATTTGCTCCCAATTCTTTGTAGAAACTCAAATCTAAATACAAGATTCTTCTTTACATGTTGAGTAGCTCTACATCCACCATTAGAGATTTTTGTTGAGAAACAGCGCCCTAGCATTTCCTTCGAGAGCAAACTTCATCTATATCTATAGTAAATGGCAACTTCAGGAGCTAAAGTGGTCCTTCAAAAGCCTACAATTGGAGATTGGAATGTAGAAGTAACATATAGATTACCACAATCTAGCTATAGTGACAAGCACATTGCACTTAGAGTTTTTTTATATGAGGCATAAAGACTAATGTGCTGATTGGCGCACAACACATTACACTTTGGCCCTGTTCGATCTTTTTGTTGGTAAATATCAATTTACTAACTTCAACTCATTTTAACCCACTTCACAAACTTTAATTAAAAAAAAATACTCACTTCAATCAACTTCAACATACTTCGCACTATTTTAACCAACTTGTACCCATCATATAAAAAAAATTCAACCCATTTTAACTCACTTCAACCCACTTCAACAAAAAAAATACCTGCTTCAATCCATTTCAACTAATCTCAACTTACTTCACCTATTTTCCAACCCATATTTTTCAACGAAAAGAACAGACCCCTAATGTTACAAAAAAAGAGGAAAACCTGCAAGCCAACCATTCCTTTCACTAATTTAGGTCATTAAGGATTTTTTTTTTCTATTGCTATGGTTTTCCATTTTGATGGTTTTCCTAAGGCTTTGGTGATGTCCTCTACTATACATGAGTTAACCATGTGGCTATTTTTGTTTAATGATTGATGTATGATGTAGTCATGTGACTGTATTTGCTTTAGTATTATCCTCTTCTAACCCAACACCCCCACGACCCTCAATCTTTTCTTTTTTTCTTTTTAATTAGAAAAAGATTGTTCCCTAACACAACTCTTATCCAAGGTTATAAATATCGTATTGATTATTGTATCGTTTTTAATTGGAACAAGATATACCGAATTTATGTACTATTGTACCGGGTTTGTACGATTTTGAATTTCAAAAAATTTTTAAAATTTAAGTACAAAAAATTTGAAACTTTAGTGTACTGAGCGGTATTTGATCGAAAATACCGGTACCGCTTGGTATTTGGCAGTACAGAGCGGTATTGACCGGTACAATACCGGACAATAGCTTGTACTGTTTTTTTATCAGTACAATATGCTTTGACCAATACTGAACGATATGATACGGTATTTATAAGATGCTCTTATCACCTTATAAATAAAAAACCAAAAAACCGTAAAAAAGAGAAGTCTACTGTCACGGACGTGGGGAAACAAAAATTGTCACATGCGGTTGAGAAGTTACTCGGTGTTCATACATGCAATAATACCAGCGGCATCCCGCGCAAACCTTTCTTGGGCTATACTTTGATTTCAGCTAAAAAAATAATATAAGAAGTAGATGCATGCTAACAAGTAAATGATGCTAAGGTGACGTATTTATTAATATGGTGGGACAAAGATGGCACACACTACGTCGGCTTGGATACCTAGTTGTGCGAAAATCTCCAACAATTAGTAGGATGGGCGATTAATTTGATCACGTATATCCCATGAAACACTGGTACTTAGTATTAGGATTGTAACCAAATCAAGTTGGCTTAGCGGGCCCTTGAGCATGGTTCGGCCGAAGCTTAACCTGAACAAATCGAACCTAGTAAAGCTTATCTGGAGGGTATGAAAATAAGGTTAGAATCAACACTCTTATTTCTTAAATGCAATGCAAATTCTAAAATCTAGTTTAAATTGTAACCTTGAATTTGGAAACATTTTAAAAAAAAAAAAACCAAACCGAGTCAAGCTTCAAACTAAGCAATACACATCCAAGCTTTGATGTTGAGCCTAAACCTTTTCAATTCGACGAGATCCAAGCTAAGCTTGAAACATTGATCTAGCTTGGCTCAATTACATCCTTATTAACTTATTTCCTAATTCAACTAATTGAGTTAGAAGCTTCTGGTAAAAGATTAACATGAATTGGAAGAAAATAAAGGAAGTTCCCTTAAGACGCTTGTTGAGGGGCGGGCTTGGTTCATTTTCGTGTAATATCCGCGCTCATTTCTTTCGATCGATGCAGAAGGGAGCCCCCTTTCTTATACACTTTTCCATGACGGATCCGACTTGTATCATTGATACTAATAGGAACTGAACCATTATGGCAAAGAAAAGAAAGATTAAGAGGGAGAAGAAGAGGCAAAAATTGGAACAAAAATCTCATTTGATTCGCCGACCCTCAAAAAATGAAAAAAGCAAGGTTGCGTCGTTGAGTGAGAAATGGGAGTACTTTTGACTGTTATTTATTCTGTTTTTCTTAATTCTGTTGTTGTGTTTAAGTCCTCTTCAGTGAGGCAGAGTTGAATCCATTGCTTCCCTACAAGCTTGATTAGAAGTTAGATTGAGGTCGTGGTTGGTGCAATTAATTGAACAACTAAGGTCGCCCAATCTCAATTCAAGGGAAATTGGTCCTTAGTCTTGCATATAATCCAATACACTCGAGTCCACTGTGACTCTGGCACGCCCGCACTCATAAACCGATCCAAAAGATGTTTGACTCAAAACTTCTACATGCTCGAGCATCATTGACCACAACAACTAATAGGCCAACCCCGACTTAGAACTACTTTTTTTTCTTCTAGTCTCATCAGGCACCGCGGGTGAGAGCCCGAAACTTAATAGGAAGCTCTTCCTATTCTTTTAGCAGCATTATCAGTCTACTCTCGAGGTCCCTTGTTCTCTGGTCCGTCGCGCGGATGCGGTTTTCCACGACGGTAGGGTTCGTGTTCGCCGGGAGCAGGTGTCTCCAACGTTGAGTCTCCGGCGTTCGCGCAGGTCATTTTCTACGTGCTGTATTTCGTTTACAACTTGAGCGAGTTCCAATTAACCTTCCAAGGCCCCCTTGAGGAGGTCCTGGTTTCCGTGTGGTTATTTCTTCTGGAAAAAGGGTGGGCCCAGGATATAGGGGATCCGTAGTTATTAGTACTCTTATTCGCCTTTTCTCATTCTTCTTTGGCACCCGCGATAGAGATAGGAGGGCCTTGGTCAATGGCATTGAGTTGATTTTCCGGGGGGGGAGTGGGAGGTGGCCCCCCCACAACTGGGTTTTGAGAAGGAAGAAATTCGTCGAATTGCTCTTTTAGCCGCGGCTGTACTATAAGACAAATACTAGGCTTTTTTACAGTTTTTTTACAGTCTGGGAGTTTCTATATCCCGGACATAAATGCTCAGTATGGAGGATTCCATCTTGTTTATCTACAGATAAGCAAGTGTGGGCGACGAATCTTGTGCATGAATGGTGTGATTCATACCCGCATACATATAATGGACTTCATGCAGCTGACTTTCACTCAAATCCTTTTTCAGTTAGAAGGTTTTCTACTCCTTTGCCCTTTGACTCTCAACTCAATGCATCACAGACTGACGAGTCTAAGCTTCGTTCTATTAGCTTTTCTAACTTGGCTTACTTCTTTCTTACTGAATGCCGTACTTAACATTCTGAGTTCCCCCGGTCCCGAGAGAAAAAGGAATGTTAGCGATTGCTCAGTCTAGGTCCAACTAGTCTTGCACTTCACTTGAAGACCGATTCTTCAAACAAAGGCTTAGTAAGCACAGATTCCAACGTCCTCTATTACCCGGAATTTGAATGCTTAGCTAAGACTTAATTTTGCACCTTCTCGTTCATTACATTAGGGTTGAAGATCTAACCAAGCACTCGAAATGCGACATTGACTCTTCTCAAGTCAATAAAAGAAAAAAAGCCAACCCTGTTAGTTCGCTGCCGGTACAATACCTATTCCTTATTATTTCTAGGCCTCTTGACGGCTTTAAGCAAACTGAACCCACGGGACTCCCTTTGCTTTGTCTCAAGATCAAAAAATATGTTACTTTGCCTTTATATGTGTTATCAACACATCACGTCAGGCTTGAGCTATTCATCAGGCCAGGTTGCCCCTTATAAGCTTCTTTATCGTCTCGTCTTTAGCGATAAGCACTAAGGATCAAGAAGTCTTTGATCTCTACTTTAATAGAATAGGCTCAAAGCTTTCCGGGAAACCTCCGGACTTCCCGGCTGTATATGCTTGAAAGATAAAGACTCTTTGACGGGCTACTCTCCAAGCAGCATGACCCCGCTTCCTCCCGAAGCTGCCTAGTTACACAATGCAGTTTTTTCGTTAGACGAGGATAGACCAGGCTTAGCTAGAATAGACCAAGCTAAGCAAAGAGGAACCTATCCCAAGCGGAGCATCCACTATGATAAGATAAACATGTTCCCTATAGCTACGAAGGAAGGTTGTATAGCGATTTACTTGTAAATCCGAAGGGTCTATGAGTTTAGACATGGGGCTGGGTGGCTGAACACCGGTCTTTATTTAGATTCAAGCTTCTGCTACCTGTCATCAGAGGTTTGACGGAGGCTCTTTTGACCGGTCTGAGGCTTTACCTCACCCTATCTCACTTACTCGTTGTGGTTTACCACGGAATAAACCTGCTTTTCATCGTAAGATGATGAGGCGTCGTGACGATAAGGTTGACCAAACCAAATTGTTAAATTAGACCTGTCCAACTACTCCATATCTAAATGAATTTTAGTGAGGAAAAAACCTCTATCGTCTGGATCTCCTGATAGAGTACTGGGGGAGCTCAGAGACAAGTTTTTTTCGCTTGCTTTAGCTACTTACTCGGGAACTAGCTTCGCACCTGTTATGTTCACCATTCCTGTGGATATTGGCTTCAGGTGGTTACCTCAATGTCAATGGTTGTCTTCCCCTGTTAGGAGTTTGACTTCTGGCAAGAGTCGCAAGTCTTGGACTCCCCTATACCGCATGGAGTAGGATATATTCTCTCAATGCATGTGGGATCGAGTCATGCTTTTCTTTTAGGCACGGATGGTCTGACTAAAAAAAAATGACTTTCTATCTCGCCTTTGGCCATTTAAGCATGAATCACTCGAGTGGGCAGTCAACTTCTTCATTCCACTGTTCGTTTCTTTCTTCTTTCCTCGGATCATCTACCCTCGAAACGGTGAGATGGATCCAGACGATGTAAACTTTCCATGGTCAATGTATATTCAGTTACAAACCTGGAATCCGTTTACTGTCGTGCAGCTGCTGCTCAACCAGGTAAAAAAAGTCGATTTTGAAATCCTGTAGGAGAGTAGCCAAGGTCAAAGGGTTATCTGATGATCAGTTGTTGAGTCGATTCCCATTGGGAAGACTGGGCTTTAAGGATGAGGGGTCTGATAAGCTACGGACCTTTGCGATCCCGAACGCATTAAGCAAGCTCTTATGCGTCCGGCCCATGATTGGTGTATGGTTGTTTTAAGGCGTATACGCATTGACGGAACTTTTAACAAAACTCGGCGTCTTCGCCGACTCATAGGTCTTAAAGATTTGTTTTCCTAAAAAGATTTTGTCATTACTACCACATAAAGCACTACATTACATAAAGAACCACATATGCCTTGTTACGAGCTTTCTTCGCAAAAAGTTATGCTAACTACATGTCTTTATTTCTTTACATAAAGAAGTCTTCGGATAGGCCTTAACAAGTAGAAAGAAGATAAAGAAACTACTTTGTTTTTTCACTTCAATTGCATACTAGGATTTGAAAGATTCATTATGTCCTTTTCCAACCTGTATGATAAAAGATCCTACCCTACCTTGGGACGTATGCCTTTCTCAAATTCCTCTTTCCGGTGATGCAATTGCTCCCAGTGAATGTGGATTCTGGTCTAGCACCAACCATTTCGGTTGACGCGATTGAATGTGCTTACCGGCTTCCAAGCCTTCATCAAGGGAAGAAAATCATACCACGTCCCACCAAGTCAAAGAATAGATGATTGGCAGTCTTGGTATCCGACGATAGATCCTGTGCCTGCCTGTATAGAATGTCAAAGATGAAAGTCAATATCAATTAGATGGAGATCAAGCATTGCAGGAAAAGGATGATTATCCACTTCCAGTCGATAGAGCTAAAGGACTCATTCCCACCCTCGACATAAACAGGAAAAGGGTTGATCCAACTAGGGAAGAAACAAAGGGTTTCTTTCAGGGTAGGGAGCTTTAGCAGTAGAAAGGGGTGGCTTTCTCAGCCAATCTAATAAGCAGAGGTCAAGAGCTCTTTGTTTACCCCAACAGGGTTTTTTGCTATGTCCTCGTGCCGGTGTTGTTTCTTGCAAGATCGAAAAGGCTCTGTTATCTGTCAGAATAAATATATCAACCGGGACAGACAAGCAGGACTTTCTAACGTCACTTAGCTCCTTATGGAAACCTATCGGGGGGAAAGCTTCTTTCATAAGTCCGGTGAGAAAGGATTACGCTACCCTTTCCCCCAGGAATCCTTTTTTCCCCTTTCATCACCATGCCAGTCAGAGAAGGAATCCATTGGAAGCAGCGAGTCCTACGGTTACACCACCTCGATAACTTTTGGAGTTTCCCAAGTTATTTCGTATATAAGGAAATTCTAATTGGAGCTTCTACACTAAGGAAGAACTTACCGTCACGCGAAAATCTATACTATGACGCTGAAAAAGTCCTCCTTTAACAAAGAGGATTTCACTTTTGGTATTCAGGACTGGTCAACCATTGGGCTACTATGGCTCTTGGGCGTTGTTCTCTCTAACCCACCATTTTATGGTATGGTTAGCAGCAGACAAGGCTAATCCACATCGTACTAGACCATTTCATCGGTATGCTTTGCTTGGTGATGACATTGTCATTGCCGATAAAGCGGTGGCTGATGAGTATCTTCGCTTATGAAAGAAAATCGGAGTCCAAATCGAATAGGCTAAAAGTTTGGTCTCTAAGACTGGTGCTCTCGAATTTGCTAAGCAGTTCTGGGTAAAACAGGTACAGGTCAATCTGTCACCGGTTTCTGTCCGTGCTGTTTTAGCTGCGAATAACCTCATTGGATACCATACCCTTGCTTTGAAGTCTAATATGTCGCAATCAGTATTATACCGATTTTTCAAAAACCGTAAAATTGATTAGAGATTACCCTAGATGGATTAAAATCTAGGAAGCATCAAATGAAAGGAAGGAAAAGACAAGATTGGGAGGGGGGGAGGGGAGGAAGTAATAAAATAGGGTAAAAGTAGGAATGGGCCCAACAGAAAGCAGTTGGAAGGGGCAACGCCGTGTGTAAAGAAGCAGACCTTAGAAGCCATACTAATAATGTGGTATCCGTATTATTAGTGTTTACTATCTACGCGTTTCTTAGAGCACTCGCAATAGTTGACACGCGAATCATTGGTGGAGTCTGTGTGTTTTTCTTATGCCAAATATGCTATGACAGCAACGTAAAAATGTGTGTGACACGCGGGGCAGCACATTTGTGCGTGTCTCCCCGCGTGTCACTGTTTACATTTTAATTTTTTTTTTTGTTTTTTTTGAAGTAATATATAATTTTTATATGATTAAAAAAATAGATTGTGTGTTATACAGTGGGTTCATAACAAATATTTTTATTGGATGATTAAAATTGAGTTCTATTTGTTAGAGAAATGATGAAATATAAGTTTCAAAATTATAGAACTTTTATTGACGTGATAGATTAGAGTTTCAAAAATTGAAACTCTACTAAGAATGCTCTAATTAAACCGTTAAACGCAACGCTCAAGCCAAGCTGTACACGTACAAACAGTGAAAACGTATTTACGGAGTCAATAGTAGTCATTGTCACACAAGTGTGGACAGTGGACACTGCATTCGACTGAACTTTTTTGGTTTCTTTGCCTTCGTTTTAATCACTACCCAAGTGGCATGTACCTTCTGCGCTGCTCACTCGTGGATGTGTGGCTCCACTTTCTTTATTGCATTAGCCTTATTTTCTGAATCAAAAGACGACCTCGAATATAGGAAGACATAATTATTTATACAACATACTAAAACAATGACCCTTTGCATTCATATTGGACTTAACATTATATATATATATATATATATATATATATATATATATATATATATATCTCAAAGTATAAAATCTATCTTTAAACCTTTAACTATCAGCTTAATTTTGTATTGAGTTGATTCTTAAATATAGTATCAAAGTCTTTCTAAACAAAAGATCTTAAATTTGAATTGCAGTAATCCGCTCCCTTATGTTGGTTTGTTGCACAAGGTAATGGGAAGTCTTTGTAACTAGCATCCCTTATGCAGTAATGCTAGGCCTTTAACTATCAATTTGTACTTTTGGTTGATTTAGTTCTTAACTTGAAAAATATTACTGGATTGGACATAATATATATTTAGCTTAACATGTAGAGGAAGTTTCATTGAGAAATCATGAATTAGATGAATGCAACCACTTGACTCATATTTTTCCACAAGTTTTTTTTTTCCTTTTTTGTAGATCTGCTTCCCAATGTTTTTTTTTGGGGGGGTGTAATCACAAATTACAAAGATTGAATTTTTATAGATTTAATTGATTTGAATGGGTTACAATCTCTATGTATACAAAATCCTCTGATTCTTTCTCTCAAGGATGGATTTTCCAACCCTTGAAACAAAGGGGATGGGGACCTATTTATAGGAAAATCCCTCTTCCCAAACCAAGACAAGCCTTGACTTGGGCTCTGGGCTTTGACCTAGACTTTGGGCCTTTCAATCAGGCTTTATCCTAGGCTGTTTGACTTTTGTCACTTTGACTTTGACTTTGGAGTCTTCCGGGCTTGAACCGAGCATTGACTTGGAAGTCGCCTCGAGCTTTAGCCGAACGTTGACTTGGGAGTCGTCTTTAATGTTTGACTTGTGAGTCGATGTTGACTTTGACTTTGACTTTGACCGTGCCATCACTTGAACGTTGTTCGGGCTTTAAGTCATGGCTTGACTTGGTAGTCGTCTTGAGTCTCGATTTGGGCTTTGACTCGAATTTTAACTGGGTCCGGACTTGGTAGTCAGTTAGGCTTCATTTTGGGCTTGATCTGCAAGTCTTTGGGTTTAATTAAATTAATTAAAAGGGCTGGCCCAATTAACTAATTTAATTTAATTTTGGTACGGCACAAACAAATTTGAGTGCCTACAAATTGCCCCCTCGAGACAAGGTCATGTGCAAGCCTCGTCGTTTTGAGCGTGGCCGATGTCTCGAATTTTTATTTATTTATTTATTTTATTATATATATATACATATACATATATTTTATATAATATATATATATATATATATATATATATATATATATATATATATTTATCTCAAAATTTCAGCACAAAACCTCGTTCCAAAAGTCTTATCAAAATCAAACTTCAACCGTTTTCGCTGAGACCTTATTCCTCCTGTTTGCCAGACTCTCACTGCGCTTTTCTCTCTGCTCCTTCAACCTCTCTGCAAGTAGCTTCTGGTACTCAGCAGCATCAGCCTTCACCTTAACAATCCTCTTCTTCTTCAGCAAAGGTATAAACTTGGAGTTCGGTTTGACAATCCTCTTTTTTTCTTTTCCTTTTTTTTCTTTTTTTTTGGGGTTGTTGGAGTTCGGCTCAGGTGGATTCGGAGCCTTCTGTTCATCTTGGAGGAAATCCATAGAGAGACATTGAGGGAGAGTGGAAGCTTAGAATTTGGCCATCAATGGCGTTTGGGTTATCGGCGCAGAATCTCGCAGAATTTGGGCAAATTGTCCCAAGGTGTTGAATACTTCACTGTTTGCAGAAAGGTGCTCCAAGTACTACACAGTACTCCTTGAAATTTGCTTCGCTGGAATAATTTCGGCCGATCCATGCTCATGTCATGGCCCATTGATTTTTTATTTTTTTATTTTATTATTTTTTTTTGACCCTCTTTTTTTTTTGTGGTGTTTTTTTTATTTTTTTTTTGGTGGTTTTTTTTTTGTTGGTTTTTGTTTTGGGCTTGCATCATTACTTGTGCAGGCTGAGGAATCATTTGAAGAACCACTTGCGACACAGTTCGCTGCTTGGCCATGGGCCTCGAACGGAACTGATACGCATGAAAGTGGTATGGAGATTTGAAGAACCACTTGCGACACAGTTCGCTGCTTGGCCCTTTCGAACGGAACTGATACGCACAAAAGTGGTGTGAAGACTTGAAGAACCACTTGCGACACAGTTCGCTGCTTGGCCATGGGCCTCGAACGGAACTGATACGCACAAAAGTGGTATGAAGATTCGGAGAACCACTTGCGACACAGTTCGCTGTTTGGCCAAGGGCCTCGAACGGAACTGATACGCACAAGAGTGGTATGAAGACTTGA
>JACYFF010031956.1:109185686-109196753 GCA_017589665.1 Selenicereus undatus | reverse complement strand
ACACGGTTCGCTGCTTGGCCATGGGCCTCGAACGGAACTGATACGCATGAAAGTGGTATGAAGACTTGAAGAGCAGCTAGCGCGGCAATCGACGAACATTTTGATTGATTTTTCTCCACGCTTCCCCCTTCTTTAGCATTGTTTAGATGCCGCTTTGCTTATTAGTTTCTTTCTTGAAAAAAGAATTAACTTTATGTTTTCTTCTATTTTCAGGTGCTTCATAATGGTACATCTTAAGGAGTTTCAGCGTGACGGCAGGCTTCTTCTTTCCGTCGTAGATAAGGAAGGCGATGATCCTCGGTCAGGGCATTGCTTCCAAATCTACCGTTCTTTAAGGAGGCCGAAAGCCAACCAGACACCCGTTATAGAACCATCATCCTTCCCTTCCAAATTTTCTATTCGGGTGGAAAAGGGCGCGGAAGATGGTTCCGTTGGGTATTTTCTACAGAGCACCTATCATGACAAATCCAGTATTCTTACTGAATTTCCTGTGCTCGGGCGTCGCATCATATCCGGGCAATCGAGATGGGGCCCGAACATGATCCTCTATGGCGACTTCGGCTATATTCCCCTGTTTTGGGAATGGACAGAGCATGTGCTTTCCTGTTTTGAGGCACGCCTGCGAAGATGCGCTTTATATGAGGCGGTGTATGCCTTGCTCTACTCTTATAGCCGCGATGTACATGTTGTGCGTGCTTTTTGTGAGAGTTGGTGTCCTACCACCAACACTCTTCACACGATATCCGGAGAAATGTCTATCTCATTGTGGGATTTGCACAAGCTTGGTGGACTCCCAATTAGTGGCAAGATATATGATGAGACAATCCCTTGCCTCCAAGCCTTTGAACACCGGGACAAGCAAAACCTGAGGACTATGCCATCTTCCTGCAGGTTTCTATTTGCTGCTTTTGGATGCTTGGAAAGGATGTCTACCGGTGAGAAAGGTATCAATGCTAAGGCTTGGATCGATTTCTGGTGTAAGAAGAAGCTCATCCACAACCCACCGACGCGGCGTCGCGCGCGTAGCTCGACTCCCACAAGGACGCAAAATCCAAGTGGTCGGATTCAACCTCAAGATCCTTGCTGGAGTCGTGATGAGTTAGAAGTCTTCAAAAGCTTGGGGGTTCCCAAAGAGAGAAGAGAAAGCACCTATTTGGCAGCGTATCTATCATGTTGGCTGTGCGTTTTTGCACTTCCAGAGACCGGGGAGAAAATCATTCGCCCGGGCACTTTTGAGGCTGCCAGTCTGATGGCGTCTGGTACTACCTTCAGCTTAGCTATCCCTGTGCTGGCCAGTATTTACCATGGCCTTAATGGGCTTACTATGGCTGCGAAGCCTTCCCATTCACGGTCATTCTTCCCCTGGCACTATCTCCATGGTTGGCTTGCCCATTATTTCAAGACTCACCATGCCTTGCAACCCCCCCTCCGGGCCCTTTGATGGTGCGCTACTCCGGGTCACAAATGACGCGCAGCGACCTTGGAGATGTTCGCGAGCTCATACATGAGGGCATGGTATCTGACATGGGTTGTCTAATGTTGGGGAAGAACCGATCAGAGACCCTTATTGATGATGGGAAGTTGGGTTCGGATAGGTCAGATTACCTGATCTCTCTTCGAGACGGCTTCCTTCCCATCCGTCGGGATACGACCTTCTATGTCGAACCCTATAGCCCGCACCGATTTAGTAGGCAGTTTGGATTTTGCCAGGGGATCCCTGGAGTACTTCTCGAAGATCCTCGCACCCGGGAGGTGTCATACGAGAATGCCCTTTTATATTGGAAACGACTACTCTTTTTGGGGACTGCGTCTCAGGGCTCTCTTCCCTGTCGTTCCTTGGCCTTGAATCAACACATCTCTTCGGCTTACAAAATTTGGTGGCCCAAGGTGACTATTAGTGACCTTCGTTCCGGCGCTTCTGTTCTGCAGAAGAGTACGGAAGCAGGTTCATCCCGGCAAGATAAAGATGCAGAAGTTGGTTGGTCGAAGAAGGTCAAGGGGAAAAAAGGAAAGGATCCGGTGACCGATTTAGATGTTGAGGGTCCGGAGTCTGGTGGCGACGCTGATGAGTCTCTGAGAGTTCACCCTGCTGCGAGAAAGCGAGGTTTGGCGCTAGACAGTGACAGCGAGCCAGAGTCTGAGGCGAACTTCAGACATGGGGGGCGTAAAAGGCGCGAGACCGCGAGCCCCAAAGCTGTTAGAGTCGTCCTTGGCGATGACTTTTTTGATGACGTCCAGAGCTGCTCAGGCGAACCTGGCAATCTTGAGGATGTATGCACCATTCCTTCGCTCTTTACTATCTCTTTTTTTTTGTTTTTTTTTTTGGCACACAATGATTCTATACTTATCTTGTTCTACCCCTTTTCTTTTCTTTTTTTTTATTTAGATTGGGGAGTTTGACCTAGCACAGGAGGCGACGCCCATTGTTGATGAGCATTTACTTGAGAATGTCAGCCGTGCTGCTAAATCTTCTGCCCCCAATGCAACCCCGGGTATTGGCAAGGACATTGAAATTGTGAGGAAGCAAACATCCCCTCATGAGGTTGGGAGTTCAACTTCCAGGGAAACAGAGACCTTGCGCGTATCAGCCACTCAGAGTCATCACTCAGTTGATGGCCCTAACTCACTTGAGGTGGCCATTAAGGGGTTACTCTCTGCTGACACTGATGTTGGCACTCCCGGGTGTTCGAAAGGGAAACTTTCCTGTGCAACTGCTCCATCCACTACCTCCTTCTGTCCCGGACCCGACTCTCAAAGTATTTTTACCGCCGCCATTCGAGTGATGGGGTCCGAGTATTTGACCAGTTTAAAGAGTGTGAAATTTGAAGAAGTTGAGGGAAAAATTCAAAGTGCCCCCATGATCTATAAAGGAATTGAGCGGCTTTGCGGAGACCCGACCCCTTTGAAAAAGAGGGTGGAGGATTATGGGAGCGCCGTGTCAGCCTTCTTATCATTAAAGAAGGCAACTTCCTCGTGCCACCACCCAGATGATGTAGCGAAGGAGAAGGCCCTGTGCACTGAGCAGGTCGATCTTGCGCGCGCACGCCTTGCCACTGCGCGTGCCAATCTCAGTGCGGTGACGGGGAAACTCAAGGGGGTGGCGCAGAGGATTATTGATTTGGAGGACGCGCTTCGCCTTGCCCGGGAAGAGGAGTGTCAGCTTAATGGTGACATCCAAGTCCAATCTTCTCTACTGGAGGCTGCTGAGGAGGAAGCTAATGTGAGATCCAAAGCTCTTGCTGACCTCGAGATGGTACCCACTCTTTCTTCAGATGATGCCCAGGAGTTGGAGAGGCACGAACAGATCATGCTAGCACTGCAATCCTCGCTTGATCTCAACACTTGGATGGACACCGATTGATCCTAGCAGCTGTCTTTTTTTTTATTATTATTATTTTTTTTTTCAAATATTTGTAATAGACTTTGTGTCATTCTTTATATGAAATTTGACCACCACCCTGCTGTCTTTCTTTTATTGTGTTTGACTGAACTTGATATTTAATTTACCAAGCTGCCTACGTACTTATGGAAACATTGCAATTTCCAATAAGATCAAGTCATCACGTAGTTCAACAAAATAAAACATAATAAATTTGTACATATTTGTTTTGCCATACACAGTTTATACTCTTGCGGGCCAGGAGTATTACAATTGAATTTAACTTGAAAGAACGAGCAGTTTATACTCTTACTTAGGAGCTGTACAACATTCTATTTTAAGGATAATAGCGCTTCAAGAACTTACCGTTTATGGGTCCTACGCGCACTCCATCAGCACCAATTATCTTGTAGGCTCCATTTGTGTAAACTTCTCTGACCACATACGGACTGTCCCACTTGGAGGTGAATTTGCCTCCAGATTTGTGGGAAACAATAATCGGTCTTCTTACTGCTAACACCTGGTCTCCGACTTGGAAAGATCGCGGTCGGACCTTTTTGTTGAACGCTCTTGATAAACGGGCTTGGTAGCATTCTAGCTTTTGTTGTGCCTGAAGTCTTTTCTCATCAAGAGCCTCCAACTCAGCCATGCGAAGCTTGTGATTTTCGTCTTCCGTCAAACCTTCTTGTATGGCGATGCGCAGCGACGGAATTTGGAGCTCTAATGGTAGTACGGCTTCAACTCCATACACCAGAGCAAAGGGGGTTGACTGTGTCGGCGTCTTGTATGTAGTTCGGTATGCCCAAAGAGCCTCCCCTAGTCTGTCGTGCCAATCTCTTCTAGACTTTGCGACAACTTGTTTGAGTAAGTTGCAAAGCGTTTTATTAAACGCTTCTGCCAGGCCATTTGCAGGGGCATGGTACATGGAAGACTTATGCTGGGCGAACTTAAATTTCTCACATAGGCTGGTCAGCAGACTGTTGACGAAGGGCTTACCATTATCAGTGATGATGTATCTCGGCACACCATATCGATAAATAATGTGCGTCCTTATGAAGTCAACCACATTTTCTTTTTTAACTTCCCTTAGTGGAATTGCTTCCGCCCATTTAGAGAAGTAATCAGTAGCCGCCAAGATGTAGGAATGACTAGCCGACGATTTAGGCGTGATTGGTCCAACGACATCAAGGCCCCATGCTTCAAATGGCCAGGAGGCAATAGTAGGGTGAAGAGGTTCTGGGGGTTGATGTATGAAGTTGGCATGGAACTAGCAAGCATCACATCTCTTTGCATAATCCATGCAATCTTGCACCATAGTGGGCCAGTAGTAACCCATCCTTTTAATATGATCATGTAGCCTAGGCCCTGATTGGTGCACTCCGCATATGCCTGAATGAGCTTCTGCCATCGTTTGCTTTGCTTCTTCCGTGTCCAAGCATCGTAACCAAAGGCCAAGAAAAGAGCGCCGATAGAGCGTTCCGTTGTAGTAAAGGAAGCTTGAAGCTCTACGCTGTATTTCCGTCTTATGCCTTAGGTCACTAGGAAGTTTCCCGTGCTCTAAGTACTCAATTATAGGTTGGCGCCAGTCTTCTGTGTCTATTTCAAGGACACAGATCATATTGACGTCGTCACTTGAGTCTTCATCATCAGGCGGAACGACCCAGCAGCTACATACTGGAATTGTCATTCCTTCTTCTGCCCCCAGTGCCAAAGTGGCTGCGAGGTTTGCCAATGCGTCAGCCATCTTGTTGGCACTCCTTGGCACATGTTCTAACTTAACCGTCTCCAATTTATTTAGCAAGCGTAACGCCTGCCTGTGATACGGGACAAGGTCTTGTTTCTTAACCTCGTATTCATCAAGTAGTTGATTGATGACTAACTGCGAGTCACCATATATGTTGAGGTCGGTAATCCCCATCTCAACAGCCATGTCAAGACCTAAGCCAAGCGCTTGATATTCCGCCACATTGTTAGAGCATAACTGAGTGAGCACAAATGAATATGGGAGAATGTGCTTTTCAGGGGAAACGAAGACCACTCCTGCACCAGCGCCATCACGCCTAGCCGCACCATCGAAATACATTTCCCAAGGAGGGAGGATATCGATGTAGAACACGTCTTCTCCCGGCAAATCATCATTTAACTCCCAATCATCGGGAATGGGATGATCTGCTAAGAAATCTGCCAACGCTTGTCCCTTAACCGCTTTTTGGGGTACATAGACAAGGTCGTACTGTTTTAAGATGACCGCCCATTTTGCCAGCCGCCCATTTAAAATTGGCCTAGATAAGATGTACTTTATGAGATCAGCTTTGGAGATCACTTGTACTGTATAAGCCTGCATATAATGCTTGAGTTTCTGGACGGCAAATATGAGCGACAAGCAGATCTTTTCAATGGGGGAGTACTTAGATTCGGCACCAACCAACGTACGACTTAAGTAGTACAGGGCGACTTCTTTTCCTTCCTCATTTTCCTGTACACATAATGCTCCTAAGGATTGGTCTTGAGCGGAAATGTACAGTCGAAGAGGTTTGGCAGGGATGGGTGCTCCCAACACCGGAGGATGAGACAAATATTCCTTTATTTTCTTGAAAGCCGTTCGACATGAGTCGTCCCATTCGAACGGTGCTCCTTTTTTCATAAGGTGGCTGAAGGGATGACAGCGTCCTACAAGATTTGAGATGAATCTTCGGATGTATGCCAAGCGACCTTGAAGTCCGCGAAGCTCTTTGAGATTCTTCGGCTCGGGCATCTCTTGAATTGCCTTGATTTTCGATTTGTCAATCTCAATTCCCCGATGGTGAACGATGAACCCCAGGAATTTCCCGGAGGTGACACCGAATGCGCACTTGAGTGGGTTCATCTTCAGTTGGCATCTTCGTAATCGCTCAAAGATTAAACGAAGATCTTGCAAGTGGTCTTCCCTCTTCTTGGATTTGACCACCAAATCATCGACGTAGCACTCGACTTTCTTATGAAGCATATCGTCAAAAATTGTTTGCATTGCCCTTTGGTAAGTTGCTCCTGCATTCTTAAGTCCAAAGGCATCACCTTATAGAAAAAAATGCCTTTAGGTGTGCGAAAAGCTGTGGCCTCTTGATCCTTTGGTGCCATCAGAATCTGATTGTATCCTGCGGTACAATCCATGAACGACAGTGCTTCATGCCCTGTGGTTGAATCGATCATGAGTTCAGTGATAGGCAACGGGAAATCATCTTTAGGACAAGCGTTATTGAGATCCCGAAAGTCCACACAAATACGAAGTTGCCCGTTTTTCTTTCTGACGGGCACGATGTTTGCGATCCACGTTGGGTATTTGACCTCGCGAATGAATCCTGCCTCTATGAGTTTGTTGACCTCTTTTTCAATTTCTGGCACCAACTCCGGGCGAAAACGTCGTTGAGGTTGCTTCTTAGGTGAAATACCCCTTTTGATAGACAGACGATGGACTGCTACCTTTGGATCCAACCCAGGCATTTCTTTATAGCTCCAGGCAAATACATCCTTGTACTCGGACAGGAGTTCCAAGTACTGTTTTTCCTCCTCGGGTGTAAGTGATGAGCTTACGTAGATAGGGCGAGGCTCTTCATTGGTCCCAAGACTTAATTCTTTTAACTCATCAATTGTAGCTTGCCCCCCATCTTCGAAGGTTTCAGGAATCTCAGTCAGCTCTATTTCTGAATCTGAGTCATCACATTCATGTGCTGTGATATGATTGGAAGGAACAATTTCTGCTTCCTTCGCCTCATTGCTAGAGTTAGAGTTGTTTTGTTGACCCGTGAAGATCATAGTACGTCTCTTTACTCTTAATGACCCGTCCGTTTTCACATCCAAACTGGAGCAACGCTTCATACGAGAAGGGATAGAGCTCTGAACTTCATTTATTACTCCCAAGCGGCTAAACGCAGAACTTTTCTCCTGCTGAAGTTGGAAGCTTGAAAACTCTTTACCAGTTTTCATCCTGGAAAACCATGAGCGCCTTGACTGGGGAACATCTTTGACTCTGTTAAAAACAGAGGTTTCGTTGGCTTTCCCTTTCCCCATTCGGGTGAACACTGATGGACGTTTTCTCGAAGCGGACGATTGCAACCTATCAAACACAGAGGGTTTTGGGTTAGGCGAAGCACTTTCCTCTTCACTCTCATCCACCTCTTCAGATGAGATGTGTTGGGTTGCCACTCTCTTGTCCTTTCGCCGCCCCGAGATTCTGACTGGCTGAGGTGACATGAAACCTAGTCCAACTTTTGAGACGCCTACTGAACCTCCTTGCTCTTGGATCTTTTTTTGAGTTTTGTTAAGTCCATGAGGCTTGACCTCAACTACCTTCCCTAAGGTAGCTGGGTTTTGAAAGTCGTAACCAGCTTTTTCCATCAGCTTATAGGCGTTGGGATCAAATCCTTCTTTAGTTCGCACGCTTGGCAAGTCATCATTTTCCTTAGAAGAAACAACAAACCCCGGAATAGGAGGTCGACTCACCTTTGCTTGCCACATCTTGAGGGTTGGAACTGTTACACTCCCTTTTAGAGAAGTTATGCTAGCTGCCTCACCCTTAACAACTTTGGTCTCGTTGCTACTGCCCGTGCACTCGCCAAAGGGTGATTCGCCCTCCTTGCGGCGAGATCTAGGTATGTACCTTAAAAATTGGCGGTATTGATCCCGTTGAAGCGGCAACTTGTTTAGCGATTGGTTCAACACAAGAAGTAGTGCCACCCTGCTTGCTTGCTTCTTTCTTGAGCTGCTGCTTAGGAACATTATCCATTGTTGCTTGAGGGGCTTTCTTTGCGACACCCTTGCCTGTGGAAGAAATGGTTGACGGCATGGTTTCTTTAGGTGCAGTACCTTCTTCAAAGAACCTTGCATCTGCAAAATGAGATTCAGCCTTGGTGAATGGCTTGACATCCCCATTTATTTTCTTCTCCCCATCACGGTAATACTTGAGGCATTGGTGTAAAGTGGAAGCGACTATCCCATGCTCATGAAGCCATGGTCGCCCAAGTAATAACTTGTAGGATGTTTTGGCATCAATTACATGGAAGATGGAAGATGTGATCAGATCTCGGATCATTAGTTCAACGCGAATCATACCAATTGCACGCTGACCTTCAAGATTAAAGCCCTGAATCATCGTTCGGCTCTTAGACAGTTCTTCCATTGTGATGCCCAAGTCGTTCATTGTTGACTTGGGTATGATGTTGACAGCTGACCCTCCATCCACAAGAATGCGTCTGACTTTTTGTTCCCTGATATAACCAGTTACAAACAAAGGACGATTATGGGGCTTAGATCCCAACAGCAAATCATCGTCAGTGAACGTGACCGCAGTATTGCAAGAGGCACACTGAATAGGGTCTTCTGTTGATGCCCCCACATCCTTGATTTTATCAGCGTAAATTTCTGGGTGCTGTAAGGCAGCAACAACATGTTGGCGCATCTCGTGAGGCAAACAAAAGATTTGCCCCCAGCCCATATGAGATGGCAAAGCCTTCAAGATAGTCAAGGTTTTATCAGCTACTTGAGAAGGCTCCTCTTGCCTGTCGCTTCCTTCGTCTTCCTCTTCTTCGAGTTCGGAACATGAGGTCATGTTGACCGTAACTTTCTCAAAGAGTCCTGTTGGGAAAAACTCTTGGAGTGTAACAGGGACAAGCGGCTCCTGCTCAAGGAGGTCAATAGGCAAAGTTTCGTGCCCTTTGACGCTCTTGGACTTTTTCTTTCCTTTTGAGTGACGAGGACTCTTTTTTCTTCCTTGTCTCTTCCTGCGGCGGAGAGGTGGCGACTGCGGTTGGCTTTGCTTCCTTGGCCTCCGACGAGTGACAAGAGTCCATCCCTCTTCATCCATATCCGCCTTATCAGAGACATCCACAAATGGATCAGTCTCTGTCAAGGATTCTTTAGTTACAATTGGAACCACCACAGGCTCCAAACTTCCAAATTGGATCGTAACTAATTTCTCTCTAAGGGAAGAAATCAATCCAGTGTTTACTCTACCACGAGGTTGAGTATGCTTTGGCTTCCAGAGCGATGAGGAACACTCCAGCTGAGTGGAGATATGATTTGTCTCCACAGCGTCGTCCAAATCCAATATTATCTTCCCGTCCCTGGCAAGTTGCATAATACGCTCCTTGAGCGTTATGCACTTCTCAAGAGGGTGGCTAACCACCCTATGATACCGACAATATTTTGGGTCGGTAACTCTTCCAGCTTCTTCAGGGCGTTTTGGACCTGGAAGCTCGATAACCCCATTTTGAAGGAGATCATCAAGCATTCCTGATAAGTCTGAATCAGGGAAGGGGTACTTCTTCTCCTGCAATTCCTTCAATGTAGGACGCTTCTTCACAGCATTCTTGGGGAATTCAGTTTTCTTGTTTTCATACTTAGGCTTTCCGGAGATTCGAATCGGTTCCCCAGTTGAAGCAGCCATGGATTCCTTATTTGAGGACTTGGAGGACTTAGGATTTTTCTTGAATTCACCCTTGTCCTTTCTAGAGTCAGGCAAGGAAGAAGACTTGCCACGGCGACTTGCAATTGTCATCTCCATATCATGAGCCTTCGTTGCCAATTCTTGGAAAGTCCTTAGCTTGCTCATTTGCAAGACATACAGTAAATCCCACTCCATGCCCTGCGCACACATTTCAACAGCTGAAGCTTCTGTCAGACGATCTTTGCACTCCAGACTAAGGGATCTCCAGCGATTGATATAATCAAGCACTGGCTCGTCCTTCCATTGTTTGGTGTTCGTTAGCTCCGTCATGCTAACAATGCGCTGAGTGCTGTAGAACCTGTTGAGGAACTCTTGTTCCATTTGTTGCCAGCTGTCAATGGACTCTGGCTCCAAGTCCGTGTACCAGTCGAACGTAATCCCTTTTAGAGTACGGACGAACTGCTTTACCAGTCGGTCACCCTCTGTGCCAGCATTGCTGCATGTCTCAATGAAGTGTGCGACATGCTGTTTGGGGTTGCCCTTGCCATCAAACTGGTTGAACTTGGGAGGCTGATAACCATGTGGCATGCGAAGAGCATCAATCCTCTTCGTATAAGGCTTTGTATACAGGTGGGTCTTGTGAGATCCTCATCCCAACTGAGCCTTGACTGCATTTGCTATTAAGCTCTGAATCTGTTCAACAGACATCGAGCCTAAAGAGCGTTCCTTTCTTGCCTTACGCTCGTCATCAGATTCTTCACTGTGGCTGGACTCTTTATCAGAGTCTTCGACGCCTGAACCTTTGTTGGAAGCTTCAGATGACTTCTTTTCCAGCTTTTTCATCAGCTCAGCAATCTGATCGTTCTGACGTTTGATTTGGGCATCCTTTTCTGCACTCTCTTTGGAGAGCCTATCCAAGGTAGCCTGCATGCTCGCCAGTTGTTCTTCGAAGTTAGTAGCTCCTGTCACCATAACTGGCATGACGATAGTGTCAGATGATTCAGCTTCAGTATGCGAGGAAGGTGATCCCTTTGAGGATGCCAAAGAGGAATCACTGCTTGAATAACTATCATCTTCAAAACCGAAGGGTTGGAAAGCAGGGTTGGTGTGGGTTTGGAGTTCATCCATCCCACGTGGAATTGTTTGTGGCATGATGAAGCCAGCAACAGATTTTTGCTTCAGAACGTTTGAAGCGACTTGATTGACTCCATCAGATACTTTGGTGCCGAGGTTTTGGATCTTGTGTGACTGTGATGGTGCAGCCACA
>JACYFF010031956.1:109145273-109167746 GCA_017589665.1 Selenicereus undatus | reverse complement strand
GTATCTCTCTCTCTAGAGAATACTCTCCTCTCTCTCTAGAGAATTCTTTTGCGCATACTTAATTGCTTCACTCTATGTGTGAGTGAACGAGATAGAAAAAGCACGCATTATTTATTTGTTAATTAATTATAAAGATTTTAAAAAATAAAATATTAATGTTTTAATTTTGCATGATTTTTGAAACATGGCACGGAATATTTTCCAATGTCACCCTGAAGACTGCTTGGATGAAGTAAGCGCACAGGCACAGAGCACAGCACCAGCTATATATGAACATGATAAGCATGAACCTGAGTCTCGGACCAGCGAAGAAGTCGACATCGGCACTCGAAAACTCAGCCGAAAAGACATGCTTATTGGCTGCAATTCTAAATTTTGGAAGCGCCTCGTTCATGTCAAATGGTCATGATCAAGAACATGCACAAGCGAGGAACAAGGAAGAGAAAAAGGAGATACAAAAGCTCTTAATAAACACTAAGAATAATAATAAAACAAGAAAAGCTGATCAAAACTTAACACCACCAAAAAGGAAGTTCACTGTAAGACATTCACGGGATCATATCATGGCTGAGAGGCGGAGAGGACAGAAGATGACACAACACTTAATTTCTCTCGCTGCTCTTCTTCCTCATCTCGAGAGGATATCTTCAATTCCTAACTCTTCCTAGCTTTTTTCTTTTTCTTTTTTTTAATAGTTAGTATATTACTTCTTTAAAAAATTAAAAAAAAAATTGGAGGGAAGAATTTCGTCATAACAATTGTAAGTCAGGTAGGATATAGCCCTGCTTTCAAGGGTAAGACAATCTAAATCTTAATCTCCCCAAATCTAACAAAACAAGAGTCTGTACTGAGAATTGTTGTTGTTGTTGTTGTTGTCGGGTATAATCTTGCGTTGATTAGTATTTATTTTAGCTAGGAACTTAATTATTCAGTTATGATGGGATTGTCACTCTCTATTTTGCAGAGGGAGAAGGAAGTTGCAATAGGGACAGAACATTGTGACATACCTTTTCTCCACAATGAAAACCTGTTGAGCTGTGGCGCTCAAACCTCTGTTCTTGGTTCACTTTATTTTTAGGAACGTAGGTCTCTTGTATTCTGAGAAGAATATTTTGTATTAGCCAGTACCTATGTGGCCCAAAGTATACAAACAGCCCAACACCTATTCATGCAGCCCAAGTTTCAGGCCCAATGAGATTCGTGACCACAATATATAGTAGAGCCACTGCAGAACTAGACCAAAAATCTCAGGCCCAGAAGGAAACGGGTTTATGCCTTCGAAGCCTTAGCCAGGCCATGTCAACCGTGCAAGTTAAGAATAAAATTTAATTGTCGCGTTAATAATCTCACAAATACTTACTAGGAAACGGTCTATTAGTCTTAAACCAAGGAGCACACAATGGTAACAATCTTGTCTAATTCCCTTCTTGACCGCGCACCCCCCCCCCCCAAAAAAACCTACTAACCTCCACCTATGTAAAGAGACTATCATCGAATTTTTTGTCAATTATAAGCCCCATTTTAATTGATATCTACGTCGATCATTAGTTTAATGAGGTTTTTCTACAAGTAAAATTTATCTCTTCACCTCTAAGAGCTTTCTTTTACCTGTGATAGAAATATTATCTCTCTTCTCATAAGAGTCTTGATTGACTTCCAAATAACCGTAGTTTTCATTATAAGCGAAGTTTGCTGGAATTTTATTATTAAAATTATAATATTTTCCATAAAAAATCATGTGTTATACACAAAGGAAAGAAAAATAGATAAATAATTGTTGAAGCCAAATTCACGTGAATTTATTATTATAATGGTTAAGCTATATATGTTGATTAAGATCCATTACAGTCATAGAAAATGATGGCTGGCCATCTGCCTAAACCCATCTCTACTTTTTCTGGAAATTGGTCGCCACACACTCACTCTCAATCTCTACACATATGTGTTTAATTATCTATCGCCCTCCTTGCATTTATTTATAGGTGTTTGGGATAAGCAGGGGTATTAACCAAATATTTTTATTAGTGCTCCTTTGATCATGACTGTACTAATTCACTAAGAAACACAAAAATAATTCACAAAGGCCATTAATTAATACTTCACGTCATTAATTATTTGCCTTTTTTGTCATTTATGAACTTCCTTCATGCATTGTTTAATATCAGATTGTTCCTTGATCTGCTTAATCCTTCAAAGAAATCAAAGTGATTCGCTTCAAGATAGTTGTGATTAATATTATAATGAGTAATATATATGTTCGATCTTGATCCTTTGACGAGTTGATGTTCAAGCATTAGACTTATACAAATACTTGATGCATATGTTTATTTATTCATCAGATTCAAAGATATTCGGCATGAAATTGATTTGCAATCTCGAAAACTATTTCTCTAATTACAACTCACTTCAATATAATGGAGAAGATCTCACCATGATCTTTACCATGAACATATGAAAGTTCACCTCATCTGTACTATATCTTCGTTAGACCCATTAAACAAATAATTATTTTTAAAAAATTGTTTAGGTTCTAATAATCGTAAATAATTAATTAGGCATTGATCATGGCAACTGGCAAAGACCCTGTCTATATAAGAATAAAGCTACTAGCTAACTGTTCAACTTAGCTTTGAATGCTGCTGTAGTTGTTACGTCGCGGCTAATGCATAGAAGTCCTGCTACTATTCTTCATAAAAGAGGTATATTTTCCTAGTCTTCGATTTTATCTTCTACCATCAATTTATGCTTTTGATTCTGTTATTGATTCTTGAACACAATGGTTGCATATTACAATATTTTTTTTTAAACATGGGTTTCTTTACTGGATAAATTTTAGGGTATAATGGAGTCCCCGGATAAATGCAAAGTATCAGGGCATTCAGATAGCTCATCGTCTTGTACAAGTGTTATTGGAGCTCATAATCTTGATCAGAGGAACAGCAAGAGTGGCAACAACAATGATCCTCAGCAACAAATGGATACTAATTTATCTCCTAGATTGAAACCTGATAATCACCTGCTAATCTCATTTTCAAACTGTAATGTTGGCGACGTGTGCGCTCAAGTACTTACCAATAATACTGGTAAGACTAACGGATTGGTATTGAGGCCAAAGGTTCATGTTCAAATCGGTCACCAGAGAAGTAATCAAAGGAAGGCAGCTCCAGCAAATAATTACAATTTATTCATCAGTGGCGATCACACTATTGCAGAACGATGGAGAAGACAGAAACTCATTCACAAATTCATTGCCCTTTCAGCTCTCATTCCTGGCCTTAAGAAGGTATGCGCTCTCTTCTTCTTTTCTTTGACCTGGTAGTGGTATAATAATGTTACTATAATGCTAGTTTAATGTCAGATGGACAAAGCATCTGTGCTTGGAGAAACCACGAGGTACATGAAGCACCTCCAAGAACGAGTTAGAGTCCTAGAGGAAAAGGCAAAACAGAATGCAAAATCTGTGGTTCTGAAGAAGTCACAAATAGTATCCATGGATGATGATGAAGAGGAGGATAATGAAGCTGCTAATTCCTCATCAGAAAATTATTCTGATTCGTTCTCTGATGACTGTGCAACACTTCCAGAAATACAAGTGAAGATGATGAACAAGGAAGTGCTGCTTATAATCCATTGTGAGAAGGAGCAGGGATTGCTAGGGAGAATTTTGAATGAAATGGAAAAGCTTCATTTTTGTGTCATCAATACTACATGCATGCCTTTCGGCAATTTTGATTTGATAATCACCTTAACAGCTCAGGTACGGTATTTAATTATGTACACTATTATATGCCCCTTCTTCATCTCATGTGTCACTGGTTGATAAGTTACTCAAACTCAAACTTGTGTGGAGTTAGCAAACTCACTTGAAACCCTTCCTTAGGTTTTTAGTAAGCCTTAAGTGTTGCTTGACTTAGACTTGAAAGCTAAATAAGCACACAAACACTCAAACTAAACTTAGAGAGAAAGTGCACATAAGGAAGTTTTGAAGGATGCCTTATATTGTACCTGGAAATGCGCTTTGGAATGCTTGATTTACAAATGAGCACTCTTGAGGATTTATACACACATCCACCTCCTTAATGGAGAGTGGAGATCAATTTGATCCGACGATTGGTAGAAACATCTATGCACCTATATGCATTTTAGAGTGTTTCGTGAGACATGATTACTTTTAGTCATATTTAATTTTGCCAATACGTGACAAAATCTGTAATCTTTTTTGTTAGAAGCTAAGTTACAGCAATATGCATTCGTACTAAAAAGGCATTTGTTTGTTTTTGACAGTTGAAAGGAGAGCTTATCATCTCACCCAGGGAGCTTATGCACAAACTAAGCACGCTTTTCTGCAAGTAAAACGCCCACTTTAATCCTATAGAATTGGTTCATTCTCATTCTGCAACAACGTAACGTATTTGAATTCCTATGTTATGTAATTTCTTTTCCTATGTTAATTGGCTGATTATCTATGACTATGACACCTTATGTTTAGATGTTTCGTTGTACTTTTTTTTTTTTTTAAAAAAAGAGCTTATTATCTGTGTTCTAACTTGTAAGTCTGAGTGGTGTACATTTTCAATAAGCTTCTTAATTAGTAAGTTGAAGGCAATAACTCAAATCATATATTCTTGGGACTGGACTAGAATCATAAATACTTACTATCAATTCTCCACTAGATCTCTAAATACATGCATGCTT
Source organism: Selenicereus undatus (assembly GCA_017589665.1). NCBI lineage: Eukaryota > Viridiplantae > Streptophyta > Magnoliopsida > Caryophyllales > Cactaceae > Selenicereus > Selenicereus undatus. The sequence continues at coordinate 109,163,051 of JACYFF010031956.1, read as the reverse complement.
ATGTCCATACACATTGTGTTTCTCAGATTTTTTTGGCTACATATATGAAGAAAAAAGCGATACTGATATTTGAACATTTTTGGGTTCAAGGAAAATTACTATACCACATTGACTAGATGCATCAATAATCAAAGTTCTTCCTAATAGCTTAAAATTAAATAATGTTGACAATGCGCCTAAACGATCATAGATTACAACACAAGCAACATACTTAACACACAAAGGACCATATAAGGGGATAATTTCTTTGCAATTCATGCTTACTGAAAACACCAACTACAAAATAAAATTTAAATGCTCAGTTTCGCTCTAAAGTTTTGGGTCTAGGGTTGTAGATAACCATCAAAGTGCACGTGCCCTTTTTTTCCGCCCTCTTTCTTTCACAAGCCTCTTGTAAAACATGTACAAGTATACGTACGGGTGGGTATACGGGGCAAGCAAGGCTGATATCCATATCCATGCCCATTTGCACAACGCTCGTCCCATATTCTTTTGAATCCTATGGGATTTTAATCGGTAAATATTTAGAATTCTAATCAGTGAGTGTTTTAGCATTCTTGTATTTACACAATGCCTAGCTTCCTCATGCATGCTCGAGTGCTGGACTAGAATTGCTCCTTTTGGGCCTAAATATGCTGTACTCTTGCTGGACCAGAATGGTTCCTTTGGGCATAATCATGGGCTCCCCTGCATGAGTGGCATGTTTTTGAGACGAATCATTCTTTTAATGGAAGTAAAATTCAAATTGAAATCTTCAGTACTCCTGTGTTTTTTGGGGGGGGGGGTCCAAAAGAGGGGGTAACATGCCCCTAAAACTTAATTCATTATGGATAACTCGAGTCCATGAAACACCGGAGACATCCTCAAACTTATTCATGTTGCAAACATAGGGGTCAACCAGACGCCGCCACTCCTAATTTTCGGCACTCCTGTTTACTTATCCAAAATTTATTAGATAAAGTAATTACTAACTTTTAATTCCTGTAAATAAACAACGCTTCCAAATTTTATTTTCACTTCGTAAGTGGGCAAAACTAGCTAACTACAATTTCAACGTAGGAAGTGACAATTTGAGAAGTTGTCAAAAAAGAGGTTAATCTATCCCTCTTTTCTGCTCTATTGTCTTTGCCTTCGATAACTACAAATCTACAATCTTAACGGATAATTGTTAGCCTGATAAACCTCTAGTGAGAAGGGAAAGCTTACCACAATCATGTTCAAATTCAAATTAAGATATTGTCATAAAATTAATTAGCCAATAATAATAAATACTATATATCCAATACTACAAGCTTAATCATGTCTCTATTCTATAGTTCATTAGGCCATTTGCAGTAACTGGAATGAGTTTCAATGAGGCCATTTCAAGTTCCACATGCGAGTTTTTTTTATTGTTGCAGTCAGTTTATTTTATGAAATGACACCCATGGAGGAATGTGGTAGAGTTCCTCCATATATTCCACTTCTTTCTTTATTTTATTATTTCGTTTGCTTCAAAATTAGTTTTTTCTTTTTTTTTGGATTCAAAAATATATATATGTGTTATAAAGTTGCTCAATAATAAATATTTTATATGATAATTCAAGTTGGAGTTCCATGGATTAGAAAAGTAAAGAAATGCGTGTTCAAAAAAATAAAATTTTTGGTGATGTGGCAGAATGGAGTTCCATGGATTGGAAAAGTAAAGGAATGTGTGTTCAAAAAAATAAAATTTTTGGTGATGTGGCAGAATGGAGTTCTAAAATTTAGAATGTGGGTTGGGAACACCTTAGGCATTTGTGTGTTGAATTCAAACCTGAGAACAGTTAATTGTTGTACTATTATCTTAGCGCATTCCCCCAGCCCATGGTACGCGTGGAAGGGATGGGCTCCGTGTGTCAGCCTTCTGCCTCTCGTCTAAGAAATGGTGCACCTTGTCTCGCATGGGAGACCGCGTACACGGTCTTTCCCGTGGGATAGTTTTTCACCAATAAAAAGTTGTGTGTTAAGGTGGGTTCATAACAAATATTTTTATTGGATAATCAAAATTGGAGTTCCAAGGGTTGAAGAAGTGATGGAATACAAGTCCAAAAAAAGCAAAATTTTTGTTGATGTGGCATACTTGAGTTCTAATTTTTGAAACTTAGGCTGAGAATACCCTTAAATCACTAGGATAATCTAAAACATTAATTGTTGTGTCATTATCTTAAATCACGTGAATATGATCTAACAGTCTACATGACTGCTGCGCTTTTCCATCATCAACAATAATTAACAATTAATTAATTGTGAATTTAAATCACTTACTGTAGTTCATTAATAATCTTTCTTTCTATTGCTTTTTGATTGGATAATGCAGGCACTTTTTCACGTGGTCCGTCAATAATATTTTTCTTGGGAAGAGATCATCTCCACGACTCCACTCCACCCGTTTCTTGGGAATCCAGTGTACATTAACACCATCATATTATTATTTCAATAATTGTGCTCCTCCAATTTCCTACTTTCTTTTTTTTTTTTTTTAAAAGTATACTTCATCTAACATAGTTTTGTTCATAACAAAAGATAATGATATTATAATGATAGACGTCTTGTACGTACTAAGGTACTGTTTGGAAAAGAGCTTTTTGAGCAACTTTTTGGTCAAAAAGAGTTTTTTTGACCAAAATAAGCTTTTTGATCAAGTAAAAAAGCTAATTTGGGTGTTTGGTGAAAGAGCTTTTTAAAATAACTTTTTGGGTCCAAAAAGCTAATTTGAAAAAGTTAATTCCATGAGCTTTTTGGAAGAGCTTTTTGAAGAATTAGTTTTTTGTCTCACAACTTTGTTAAAAACAGCTAATTTTACCAAACAGTTTTTCAACAAACAGCTAATTCAAATAGTTAATACAAACAGCTAACTCAAACAGCTAACAACTAACAGCTAATACAAACAGCTAACAGCTGTTTGCCAAACATGGCCTAACCCTTTTCTTCTATCTCAAAATAATTTTAAAAATATTAACCCTATGTTCATTCCTCACTCCCTCATAATTGTTGTTAGACCGTAAATAGTAAATACTTATAGATTAGAGATATATATACACCGTTGAAATATAGGATAGTTGGATTCACATCGACAAATTAAAAGATATCAAATATGCGTATGAATTCGTGAGTTGCTCCACTTATTAATAATTAAATTTGGGTTGGAACCTTACTTGACTCGCACCTATGCATTCCTGATTTGTTTATAGTCCAATTTAATACAAAATTCAATGAGTATTATGTGAGACCGTCTCACATAAATCATATTATGAGACGGATGTTTTTATGGTCACTATTAATAATTAATTAGGATGATTAATAGCTCATTTAGGGACAATTGCTATTACAGTCACATCTTAGTGATCTAGCACACTATTAGTCACCCTTCAATTTAAAAGTCACTTCAAAACATATTATTAGTCATTGCAAAATCCCATAAACATCACCTCTAAAAGATTCCGTCTTACAATAATTATTATGTGAGACGGTCTCATCCAAGAACTTGGGTACAAAATTTAACATAGTACAGAGGGTTGCTCTTGGCTTTGCCATAATTCTTGTTTAATTATCACATTCACAGATTAAGAGGCTTTGAGCTTAAGCTAGTAAATTACTCTACTCATTTTCAATTGATTTTGGATTTGAATACTTAGACTTGTACACATTGTTCATTTATTTAAGACTCAATTTGTGATAAACAAAATATTTGTTTCCTTAATTATCTGTGGGTGAAAGATAGGTAATTGCAAACCCTAGTCCCTAATTATCAAGTTGGCAGATGTATGGATCATAATCCTAGCTTCAATACATACCTGGAGACACAGATTTCGGCATCCTAGCATATCTTCAAGTAGATATGATTAAGCTAAAGTCAGGGCAAGCCAACCAAATAATTAAGATGCAAATGATATTTTCTTAAACATGCATGTTCTGTAAATTTCAAAACTAACATATACACTACAACAACAACACCTCCCAATGTGGGTTCTGTTTTTGCGGGATCTGAGGAGTCAAACTTACATATACACTACTTTGGGAAATATTGAAGGACAACAGTACATTACTTTGAATGGTCAAACCAGACAAGGTCCTAACCCACAAACATATTATATACAAAGTTGCGCACATATTACATTTGAACATACACCATCATTATCAGGTTCCTCTTTCAAAATAAGCCTCAACATGTCTCATTTTGTTGCCCAGACCTGCGATTTGTTTTTCCTTTGATGTGTGTCCAACATTAACAGATTCAATATTCATCATTATAAATTGTGCATTAATTGATTTAGTTCGAGAATTTATTATAATATAAAACCTATTTCTAAGCTTTCAATCATCAACTTAAAATTTTGGTTGACTTAGTTTTTGAACATAATATTATAGTTTTTCTGAATTAGAAGTCTTACATTCGAATCTCACCAATCTCTATATTAGTTATTTTGAGAGGAGGCGTTTTAAAATTTAAAGTATAAAATCTATTATTGACTATTCAACCATCAATTTAAACTTTTAATCGCGTTGAGTCTTAAACGAAAACCTATGTTCAATATATAAGAGATTTAGGGTTGAAAATCATTTATATTAGTATCTGTGATTTCCTCCAAAAGAATGAGGAGAAGATATCACTTAATTAGGGTTGAATCCTGGCCCCCACTGGCTCGAGATTCCTCTCATATAAAATTAGCTAATGTTTACTAATCTTAAATGTTTCTGCATGTGCACTTTGGAATTAGAAGAATCATTACTGTAATAGCCTGAAGTAATTAACTTTGTTCTTGATTAATGCAGCCTGAACCTTGAGGCAACCAAGACAAACACCTATGGCTATGAGTGAATCCATGGACATGTCCTCTGCAAAGTCGTTATCTCATCTGGCAAGCTAAAAATAGTTGTTCTTCATTATCAAGTTAATAATTAATATCAGTTGCTATATCTGTGCAAAATGATGTATATATAGCATTTCCAGGAACTGAATGTCCAGCAAGAATGATTAATGAGTAACAGATGATGATGACGACGACGATGATGATTAATGAAGGCTTAATGAGTACCCACCATCAGATCAAAGATCATGATCATCTCCTTCAGGAGATTATGATGATCAAGTCTGATGAAGAAATACTAGCAGCAACCACTGAGACAAAGAGTACATGATGAGGAGTAGTATCATCTCCAAAAAAGAATGACCGAGTTTAAGAAATCATCGACGAAGGTTGGAGGCCTTGGCATGTCTTCATGCTCTCAAGAACATGTTCTTGCTGAGAGAAAGCGCCGCCAGATTATGATTCAGTAGTTCCTTCATCTTTCTGCCCTAATTCCTTATCTCAGCAAAGTTTTTCCGATATTTTCATGTACATGCTATATATTTTATAACTATGTCTACATATATAGATTCACTTCCTTTTTCAAGGATTCATCTTATGTAGTATTCAACTGCAACCTCGTTAAACATGAACAAATTGCATATTCTAGTGATAGTATGTTGGAATAATTAAATAACTATTTTTGTACCTTCAAATGTAAGCTTAAACTTTTAGATGAGATGATTCTTGAACACAGTACATCTACACAGATGTACACAAATGTTAATGTAATAGTACTCGGTAGCTTAAGTTACATTTTGTAAACTTGATTCGCAGATAGACAAGGCTATTCTTGGAGATGCAGCTAAATACTTACAAGAACTTGAAGAACGAGTCAAATTGCTTAAGGAGCACACTATTGAGAGAACTCTATAGTCCATTGTTGATAGCTAGGTCAATGACAATGGCTTCCACTAGACTTTCTAAGTATCATGGGCAAGTGAAATCGTCAAAAAGAGCTCTTTGAGATTACTTATGCTCAGTCTTGTAGGGGCCAGGCCATCGATAGCCTTGAAAAAAGATTTATCTCTTTAAAGGTCTTTTCAAGTACAATACTACAAGTGTCGAAGAGGAGTTGGCTGGGTGGCCTCCCCCCACAAGTCCTCCCCCCACATGGGTTCAAACCCGGGGGGCACAATTCTGTCTTTGTGCAATTGTGTGTGGGAGGTTTGTGGGCCTGAACTTTAATCTGAGTTTCGACATTCCCCTTCTCCTGACCGTTCAGGTCCACTGGATATATATCCTTGAGATTAGGGTCCAGTGAGTTGGGTCCGCTTACCCATATAAAAAAACAAAACAGTACAATACTACAAGTTCTCTTTTTTGGGATCAAATTAAGGTTCCCACAATTTCCGTCTACCAATCTTGGGTTCCTAATGAGCCAAAATCTCTGCCCGACCCAATAATTTCATCCTCTCAAATGAGGGAATCACTTTGACTTGAGGAAGGGTGGAAAGCATCATAAAGAGAGGCTATTGGTTTGCACACAATAGTTTGATGTTACCGACGACTGCAAAATGAGATCTTGATCAGATCAAACTTATCCTCAAAATTGTATCATACTTGTACGTTTATAAATGTGAAAACTATGAATAAAAGATGATGTTACATAATTTATATATTATAATACCCTTCCACTATTCGATCAAATCATTTTTTTCATCTTAAATTAAAACAACGCTTTGCATTATAATTTCTCCCAGTGTCTCAGAAAGCCTGTAAAAAGATATCATTATTGTCATATATAGGGGTGGACAACGGGTCGGGTACCCATTGGGTCAAGCGGAGCGATCGTTTTAAAATAGGGCCAATAAAGAGTCGGGTCAATAATGAATCGTGTCAATAATGGGTCGGCCCATTAAGACATATTAGCCGGCCGGACCGGGTCGACCCATTAACAGCGCGTTTAGTGACCCATTATTTTTTTAAGTTTACTTGACTCACTAATTTATATATTACAATTAGTCAAGCTTATTACCAATACTTTATACATAATAATAATTATTATATACATTTTTTTGTGCAAATTTATTCAATTTTTAAACGGGCCAAAAGCGGATCGCCATGGGCCGACCTTACCCGTTTATTACACAAAGGGCTCGGCCCAACCCAAATGATTAGTGAGCTGACCATGACCCGACCCTGTCCATTTTGTAGACAGGCCGGCCCCAACCCGACCCAACCTAGTCCATTATCCACCCATATATATACTATATGATCTTTGTTTTAATTGTGGTATTTGTGCTCTATTTTCTCTTCAAAATAACGTATTCTATGTTTATAGCATCTCTATTTGGTACTTTTTAAGGTTCACATTATCAATGTTAGCCTGTTACGTTCTTTTTCTATTTTAAGTTTTCAGCATAAATCTTAGTTTTAATTTTTAATTAGTAATTATATTATACTATTTTTTGTAACTTAATTAGTGCACTGTGTACACCAGAAAGTGTTAACTAATCTTCTTCTTTAATTATTCAAGAAAAAAAAGGTAAAACTCCCTAGATAAAAGTGATTTTTCAAATTGTTACCTATATACCATGCAAAAGGCAAATTTCATTAAACTAATTTTTAGGATAAAAGAAGGCACAATAATTGAAGTACAGACAAAAAAGCATAAGGTAGGCATACCTAAATAAACTATATTGTGCCCATATTTGTTCGTTTTTTAAGTGGGCTCTAGAAAGCACATTTTCTTTTACGCACGTGCCAAATTAAATTAAGAGCTAAGGCCCCATGCCCGTTTGGCCTTTTGACTTCTCGAACAATGCAATCTTCTTGCCCACTTTTTGTCCTCGTCCCCTGTCAACGTTCTTGGATTTTTTTTTAATATTATGCTCAGATATGTGTAATAAAAGTAATTACTCTAATAATATTTTTTAAACAACAAAAGTGAACAGTGTTGTACATACAAAATTTTTAGATATGTCTTCATACACATCTACGAGGGGAGGAACTACGTGGATTGTTTTAGGATTTCCGTTCTCCTTAAGCAGAAAAAATTTGTCATATTGTTGTAGAAAAATTCTTTTTAATGTAGACATCGACAAAAATTAATTAATACTATAAATTTCAAAGTAAAAAAAAAAAGGACACTAATATACAAAGTAATTAGATCCATACACACCAATATAGGTGATAAATGGGGTCAGTGTTCTAATGAAATAAAATTAATTTTTATTATGTGGAAACATACCGTAAAGAATATGCAATTTTTTAAAAAAACAAACGTAAACATTTATGTACCTTTGGCTCACATTTAGCCCGTTCCTTTTTACCTTAGTCTTAGATGAACTTACTAGAGGGATTCAGGATGAGGTCCCATGGTGTATGCTTTTTGCAGATGACATTGTTCTTATCGATGAGACCAAGTAGAGGGTGAATGACAAGTTAGAGAGTTGGCGGCGTACGCTGGAAGCTAGAGGTTTTAGATTAAGTAGATCGAAAACGGAATACCTACATTGTTGTTTCAGTGGAAGGATAGAAGAGGGGGGAGAAGTCACCCTGGATGGGAGACAGATACCTAAGGTAGATAAGTTTAAGTATCTTAGCTCAATCATTCAGCAAAATGGGGACATTGACGAGGATATTAACCAGCGCATAAGAGTGGGCTGACAAAAATGGAAGTCTGCCTCAGGAGTGCTGTGTGACAAGAGGGTGCCATTAGGATTGAAAGACAAAGTCTATCGGATGGTAGTCAGACCGGTTGTCCTATATGGATCGGAGTGTTGACCTCTAAAAAAGACGCAGGTCCAGAGGTTGATGGTAACTGAGATGAGGATGGTCAGGTGGATGTGTGGTTTTACGAGAATGGACAGAGTTAGCAATTGTGTAATTAGGGACTTAGCTAAAGTAGCCCCCATAGAAGAGAAGATGAGGGAAACAAGACTTCGATGGTTCGGCCACGTCAAAAGGAGAAGTATGGCATCCCCAGTGAGGAGGTGTAAGTTGATCGACCTTCCCGGTGGTAAGAGAGGGAGGGGTAGACCGAAGAATAGTTTGAACGAGGTGATTAGAGATGACTTGAAAGTAGTGGGTTTGACAGAGGACCTGGCTTGGGATAGGAGGCTGTGACGGACTATGATTAGAATCTTAGATGGCAGAGAAGCGACTCTGTAGTTGTCAGTAGCTGCAGTGGCTTAGTGCTGGTAGGGGTCTGTCGTGCTCGTATGTAGGTTGTGTTTTTTTCTGAGAGTGACGGCAGCGTGGATGGTTGAGGTACGTTCTTTCAGCTATCTTTCAGCTTCAGCTTCTTTGGTTCTGATTTTCCTCTTTAAATGCTTCGCAAGCGTTTTCCTCTTTAAAACTTTTTCACAAAACCTTTTTCGTGGGTCTCTTGGAATCAACCTCTCTATGGGTAGGAATACCAGTAGAGGTAAGGTTGCCTATAATTGGATTTCCTTAGACCCCGCGAAAGCGGGACCCACACTGGGAGGTGTTGTTGTTGTTGTTGTTGTTGTATTGGAGTAGTATAGGAAAAAGGCAAGATAAATCATATCTAAACATAAATTCAACTTACTTAATTATACATGTCGCATACGTGAACTAAACAATAACTACTTTATATGTATTAAAGATCGAACTCCTGATCTCCAAAATTTATATCAAAAAAAAAAACTTGGTGCGATTGAGCTCTGTGTAACATAAAGAGTACGTATAACACGAGTAATATTACAGATACTTTGCCCATAGTCTAACAAAATGAATACTCAAATCACGTTTTTTTACGTGATCAGTCTGTTTTTCTTTAGTAGATCCTTATCTTTTTCCTGACAGCAATGTTATGCAAGTGATTAGATTAGAAAATCTAATTAAGAGATGTAATCATGGATGTGAACGTAAGCTTATCCCAGTGAGATCCCTCAACCTCAAACGTCATAGTCAAACAACCCTGGATGGTCAAGCTGAAAGCACGATACTATATATTTATGTATTTCTTGATGATATTCCAGGTGTAAATTTTCTTTCATTTTTAAAATTATTTTTTGTCCTATAGGAAATAATTTTAGCCCCACATAGGATTATGATTTTGCCCCATTGCATGTCCATTTGCCTATAATTTGACCAGGTCTCACCCTCTTTGCAATACTCTATATTACCTAATTATATGATAACTTCTAAAGGGACAGTTGAACCAAAATATTAGGACTTTCATAAAAATAGGTTTATCAAAAAGGACAATTCAAGTTTTATTTATTTTATTTTTTTTGATGTCCCAGTGTGTCTGAATCAGCTTCTACGCATCTCGATTAACTCTATGAGGGCCCTAAAGTTAGTAGCTAGGAAAACATCCCATAGCCCTAATAAGAAGTCAAACATGTGACCATTGAGATGTAATCCCAGTGCCTCACCTAACTGAGCCAACCCATTAGAATTTCAATTTAATTTTTAAAATTTTGAAATATCAGCAGACTAACATCTCATTGGCAAACCGAAATCGTTGTTGTAAATTAATTGTATAATACATCTACCTTTCCTTTTTTCGATGTATGGCTATTATATCTTATAATTTATTTATATTTTTCGATAATTTGTACAACCTGTAAAAACAGGTAATGTACTTAGATCCCTACTCCCTAGCACTCTTCAAAAGGAACACTAGCCTATTGGGCTATTACCATTAAAACAAGAAAACGTGCACAGGCAAAATCAAAGATGTAAATTTTCAGCCGAGAACAATAGGTTTTCATGAGAGTTGGTATAACTAGTTTTTTTACCCTTATTGCCATTAAGTTTTCACGAGTGAGTCTCATCCAAAGCAAATAAAACATAGATGAGACTTATAAATGTTTCCCCAATTATATTTATTGAACATTGTTTGAACAACTATCTTAGCTAAAAGTTTAAGTTGAAAGTTGAGTTTTTTAATTACTATACTCTAACATGGAGACTTTGGAATGTTTTTATACTCTAAAAAGTTCACATAAGAACCAACTACTTAAGATACAAATCATATCCAAGTCAAATCTTAAACAAGAATAAATAAAGTCAAATTGTTTGAAATTCTTAGTAACATAACCAGTAAGTCAACAATCAATAAGTCCGTGAAAGAGAACACAAAACCTAATTCTCCAAAGCTTAATTCCTAAAGAAAATGTAAACGATATGCGGTAAATAAACAGTAAACGGGTTGACCCGTTTAGCCAATTTAATTAAACGGGTTAAATAGGTATTTTTTTCGTGTTGAGATTCTCAACCTAAACCTAACCTAATTAATTAAATGGGTTTACCCTATCAACCCATTTAACCAAACAAGTTCAAACTTCATACTCAAACCCGCTTAACTTCATGTCGGGTTCAGGTCAGTTTTTTCCAACTCTATATATGCAACATTAAAAACATAAAGACCCTGTTTGGCAGACAATTGTTAGCTATTTATATTAGCTGTTAACTGTTAATTGTTTGAATTAGTTATTTACATTAGCTGTTTGATCGAGTTAACTGTTTGTAGAAAAACAGTTTGGTAAAGTTAGCTATTTCTGGGAAAGACACTTGACATAACTCATTTTATGTTCTTATCTTTAATTACTTTTTAATAGAACAATTTTTTTATTTATTGGTCATCCTATTTTCTTTTAATAAGAATTAAATTTGTGTCATATACATAAATTAACTTCATTTATGATTACAAAAAAAAAAACCTTCATTCATATGACCTTACTGTCTTACTGATTCTACATAACTTATATTCATCGTTTATCTCTTTTTTTTTCAATTTGTACTGGAATATATTACTCTTAAACGAAAAGTCATTATGATAGAGACATATATATTAAGTTCCACTGTCAACTCCTTGTACAATTAGAATGAACAAACCTAAAAGATAGGACAAAATTATTTTACCAAGAAAAATACAAGAATTAACAAAATATAATCTCTAATTGAACTAATCCTTACACTAATAAAGCTAGCATTATAAGCAAGTACAATAGTCCGCATAAAAGGTGGGCAACAAAACCTCGTTGCGAAACCCTATTTCTCACCGGGAGAAAAAATTATTTGAAAAAGATGATGGAGATCCCTCCATGCCCTTTAATTTGGAACATCAAATCAGTAAAGGTAATCTTATTTTGCTTCCTAAAGGATGAATAAAGCATCCAAATTTTGTTTAAGACCTAAAACAGTAGGGCACAGGTTATTTTTCAGCAGCCAACCCGTTTTTGAAAGCTTAATTACTTAAACCTGTTTAAAGTTTAAGTCTAATATTTTGCATTGGGATTGAAGTTCAAGAAGTCAGTTGTCTAGAAAATCAAGTTTCATCCCATTTGGACTTCACTTACCCTCTCAAATAAGCCAATAAACCCAAGATATACAAACTGTCCAGTCCAACCAGAATATACCCGGTTTTGGGTATATGATTTCTTAAACTTAATAGTGGTTTAAGTCTTAGATTTTTATCTTTTTAGAATCCCAAGATGTCTAATTTCAAATCCAAGCATTGAATTCCAATCATACCCAAAGGAAGTAAAAAAATCAAATCATTTTATCAAACCTGCCAGTTTTGGTCCAAAACTGCACGGTTAAAAGTTTTAATAGAGTTAACCTACTTAAACATGGTTTAACCTTGATTTCTTTGTTGGGGGGGGGGGTTGTACACAGCCTAAGGTTTCCCCCCATGGTCTGAAAACAAAATCATGCTCACTTTTGGTTGGGTTTAAAGAAGGCAGAAAATCGGGTTCAGGTTGCTCCTAAAACCCGGTTTGACAGCAACAGCTAGTTTTCCTTCTCCAAAGGGTTTCCTCCCTTCCAATGCTAAGTGGCACACGTCCCAAGCTATCTAGAAGGGCAATAATCAGCTACAAAAGCAAATTGGCCTTGAGAAGAACAACCAATGGGAAGCTTGTTGCAAGGAAGATGTCTCTTGAATCCTATTGGCTAGCCGTAAAGTGCTCACTACAAGTTGTTGTGTATTTGTTCATTATCTCTAAGCTGCTTGTATTAGGACTAAATAAGTATGGTTATGTTATAAACATCATTTATTAGCTTAGTTTAATGTTTTGAATGTAATTTAATTAAGTTAGAATAAGGTTAGTACACGGTTAGCACTAACTGTGTAGATTAGCTTAAGTTAATAGCTTTCCCCACTAGGAGGGTAAGGTCTAGGCGTGTGTTAGCTAGGTTGCTTGTTTGCTTAACTTATATTTAAACATTATACACGGCCATGGCATAGATATATCAATTAGATTTGAATCAAAAAACCAATTGAAAGCATTTTTCTTTCGTGCAATCAAATACTAAACTTACTTATCCTTAACTAGGTCGGTTAGGGTGGTGTTCAAGTGTAGTCTTAAACTTATTTAAGTGGTGTTTCTATATCTTAATCAAGTTTAGGGGCCCTAAACCTTCATTTGGTGGTGTTTCTGTATCCAAACAAAGGTTTAGAACTATCCATCTACCTTGATAATCCTCACAAGTTTCAAGTGAACTTAGCTATAAATTCATATTGTAAACCATGTGTTCTTCCTTTCTAGCTTAAGTCTTCATTTAATCTTTTGAAGATTCATCAAGTTCCTTTTCCTTTCCCATTTAGAATCCCTTGATTCTAAATTCCATTCGTACCTTACGCATTTGTTGCCTTACAACCAGCATATTACGTGCCACTTTTTTTAGTTTTTTCTTGATTGTATTCTCTCTTGGTTTTAAGCTTTCACTCTTAAATTGAGTTTAGCTTAGACCCTCGGAACATACATCAAGATAACAACCCTAGTAAGTACAAGAAAGGCATAATAAATAACAAATGAAAAGGAATTTGCCATGCCACTAATAAAAACCTTACAATCTTAAAAACATAAGAAAAATTGGTGAAAAATTAGGGTTTGAAAGAGGAGGGAGGAAAGTTGAGGGAGGAGCTAGGGCTTAAATCATCTTCATATTAAAAATACACTATAATAGCATAAAAGAATATTGCCCTTTTTCTATTAAAAAAAATATTACACAACTAAGTCATATGCTTAAAAGTGGTTGTGGGTTGTGACAAATCTCATGACCACAAAAGATTCTCTTTGCACTTGACCGTCAAGCTGAGCCCTTGATTGTGATTGGAAATCAGGTTGATGCGAAACTTAAAAAATTACATATATATATATATATTTATTGATTTGATGTAAACATATTTTTTGTGAAAAAGATCCGCAATCTCATAAATGAATTTATTATTTTATATAATACGTGCGAGTAATTAATTACAACTCATGACAACAGATACTACTCGTAGAAGAGATCTCACACGATCTTGGCATATATATGATTTATCTTGATAATTATAATCAGAACTACAAACCCACCACTATTTTATTTCTTTAATTAATGATTATTGCTGTCAAAAATAATGGAAGGGCATTATTAATCATGGAACCCTACTCCAATAAAAAGGGGGACTACCTAAAGTGTTGTACTCTCCACTCAAGAGGCTACAGTCCTATATATTTTCCTAAAATACGTAATTACCTTTTCTCCAATAATTCAATGAATGATTTTCTTATTTTAAAGTTCTTTCACGTACTTAGCTATCCATTTTAGTTTCATGTTTGTATAAGCGAAAATTCTCACGGTAATACTGTTTGATTTGATTGGCGCATTCTTCAACAGGAACATCCTTTTCAATCGATTTCTCCACCGATAGTGAAGTAAATACTTTCCAGATGAACGCTTCAACAGATCATTGGATAGCTCAATTTGTAAGTTCCTACACATAACACAAGACTCTTTTATTATGGGTTTTGTTTCTTATGTATGTTTAATTAAGTATATTTATGGCTTTGTGTTAATGAATCTTATAGGGTATGATGAACTGCCTTGATGAATACAATGCATCAGTACCCTCTGAGAGCTTCTCCTCCTGCGCAACTGATGATATCTTCAGAAAAAAAGGCAGCGAATTTAGAGCTGATCCTTACTTTAGCTTTGATGATCAAAGGCCAACTAAGTTGATGAAAACTAGCAGTGACAGTCGGGGTTCTTCCCCCAACCCTAATGAATCATCATCTCCATCTTCAACGTGTAACCTCCTTTCATTTTCAAACCCATCAAATAATGCTTCTCAAGCTAATTACCAGTATCCTAAGGGCTTAATGTTGAAGCCAAAGCTTGAAGCAGATTACGAGCCAGTGATTAATGGTATTCAAGTGAAAGAAAGCCGAAAAAGTCACAAAATTAACTGCCCATCAACATCTAATTCACTCAGTACTCAGGATCATGTTGTTGCAGAGCGAAGGCGAAGGCAGAAACTTGGTCAAAAATTGATTGCTCTTTCAGCTCTCATTCCTGGCCTCAAGAAGGTATTATAACTTTAATTTATGCCATTAATTAGTCTATCGGTATCTCTACTTGCACAAGTGCTTGTAAACGTACAGCTGTCTGCATTTGAATCACCTCAAACACCATGAAAACGGGTCGCCCACACTGAGAGTTGTTGCTTTATGAGTAATTAGTCTATTAAATTAACTAATTCCATTTGCAATCTTAATTTAACTAATAAATATGTAATTGTTTTTTCAGATGGACAAAGCATCTGTGCTAGGGGAAGCAGCAAGGTACATGAAACACCTCCAAGAACGCATTAGAACTCTAGAGGAGATCAAACTGAAACAACAGAACACGAAATCTGTTGTTCTGAAGAAAACATATTTATCAATGGATGACATGGAGGATCAGGATTATAATGAAGATGCTAATTCCTCATCATCATCCTCTAACCAAGATCGAAAACGATCCCATTCATTTCATGAGGAGGGTGCGACACTTCCAGACATTCAAATTAAGGTTATGAACAAGGAAGTGCTGCTTATAATCCATTGTGAGAAGCAACAGGGGTTGCCAGGGAAGATTTTGAATGAAATGGGAAAGCTTCATTTTTGTGTCACCAACTCTAATTCCATGCCTTTTGGGGATCATGATTTAATAATTTCTTTAACAGCCCAGGTATTTAGTTAATTAAGTGCACTACTCTAAAGAACAATAATAATTTTCTATATATCTCTATTAATTGTGGAATCAGCCACTGACAAAGTCAGGTTAGGTTGCCTACAATTCACCCTATGGGGTGCGGCCCTTCCCCGGATCCTGCGTGAACGCGGGATGCTTGTGCACCGGGCTGCCCTATATCTATTAATTGTGGGCAAAATATACTAATAATACGGAATTTTGCCCATTCTTGCAGATGAATGAAGAGATTAGTAGCCTCACACAAACGGAGCTTCTGGGCAAATTAAGGAAAGTTTTTTGCTAGAGAAAGTTCATTTTCATTGTAGAATGAGAACGTGTTTTTCCTTCGTGAGGGGCTGACTAATTAACCGAGTTCTAATTTTTGATGTCCAGTGAGTGTTGCAGCTTTCAACGACATTTGTGCATGCTTTGTAAACATCTCTTTCAGTTGAGAGTTTCCCTTTTCTTTTCTTTTGTTTTCTTTTTAGAATTTAGGGGCGGGGATTGTTTGTTCAAATCATGGCAATTTCTAATTCAAACATTCTAGTAAAGCAAAAATCTTTATTTTGACAAGCAATTGTAAGTGAAATCTTCGTGTCTCAATTAATTAGTGGATCGAATTGTGATACTCCTGATGTTCTAATGTATAGTTAAAAGTAAGGTCTAAAAGAATTGGATATTCTACTTGTACTCCAAAATGCACATTCTTTTTCAAAGAGCAAGGTCTTACGAACTCCAAGTTAAGCGCAATTGTTGTGATCCTTGAAACCATCCTAAATCCCAAATAATTGTCTACGGTCCGACATGGAGGGGTCATTGCGCATGGTACATACGTTCCTCGTCTAAGAATAGCATTCTCCCAAAAATTTCTAAATTTTGCTCATATATACACAATCGCCCCGAGTTTCGATATCATGCTGATTGTGTGTAGAGATAATTTTGGTTTAAATTTCCTAATTTTCGACCGAAAATTCGAATCATCAGGTTTAGATATCAAAATTTTGTGTCTAAGTTTAGTCATATATACAAAATTCCGTCAAATTTTTAAAAGTTCAAATCACAAATTCAAACATCCGAACAATCGAATTTGGGCATTGGACATTTGAATTTGGGCTATGATCTAGTTAGGATCTCCAAATCCAAAATCTAGATGAGGTTTAGATATGGTATTTGTGTCCAATGTCCAATTTGTTCGAATCCAATTTGACCCAGACTTGATGTTTTATATTAGCACTAATTTGGAAGAAGAGTAAAAAGAAGTTTCAAAGAGTTACTAATAATACAAACACAACTACATTTTAAATCATAACTACTTATAGCACTAGTAGCCAGAAGCAATGCATTTCACCTGTTAGATCCCGCTGCCACATGGCTACTTCCCATTTGTTTCAGTTGCAATTGCCTTGCGAGTAGGAACATACAGACGTTCCTCCTTGCGCTCTATCCTTTTTTAAATTTTTTTTGTTTTTTCTTTTTTTTTTTCTTAAAAATATTATTTGGAATATTAAAAAAAGATTATATGTTATGAGATGGGTTCATTACAAGTATTTTATTAGGTGATTTAAATTGAAGTTTTATAGATTGCAGAAGTGAACGACTATAAGTTTCAAAAAATTAAAACTTTTGATGATGTGACAGGATAAATTTCCAAAATATAAAATGTGGGGTAGGAATGCTCTCAGTTGAAATGACAGTCCACATTATTAACTTAAAGCAGTGCACTTATAGATAGAAGAGAAATGGTAACTATCATAACTTGATACACACCTGAAATCTGAAAAATAGGATATGGCATAAAAAAATTAAATTTTTTTAGCACAAAAAATTTAACATTAATTATTGTATTATCTTAAAATTAATCACTCGAAATTGTGCCAACAGGTTGCACAATGCTTGTGGATGATCTTAAAATAGGTTGTATTTCTTCTCTCGAGATGAATGCTTCCAATATCTCGCATTAGTTAGGAACAAATTTGTTTTTTTTTTTTTT
>JACYFF010031956.1:109106325-109118802 GCA_017589665.1 Selenicereus undatus | reverse complement strand
GCAAAAAGATGAATGAGAATCTTAAGCAATAATATTGATGTACGTGTTGTCACCCAAATCTTAAGCACAAAAAGTCATATTTTGGGGTAAGCATACAAGAGTAAGGTAGTTAGAAATTAAACTTCCTTCTCTTCCGGTCCCCCCAAAAATAATTCTAGTTTATTAGATGGTAAAATTTCCACATTAAAAGTGGCAGGAACCTTGAAAGTTCCAATTCTTGAAAGTTTCGGAATTGGTTTCGATTCCAGTTACGATTCCCATACTTTTAGATAGGTATCCAAAACCACTAACTCATATTCCACCTTATATTCCCTTATGAATTTCCTTATCCAGGAAACTCATGGTAAATATCTCCTTTTCAATTATTTAGTTACAGAATAAGTACTTGGAGGCAGCAAATATAATGAATATGAAGAAATATAGTTGACCATATATAAAATCCTGTCAACAGATACAAAATGGAGTCCTTGAAATTTACAATAAAAACTGCTATTACATTTTTAGTAAATCAGTAAAATGTTTGTGTGTGTATATATTTAATTACCCATGCCAAAAAAACCCCCCTAAAAATGACCTACAAATGGTAGAAAATGCAGACTTGAGATCAATAATCATGAAAGATAACGGAGCAAATGATGGACATTAGGGCTTTACTTTGGTGGAATGGTTACTGTAATTTATTTATATAATAATGGAAAAGGGGTATAATAATTGACCAAAAAACACAAAAACAAGGTAGGGAAGTTGTAATGAATAACAGCGGGTTCAAAAGTAAAGTAAAACTTGCAGCCCAGCCATGTTGCTAGGTTTCCCTAATTAAGCACGTGACTAATAAAAGAAAACGTGGTTTATTGGGGCCACTCTATAGTCTATAGGCAGTATCCAATGTTGCCAGGTTTCCCTAGTTAATTACTTTTCCTCCCCCATAACATGCACCAAATTTGGGCGCATGACTTGATTTTCAGTATCCAATGCATTAGTATTATAAAGAATCCAAAGAAACTTAATGTCACTACTTTTTCATTTTTGGAGGTCATAAAAAGCTTTTTAATATCCTTTTAAATTTTTTCTCTTTTTTTTTTGAATTTTGGGGAAAATCAATTCTAAGAAGCTTGTACATTTTTTTTTAATCATTAATGAGGCTTCCAAAGAAGCAAAAGAATACGACACAAACTACATACGCAACAAGAGAAACATCAAGTCAGTTTATCAATATACTCAAAACACCTTACAACATCTTGAGGAAGTACTATAAGTGAAATTCTCCTCCCAAAGCCTAATCCAACAATCAACTCTGAATTTAATAGCTCAAGTGAGTTTTGCCATATTCCAACTCTCGTTGTTGAAAGTAATACCATTCTCCAACTTCCATAAGGACCATAAGGTAGCAAAGAATAGAGTAACCCACACCTTCTTTTGGAATTGGGTCCTAAAATGGGTAGCCAACCACAATTCATAACACATGAGCAATTTTACCGGGATTACGATATTGACATTCCAAGCTGCAGCACAGGATGTCCAAACTTGCCATGTTTTCTGTCATGTCAGCAGTAGATGGTGTATAATCTTAGCTTGTTCGTGACAGAAGGTACAACCAATTTCATGCATAGTTAGGATACCTTTCATGTAGAGTAATTCCTCAGTGTGCAACTTTCCCAGCAGTGCTAACCAGATCATAATTTTCACCTTTCTAAGAAGTTTGTACATAAAGACTAGAAAAATTAAAGTTTAATTCATAGATTTCCGTTGGATATAAATGTTAAAAATTCATGTTTATTATGAATTGATGATACAATACACCCAATTTTGAGCAGGTGTACCTTATTTTACGTAAAACTAAAAAGTTAACAAGTTTCTAACTAACAAACAAAAAGTAAACAAAAATCCGTAAGAGCTATTGAATAAATTCCATAAAGATTGACACATTGATATCGATAGATACAAGTCAATTTACGAATCTCAACAGACTACCTACTCCTACAGATAGTAACGTTAGCCACTAACTCCAGTACTGGAGAGACTGGACACTGACAACCTAATTAAGTATTGTACACGTACAACAAAAGCTAACTACTAATAACTTGTCATTGTATAATAAATTAAATGGAAGCTCAAAAGTTTATATGGGCAAGATTTAATGCTGAATCCAATTCCTTAATTATAGAGATCTTTGCTACCTTTAATTATTAGAGTACTTTGCACGTTGATCGTTTAGCCATGATTTAGTGATTTACTCACCAATATTCACATTAAAATAGTTGATTAACTTGACTATAAAAGTCTTCTTTCTCCACCAACACCACCCCTCTCGCCCAAAGACTATCAGAGAATTTGCGTCCTTAATTTTCCATACCTATTCCAAAAGTAAACGTATTCATTTTGAAAGATATACCAAGACGCTTGTGTAGGCACAGCACTTCAAAGCAGTTGCATCGTGTCTCACGTCCAGTACTCCATACTTTGTTTTTTTTTTTTTTTGTTGGAAAACATGGAATACATTATCTCGAGTATATGTAGAATACAGATACAACATACAATAATCAAACATACACGAAATGAGGATACTTTTACAAGTTTTCAGTGACATTTCCGCAGACCTTTACACACTGGATAAGTTTGAAATGTCAATCATATCACACCCATCTGTCTGCTCTCAAATACTAAGAAAATAATCAAAGTAACATGAAGTGAAATTCCAAAAACTGGACATCATGAAGAAATGTATCGAATATATATCTTAACACGAAATATGTGTATGCAATACATAAGTATTTGTGCATCCTAGGAAAAGCGACCATATTAATTGGAACGAAATCAAGTCTGTTTCCATTTGTAAACCATTACTTTGGGTGGCACAAGAACTGTTGAAGAGCTCGGTTAAGCTGCAACACCAAGTCCTTCATAGTCATGCATAAATCACCATTTATCTGCAATATGATAGGTAGAAGTATAGTAAATAGTATATACGTCTCTTCCATGCAACATATCAAAATGAATTTTTTGGCAGTAAGTATCAATAACAATGCGAATTTGACCATTCAAAATATGCATCCTCAAAATAAGTAATGTAATCCAACAAATACATACTATGCATGAGCATAAAATAGATTACCTGAGCTATAATAGTGATGTTCATGGCATAGCCCCCAAAAGGCATGGTCTGGCAGTTTAGGGTTGTGAGGTTAAGCGTCTCAATCTCATTGAGAACCTTTTGAACAAGACCTTGGTTCTTTTGCGAGTGGATCCTAATGAGCACATTCTTGTTCGAAGCTCTTGCTTCGATTTCCACGAGCTGATTCATTGAATTACTCAAGGTATTATTCACTTCTAAGGAAGAGTTACCATCATCCATGCTTGGGTTTTTCACAGCCTTTACAAGAATAGCAGACTCAACTGTCCTTTTACTTGTTTGGTCCTCAAGCAACTTCACTCGTTCTTCAAGTTCTTTCAAGTATTTAGCGGCATCTCCAAGAATAGATGCCTTGTCCATCTGTGAATACAATAAGATTTATCTTAAGTAATGCTGCATCCATGATATCATTTGATTAAACAATACATATCTTCATGCTTCATTTTCAGTCTAACTTTTATGAAAATCCTCATTGTTGGAAAAAAGGCTTTTCATATGATCAAAATGACATGTTTTGTTAAAATAGTTAATGCAAAACTCAAGTGGAAATAAGAGTAAAGAGTTCAATTTCAATAATGGAAATACAAGAAAAGACACCAAGTAGTGGAGCTTAAACTAGGGTTTTTGGGTTATGAGTAACTCTAGATATGAGTATAAAGATCAAGGAGTAACAACCATAGGTGAAGGAGGGTGAGAGAGAGGAAGCAAGAACATAAGGAATTAGGTAGTGTAAGATCAAACTAGGATGTGTGATAGTGAAGGATTTAATTGTGACTTAACTAGGGTTCTTGGTGACAAAGGTCGTTGGTAGGTTAGACCGTTAGAAGTGAGAGGAGAGTCTAATTTTATGGTGGGGAGATGAAGGGGGAGACAAAAGAAAGGATTGCTTGAGAGAAATCACAAATTTGAAATTGAGATGGGTTATGTGATCATTTTAGGATTTGCTAGTTCTTGTGAGACAGAAATTCATGTGTTAGCTAGCCTTTTATATTAAATTCATGGGTTATGTGAAGGCTTATTTCCTAAAAGGTGTAGACATGTTCTCTATTCAAGTTGATCATTTGGATGCTTGGAGATGGAGGGTTTTGATCGAAGTGAAGGACGAATTTCTGTAGTTTGTTGGAAGAGGCTTATTTTTGTCAAATTGAGGGAAGAATTAAGCTATAAATGCTGTGAACTGTCCAATGAGATGAGCAAAATATATATTGATGAAAACATTATGGAAAGGGCGGATTTCGGATAGGCATAGTGTAAGCACTCAAAATTTGTTCGTGCCATACCAAAATTAAATTTAATTAATTAATTGGGCCAACCCTTTTAATTAATTTAATTAAACCCAAAGACTCACAACTCAAGCCCAAAATGAAGCCCAGCTGACTATCAAGTCCGGGTCTAGTTAAAATTCGAGTCAAAGCCCAAATCGAGACTCAAGACGGCTACCAAGTCAAACCACGACCTAAAAGCCCGAACGACGTTCAAGTGATGGCGCGGTCAAAAGTCAAAGTCAAAGTCAAAAGTCAAAGGTCAAAGGTCAAAGTCAACATCGGCTTCCAAGTCAGAACATAAAAAACGACTCTCAAGTCAACGACCGGTTAAAGCTCGAGGCGACTTCCAAGTCAATGCTCGGTTCAAACTCGGAAGACTCAAAAGTCAAAGTCAAACAAATGAAAGTCAGGCAGCCTACGGTAATGCCTGATTGAAAGGCCCAAAACCTAGGTCAAGGCCCAAAATCCAAGTCAAGGCTTGTCTTGACTTGGGAGGAGGGGTTTTCCTATAAATAGGTTACCACCCCCTTTGTTTCAAGGGTTGGAAAATCCATCCTTGAGAGAAAGAATCAGAGGAGTTTGTATCTATAGAGATTGTAACCCAATTGAATCTATAAAAATTCAATCTTTGTAATTTGTGATTACAAATTTGGCACGCTCGGTGGGACATCTCTACCTCTCATCTCTTTCTCTTAAAAAAAAATCAAGACTTTCAAGTCACAAGAACATCATCCTCAACGGGGACATGGCTGCAAAGGATGTCGCCGCGCAAGCTTCGAAGAAGAAGAACACGGGATCCTGTTCTCTTAAATCCTGTGAAGCGAGCGTCACTTTTAGCCAGCGCGCTCATACCATGAAAACCAGGAGCATGGCAAAAGTTGCTGTGTCGACCGTTCCTAGGAAGGCTGCGTCGTCCCCATCCAAATTCCAAGACTTAAACACGCAACACAAGGTGTCGTCTGGGACGGATGAAATTCAAAAACTTATCCTTCAAGCTCCAATCTGCGAGGTTGAAGACTACTATAGTAGTGATTCCTCTGCGCCCTCGCCAAAGGAGGCGCGCATGTCAGAGCTTGAAGCTGAATCTTCTGACACTGTCATCATGCCAGTCATGATGACAGGAGCTGCTAACCTGGAAGAGCAGTTGGCAAGTATGAAAGCTATCTTGGACAGGCTCTCCAAAGAGAGTGCCGAGAAGGACGCCCAAATTAAGCGCCAGAACGACCAGATCACTGAACTGACAAAAAAGTTGGAAAAGAAGTTCTCTGAAGCTTCCAACAAGGGTTCCGGCGCTGAAGACTCTGACAAAGAGTCACATCACAGCGAGGAGTCTGACAATGACCGCAAAGCTAAGAAGGATTGCTCCTTAAGTTCAATGTCAGTTGAGCAAATTCAGAGCTTGATAGCGAACGCAGTCAAGGCTCAGCTAGGGGGAGGGTCTCACAAGACTCACTTATACACAAAGCCCTACACAAAGAGGATTGACGCGCTGCGCATGCCCCATGGCTACCAGCCTCCAAAGTTCAACCAGTTTGATGGCAAGGGCAACCCCAAACAGCATGTCGCACACTTCATTGAGACGTGCAGTAATGCTGGCACAGAGGGAGACCGACTGGTGAAGCAGTTCGTCCGTACTCTAAAAGGAATCGCGTTCGACTGGTACACAGACTTGGAGCCAGAATCCATTGACAGCTGGCAACAAATGGAGCAAGAGTTCCTCAACAGGTTCTATAGCACCCAGCGCATTGTTAGCATGACAGAGCTAACGAACACCAAACAATGGAAGGACGAGCCAGTGCTTGATTATATCAGTCGCTGGAGATCCCTTAGTTTGGAGTGCAAAGATCGTCTGACAGAAGCTTCAGCTGTTGAAATGTGTGCGCAGGGCATGGAGTGGGATTTACTGTATGTCTTGCAAATGTGCAAGCCAAGGACTTTCCAAGAATTGGCAACGAAGGCTCATGATATGGAGATGACAATTGCAAGTCGCCGTGGCAAGTCTTCTTCCTTACCTGACTCTAGAAAGGACAAGGGTGAATTCAAGAAAAATCCTAAGTCCTCCAAGTCCTCAAACAAGGAATCCATGGCTGCTTCAACTGGGGAACCGGTTCGAATCTCCGGAAAGCCTAAGTATGAAAACAAGAAAACTGAATTCCCCAAGAATGCTGTGAAGAAGCGTCCTACATTGAAGGAATTGCAGGAGAAGAAGTACCCCTTCCCTGATTCAGACTTATCAGGAATGCTTGATGATCTCCTTCAGAATGGGGTTATCGAGCTTCCAGATCCAAAACGCCCTGAAGAAGCTGGAAGAGTTACCGACCCAAAATATTGTCGGTATCATAGGGTGGTTAGCCACCCTCTTGAGAAGTGCATAACACTCAAGGAGCGTATTATGCAACTTGCCAGGGACGGGAAGATAATATTGGATTTGGACGACACTGCCGAGATAAATCATATCTCCACTCAGCTGGAATATTCCTCATCGCCTAGGAAGCCAAAGCATACTCAACCTCGTGGTAGAGTAAACACTGGACTGATTTCATCCCTTAGAAAGAAATTAGTTACAATCCAATTTGGAAGTTTGGAGCCTGTGGTGGTTCCAATTGCAACTAAAGAATCCTTGACAGAGACTGATCCGTTTGTAGATGTCTCTGATAAGGTTGATGTGGATGAAGATGGATGGACTCTTGTCACTCGTCGGAGGCCAAGGAAGCAAAGCCAAGCGCAGTCGCCACCTCTTCGTCGCAGGAAGAGACAAGGAAGAAAAAAAAGTCCTCGTCACTCAAAAGGAAAAAAAAAAGTCCAAGAGCGTCAAAGGGCACGAAACTTTGCCTATTGACCTCCTTGAGCAGGAGCCGCTTGTCCCTGTTACACTTCAAGAGTTTTTCCCAACAGGCTTCTTTGAGAAAGTTACGGTCAACATGACCTCATGTTCCGAACTCGAAGAAGAGGAAGACGAAGGAAACGACGGGCAAGAGGAGTCTCCTCAATTAGCTGATAAAACCTTAACTATCTTGAAAGCTTTGCCATCTCATATGGGTTGGGGGCAAATCTTTTGTTTGCCTCACGAGATGCGCCAACTTGTTATTGCTGCCTTACAACACCCAGAAATTTACGCTGATAAAATCAAGGATGTGGGAGCATCAACAGAAGACCCTGTTCAGTGTGCCTCTTGCAATACTGCAGTCACGTTCACTGACGATGATTTGTTGTTGGGATCTAAGCCCCACAATCGTCCTTTGTTTGTAACTGGTTATATCAGGGAGCAAAAAGTCAGGCGTATTCTTGTGGATGGAGGGTCAGCTGTCAACATCATGCCCAAGTCAACAATGAACGACTTGGGCATCACAGTGGAAGAATTGTCTAAGAGCCGAACGATGATTCAAGGCTTTAATCTCGAAGGTCAGCGTGCAATTGGCATGATTCGCATTGAACTAATCATCGGAGATTTGACGACATCTTCCATCTTCCATGTAATTGATGCCAAAACATCCTACAGGTTATTACTTGGGCGACCATGGCTTCATGAGCATGGAATAGTCGCTTCCACTTTACACCAATGCCTCAAGTATTACCGTGATGGGGAGAAGAAAATAAATGGGGATGTCAAGCCATTCACCAAGGCTGAATCTCATTTTGCAGATGCAAGGTTCTTTGAAGAAGGTACTGCACCTAAAGAAACCATGCCGTCAATCATTTCTTCCACAGGCAAGGGTGTCGCAAAGAAAGCCCCTCAGGCAACAAAGGATAATGTTCCTAAGCAGCAGCTCAAGAAAGAGACAAGCAAGCAAGGTGTCGCTGCTTCTTGTGTTGACCCAGTCGCTAAACAAGCTGCCGCTTCAACGGGATCAATACCGCCAATTTTAAGGTACATACCTAGGTCTCGCCGCAAGGAGGGTGAATCACCTTTCGGCGAGTGCACGGGCAGTAGCAACGAGACCAAAGTTGTTAAGGGTAAGGCAGCCAGCATAACTTCTCTAAAAGGGAGTGTAACAGTTCCAACCCTTAAGATGTGGCAAGAAAAGGTGAGTCGACCTCCTATTCCGGGGTTTGTTGTTTCTTCTAAGGAAAATGATGACTTGCCAAGCGTGCGTACTAAAGAAGGATTTGATCCCAACGCCTATAAGCTGATGGAAAAGGCTGGTTACGACTTTCAGAACCCAGCTACCTTAGGGAAGGTAGTTGAGGTCAAGCCTCATGGACTTAACGAAACTCAGAAAAAGATCCAGGAGCAGGGAGGTTCAGTAGGCGTTTCAAAAGTTGGACTAGGTTTCATGCCACCTCAGCCAGTCAGAATCTCGGGGCGGCGAAAGGACAAGAGAGTAACAACCCAACACATCTCAGCTGAAGAGGTGGATGAGAGTGAAGAGGAAAGTGCTTCACTTAACCCAAAACCCTCTGTGTTTGATAGGTTGCAATCGCCCGCTTCGAGAAAACGTCCATCAGTGTTCACCCGAATGGGGAAAGGGAAAGACAACGAAATCTCTGTTTTTAACAGAGTCAAAGATGTTCCCCAGTCAAGGCGCTCATGGCTTTCCAGGATGAAAACTGGTAAAGAGTTTTCAAGCTCCCAATTTCAGCAGGAGAAAAGTTCTGTGTTTAGCCGCTTGGGAGTAATAAATGAAGTTCAGAGCTCTATCCCTTCTCGTATGAAACGTTGCTCCAGTTTAGATGTGAAAACGGATGGGTCATTAAGAGTGAAGAGACGTACTGTGATCTTCACGGGTCAACAAAACAATTCTAACTCTAGCAATGAGGCGGAGGAAGAAGAAGTTGTTTCTTCCAATCATATCACAGCACATGAATGTGATGACTCAGATTCAGAAATAGAGCTGGCTGAAATTCCTGAAACCTTCGAAGATGGGGGGCAAGCTACAGTTGATGAGTTAAAAGAATTAAGTCTTGGGACCAATGAAGAGCCTCGTCCTATTTACGTAAGCTCATCACTTACACCGGATGAGGAAATACAGTACTTGGAACTCCTGTCCGAGTACAAGGATGTATTTGCCTGGAGCTATAAAGAAATGCCTGGGTTGGATCCAAAAGTAGCAGTCCATCGTTTGTCTATCAAAAGGGGTATTTCACCTAAGAAGCAACCTCAGCGACGTTTTCGCCCGGAGTTGGTACCAGAAATTGAAAAGGAGGTCAACAAACTCATCGAGGCAGGATTCATTCGCGAGGTCAAATACCCAACGTGGATCGCAAACATCGTGCCCGTCAGGAAGAAAAACGGGCAACTTCGTATTTGTGTGGACTTTCGGGATCTCAATGACGCTTGTCCTAAAGATGATTTCCCGTTGCCTGTCACGGAACTCATGATTGATTCAACCACAGGACATGAAGCGTTGTCGTTCATGGATTGTACCGCAGGATACAATCAGATTCTGATGGCACCAGAGGATCAAGAGGCCACAGCTTTTCGCACACCTAAGGGCATTTTTTGCTATAAGGTGATGCCCTTTGGACTTAAGAATGCAGGGGCAACTTACCAAAGGGCAATGCAATCAATTTTCGACGATATGCTTCATAAAAAAGTTGAGTGCTACGTCGATGATTTGGTGGTCAAATCCAAGAAAAGGACAGACCACTTGCAAGATCTTCGTCTAATCTTTGAGCGATTACGAAGATGCCAACTGAAGATGAACCCACTCAAGTGCGCATTCGGTGTCACCTCCGGGAAATTCCTGGGGTTCATCGTTCACCATCGGGGAATTGAGATTGACAAATCGAAGATCAAGGCAATTCAAGATATGCCTGAGCCGAAGAATCTCAGAGAGCTTCGCGGACTTCAAGGTCGCTTGGCATACATCCGAAGATTCATCTCAAATCTTGCAGGACGTTGTCATCCCTTCAGCCACCTTATGAAAAAAGGAGCACCGTTCGAATGGGACGACTCATGTCGAACGGCTTTCAGGAAAATAAAGGAATATTTGTCCCATCCTCCGGTGTTGGGAGCACCCATCCCTGGCAAACCTCTTCGACTGTACATTTCAGCTCAAGAACAATCCTTAGGAGCATTATGTGTACAGGCAAATGAGGAAGGAAAAGAAGTCGCCTTGTACTATTTAAGTCGTACGTTGGTTGGTGCTGAATCTAAGTACTCCCCCATTGAAAAGATGTGTTTGTCGCTCATCTTTGCCGTCCAGAAACTCAAGCATTACATGCAGGCTTACACAGTACAAGTGATCTCCAAAGCCGATCCTATAAAGTACATCTTATCTAGGCCAATTTTAAATGGGCGGCTGGCAAAATGGGCGGTCATTTTAAAACAGTACGACCTTGTCTATGTACCCCAAAAAGCGGTTAAGGGACAAGCGTTGGCAGATTTCCTAGCAGATCATCCCATTCCCGATGATTGGGAGCTAAATGATGATTTGCCGGGAGAAGACGTGTTCTACATCGATATCCTCCCTCCTTGGGAAATGTATTTCGATGGTGCGGCTAGGCGTGATGGCGCTGGTGCAGGAGTGGTATTCGTTTCCCCTGAAAAGCACATTCTCCCATATTCATTTGTGCTCACTCAGTTATGCTCTAATAATATGGCGGAATATCAAGCGCTTAACTTGGGTCTTGACATGGCTATTGAGATGGGGATCACTGACCTTAACATATATGGTGACTCGCAGTTGGTCATCAATCAACTACTTGATGAATACGAGGTTAAGAAACAAGACCTTGTCCCGTGTCACAGGCAGGCATTACGCTTGCTAAATAAACTGGAGACGGTCAAGTTAGAGCATGTGCCAAGGAGTGCCAACAAGATGGCTGACGCATTGGCAAACCTCGCAGCCACTTTGGCACTGGGGGCAGAAGAAAGAATGACAATTCCAGTATGTAGCTGCTGGGTTGTTTCGCCTGATGATGAAGACTCAGATGGCGACGTCAATATGATATGTGTCCTTGAAATAGACACAGAAGACTGGCGTCAACCTATAATTGAGTACTTAGAGCACGGGAAACTTCCTAGTGACCTAAGGCATAAGACGGAAATACAGCGTAGAGCTTCAAGCTTCCTGTACTACAATGGAACGCTCTATCGACGCTCTTTTCTTGGCCTTTGGTTACGATGTTTGGACCTGGAAGAGGCGAAGCAAGTAATGGTAGAAGCTCATTCAGGCGTGTGCGGAGCGCACCAATCAGGGCCTAGGCTACATGATCATATTAAAAGGATGGGTTACTACTGGCCCACTATGGTGCAAGATTGCATGGATTATGCAAAGAGATGTGATGCTTGCCAGTTCCATGCCAACTTCATACATCAACCCCCAGAACCTCTTCACCCAACTGTTGCATCCTGGCCATTTGAAGCATGGGGCCTTGACGTCGTCGGACCAATCACGCCTAAATCGTCGGCTAGTCATTCCTACATCTTAGCGGCCACTGATTACTTCTCTAAATGGGCGGAAGCAATTCCACTAAGGGAAGTTAAAAAAGAAAATGTGGTCGACTTCATAAGGACACACATTATTTATCGATATGGTGTGCCGAGATACATCATCACTGATAATGGTAAGCCCTTCGTCAACAGCCTGTTGACCAGCCTATGTGAGAAGTTTAAGTTCGCCCAGCATAAGTCTTCCATGTACCATGCCCCTGCAAACGGCCTGGCAGAAGCCTTTAATAAAACACTTTGCAACTTACTCAAAAAAGTTGTCGCAAAGTCTAAAAGAGATTGGCACGACAGACTAGGGGAGGCTCTTTGGGCATACCGAACTACATACAAGACGCCGACACAGTCGACCCCCTTTGCTCTGGTGTATGGAGTTGAAGCCGTACTACCATTAGAACTTCAAATTCCGTCGCTGCGCATCGCCATACAAGAAGGTTTGACAGAAGACGAAAATCACAAGCTTCGCATAGCTGAGCTGGAGGCCCTTGATGAGAAAAGACTTCAGGCACAACAAAAGCTGGAATGCTACCAAGCCCGTCTATCAAGAGCATTCAACAAGAAGGTTCGACCGCGGTCTTTCCAAGTCGGAGACCAGGTATTGGCAGTAAGAAGACCGATTATTGTCTCCCACAAATCTGGAAGCAAATTCACCTCCAAGTGGGATGGTCCATATGTGGTAAGGGAAGTTTACA
>JACYFF010031956.1:109095083-109106225 GCA_017589665.1 Selenicereus undatus | reverse complement strand
TTACCCCGAATCATCCTCTCATTGCTAACGACATACAACGTCCCTTTATGTCTGATATATCATATGGTTATAACCTCAGTATAACCGCCCGGGCTGATATAGCAATGGTGGATCGATTCTTCCTTAGACACCTATAATGCTTCATTTTAGCATGATAGCTTTCCTAATGTGTTCCGCTGGACTATCTATTTTATAGCCCTTGGAGTTCACATCAAAGTAGCTGCAGCATACCTCAAATCCACATTACAGTTCTAGGTCAAAGGGTGTCATCTAAATAGACCGCGAAGTCTATAGGGATTACATAGTGACAAGGAAGGGATTCAATTGTCACTCCCCAGGTCGACTTAGGCACACACAGTATGAATGTGTGTCATGGTATAACTTCCACTGAGGTGAGTTGTCACTTTATATACCATGCGAATTACAAGTCCAGTTTTCCCTAAAAACTGACCCGAGTTACTTGGTTACTGTACAAAACATAACCTTGATACTCAAAAATTCGGCTTTAGGCTTCGATATAAGGTTGTATTATATCCGATTTACTTAAAATCTCATCTTAGACTAACTAAGGCGACTATTCATTATCCGCATCATTAAAATCGCGGTAATAATCAATATTACACACCTAGTGCCAATATGATCAAATCTTATCCTACTCGCCACTTAGACGTCAGGGTTGATCATCCATGTGATAAGATAATCTGAGGCCTAGTGACATTTAGATATGCCTAATCAAACAACCAAAATATCGTAATGAACATTTCAGGAAAAACAAACATCAATCTTTATTCATAAGAAACATTCATTACATGTCCAAAACAAGACATCCCAATTAACTAAAACCTACGAAGACCTAAACTCATCACGTGAGTTTTGAACGTATCTCTAGGAGTAGGTTTAGTTAAGGGATCAGCAACCATCTTACTAGTAGGTAAATACTTTACAATGACTTCTTTTAACTTTATGGCGTTTCTTACAAAATGATAACGCCTTTTAATATGCTTAGCCTTCCTATGGAATTTAGGATCCTTAGTATATTGGATAGCGGCAGTATTGTCGCACCACATTTCCACAGGATCATCAACTCTCGGAGTGAGATTGAGATCCTGAAGAAAACTCCTGAGCCAGATCGCTTCCTGAGCGGCGAGGCAGCAAGCAACATACTCCGCTTCCATGGTTGATAAAGCTATGCACTCCTGCTTCTTGCTGCCCCAAGATATGGCTCCCCCACCAAGAGTGAAGACATATCCTGAGGTGGACTTAGACTCATCCAAGTCACCACCCCAGTCAGCATCAGAGTAACCTCTCAATTTCAAGTCCACTCATTGGTAGCAAAGTACCAAGTCGGTAGTCCCCCGAAGATAACGCATTATCCTCTTGACGGCTTGCCAATGAGCGACTCCCGGGTTACTTTGGTAACGACTTACCAAACCAACCGCGAAGCAAATGTCAGGCCGTGTACATAACATGGCATACATTAG
Source organism: Selenicereus undatus (assembly GCA_017589665.1). Taxonomy (NCBI): domain Eukaryota; kingdom Viridiplantae; phylum Streptophyta; class Magnoliopsida; order Caryophyllales; family Cactaceae; genus Selenicereus; species Selenicereus undatus. The sequence goes on along the minus strand of JACYFF010031956.1, from coordinate 109,104,744 downwards.
GCTACCTATAGCACTAGCGTATGGGACATTGCTCATCTTCTGTTTTTCAACTTCTGTTTTAGGGCATTGCTCTAGACTCAAAATCAAACCCTTGTCTACTGGAGTATCAACGGGTTTGGAGTAATGCATCCGAAACCGTTCTAGGACTTTCTCGATATATGCCTTTTGGCTTAAACCAAGAAGTTTCTTCGAACGGTCTCGGAGAATCTCCACACCTAGGACATACCTAGCTTCAGCCATGTCCTTCATCTCAAAGACGGAGGATAACCACCGCTTGGTGGCATTGATCATCTCCATATCACTTCCAGCCAGTAGAATGTCATCGACATACAAGGTAAGAAACATAATTCCTACACTTGTCCTTTTGACATATACACAGTGATCTTCTGAAACCATGGTAAAGCCAAACACGGTGATGGCTTCGTGGAATCTGAAGTACCATGCTCTAGAAGACTGTTTGAGGCCATATATGGATTTTTTAAGGTGACAAACCTTGTCTTCCTGGCCTTTTGATACAAAACCAATAGGCTGGACCATATATATCTCTTCCTCAAGATTTCCATTTAGGAAAGCAGTCTTCACATCCATTTGGAACAGTTCTAAATCCAAATGGGCTACTAGCGCCAGAAGTAAGCGAATCGAGGCTAATCTCACCACAGGAGAAAAAGTTTCCTCGTAGTCTACACCCTCAACTTGGGTGTAGCCTTTCGCTACTAAACGGGCTTTGAACTTATCAATTGACCCGTCTGCCCGACGCTTAACCTTGAAAACCCATTTGTTTCCAATGGCTCTGCGTCCGGGGGGAAGGTCAACTAGATCCCAGACTACATTCTTTGCCATCGAGTCCAACTCATCTCTCATGGCATCCATCCATTCCTTATCGTTTGATGATTCCAAAGCCTCTACATAAGAGGTTGGCTCTTCTATTTCTAAAGGAGCACAAAAGAAAATTTCCTCTTCGATTTGAAAATACCGTCGAGGAACTCTTCCACGCTCACTTCGTCGAAACACTTTAGGACTTGGCGGTCTAACCTGTTCAGACTCGGGATCAGGATTTCTCCCCCTTTTCTTTTGAGATACAGAACCTCGAATAGGAGAAGAACCACTCCCACTAACCCCTTGGGGTGTGGGTTCCGGAGAATGAGGACTCTCAGTCTCTGCTTGAGTGTCCTGAACAGGCAGGTCTCCCTGCGTAGAAACAGTAGGTACACTCCCACTATCTCTAATGTCAGGGAGATGCATATCCTCGGTGTCTTGGGCAGTATACAAATCCTCCCCCTCACCGAGAGATAGGTTCGTTTGTAACTCATACAATCGAAAGTCCTTGTTTATGTCACCAATACTAGGGAACTCATCCTCAAGGAAATCGACATTTCGGGAATCTAATTCCTTCATGCCTCCATCTGGATGTTCTCCATACATCACATAACCCTTTGAATGTTGCGGGTATCGAATAAAGATCATCTTGGTGGCCCTTGGACCAAGCTTACCATGTTTATGGGTTGGGTTATGCACATAGCCTGCCGAACCCCATGGACGTAAATGGTCCAAGGAGGGATGTCTACCATTCCATAACTCATATGGAGTAGTAGGTATAATCTTGCTAGGTACTCGGTTTAAGATATAAGTAGCCGTTAGCAAGGCATCACCCCAAAAACTAATTGGAAGGTTAGCTTGGGCCATCATTGACCTGACCATGTCAAGTAATGTGCGATTCCTACACTCAGCTACACCATTTTGCTGCGGAGTGTATGGAATCGCTAGATGTCTTACGATACCCTTTTCATCACAGAACACCTTGAACAAATCAGAAAGGTATTCACGACCATGGTCGGTCCGAAGAGTCTTAACTTTTCGTTCCAACTTGGTCTCTACTTCTGCGACGAAGCGTTTGAACACATCTAGAGCCTCGTGGCGGTGTGATAATAGATATACGTACCCATATCTAGAGTAATCATCTATTAAAGTGAGGAAGTATACCGCACCACTACGTGCTCGAACATTCATTGGTCCGCAAATGTCGGAGTGAATGAGTTCTAAGGGAGTAAGCGCTCTAGAAGCCTTACCAAAAGGTTTCTTAGTCGCTTTTCCTGCTAAACAAGGCTCACATATAGGTAGCTTAACCTTAGTAAGTTTGCCTAATAGACCTTCTTTAGCAAGTCTAGTCATTCTATCTTGACCTATGTGTCCAAGTCTAGCATGCCATGTTACAGAATCACTACTAGAATCAACAGATGACACAAAAACAGAAGGTGCTTTACTAGAATAATAATCATTATCTAAGTCAAGCACAAAGAAATCGTCTACCAAAGACGCATGGCCAAACAAATTGCCACCATACTCAATGTTCAAACCATCAGTTTGCGAAACGAATTGAAAACCTAATTTCCAAAGAGAAACATAAGAAATAAGCGAACATCGCACCCCAGGTGCATAAAGAGCATCGTGGAGTAGCAACGAATTTCCTCCACGCAACTTGAGTTTGTACGTTCCGACACCCAGAACGTCCTCTACAGTCCCATTACCAAGTGTCACAGTCTGTGTCCCCACCGGGTAAGGGTAGAAAGACACAAACCCCTCCTGGTCTCGAACTACGTGCTTGCTTGCTCCCGAATCTATAATCCAGTTAGGAAAAGATTTAGCAACAAATGCATGGGAACAAACAAACAAATCACTAGTAGGGATTGAAGAAGGTACCTTGGCCTGAGGCTCGGGACAATCCCGAGCAAAGTGGCCCTTCTTCCTACAGGCATAGCACGTCACACGTGCCATGTTCTTCTCCACCTTACCCTTAGGTTTCGATTGCTTCTTAGCAATCCCACCTCTAGGGCCAAGTTTTTGTGAGGGACGAACATTTTTCTTCCCTCGCTTAAACCTGTTTACTTTCGGCCTGTCCACTCTAGCAACAAATGGTGAGGGAGGTGGAGCCATTGCCCTGAGGCGCTCATCCTCTAACTCTAGGTGCTTAGCAATCTCACCAAAAGTTTTGATGTGAGTACTATGCACCATTAGAGTGAGAAACGGTTTCCACTTAGGATCACCTTGGTTTAGTGCACGCAGCAGATTGTTTCTTTGGTCTTTCTCCTAAAGGTCTATCCCGCCAGCTCTGAGGTCTCGAATCATGGACTGCATAGTCCTGATATGTTCAGCTACGCTTCGGGTAGAGTCTATCACGTAAGACATCCACTTAAGATGCATTACTTGTAGCCTCGTTTCCGAAGTCTGACCATATCGGATTCGAATGTTATCCCACATCTCTTTAGCTGTGGGAAAAACCTCGAACTCACCGATTAGATCGTTGTGCATGCAATACAGCATAGTATAGTGTGCCTTACGATCCTTTTTTACACCACGCTTGGTACTCAACCAAGCGTGCCTTATATTCCTCAGTGGCGGTGATATCTTTACCATCATCGTCCGTTGTCGCAGGGGGTGGCATAATGAACGTTATGTGCTCTAGCACATCACGTTCTTCCAGGAGAAACTCAATCTTCCTGTGCCACATATCATAGTTGGACCCATCCAACTTGTTACTGGTGGACAAGTCAAAAATCATAGAGGTGTTCGAAGCCATATCTACAAGTAAGAAGGAAAAAAATGGACGTTTAGACATATCATACATATAATCAAAAATAATCTCAAAAACTATCATTCATGTTTATATGTTCGAAAATTTCGCTAAGCTCATAATCATCACATATTATATGAATTAAGAATTTGAGAAAAAATTTGATTATTATTAATCCACAATAAACATATTCTTATGGATACAACGTTAAACATATTAACATTCAAAAACTAAACATCACTAAGACGTCAAAAAATAAGCATAATATAAAACACATTTAATTTAAGCTTAAAAATAAAGAAGAACTAATCTCTTATTGATCCAACACACACAGCGTATATTGTTGCTTCACATGCCAATTAATAAGCATAAAATTAAATGTGACATGAAACTCATTCATATATGTAAATTGATTTAATTGGCATGTCCGAAACAAAAATAAAAATGAATAATTGCATGATACATAATCATAACAAACTGACTAACATATTACGTCAAACAAATTAACATAAATCATTTTAACATCACAAAAATGTCAAAACAACCTAAGTAAAACAAATTTACTTAATAATTTATAAAATGAATTTACAAGTTCATATCATGTGTTATTAAACATATCTAAACACATGCTCATCACATAAACACATTCATGGTGATTGTAAAACAAAATTTTCAATCACCTAATTCTAAATACTAAACAAAAATAAATTAAACACATTCCAACCTAAACGGATTAATCGCGGGCTATGAAAACAAATTTAAAACCCAATACATAATCAAAGTATGATACATAATTATCTTTATTAACTAAAAAATATTAACACAAAGTAGGATTTTTTTTTTTAAAGGGTATGATACATAATCAAAAAGGGTTTTGTTTTTTTTTATAAAAGGAACAAAAACATAACCCAAGCCTTTGGTTATCAAAAAAACTTCTCATTAACCCCCGGGCCCCCGCCCCCCCCCCCCCCGCATTACTCGGCCCAGAACTCGACTCTCTGCCTCTCTCTCTGCCGAGACCCTGCCGAGACCCTTTGCCTCTCTCTCTCTTCTCAATTCTCTCTCTCTCTCTACACAAGAGCCACGGTCTGGCTTCCATGGTTTTCCGGCACCGAGCTCTCCATGGTTTCCGGCACTAAGCCCAGCCGTTTACCCCCCCCAACAAAAAAAAAACACCAAATGATGAACCGCCGCCCCCCACCGGCCTCTAAACTGCTCTCGATCTCTTTTTCCGGCAACCTTTTGGAAGAACCACCGTCGCCATCACATAGATCGGGCGACGACGATCTCACCGGTACCACCCACTCTCGGAACGCGCCACCTAGGCGGCGGCGCGTGGGTCACACGCGCCGCCCTATATTGGGTTTTTGACGGTTCGGTTGTGCAAGGTTGTAGATCGGGGCGTTTGGAGGTCGGGTCGAGGAAGAAAGAGACAAACGGATGACCTCTCGGCGGCGCGTGCCACACACGCGCCATCCTTCCTAGGGGTTTTGGCGGCGGCTGATGGTATCCCACTCTACCTTTTCCTTTTTTTTTAATAAAGTATGGTAGTAGACGATGGCTGGGGAGGGTGGGAGGCAGAAGGTTCGAAAAAGGGGGGGTCGAACGTCGAACATATGAATTTCAAACATATAAAAAATCCTCAATATCTTGCATCAGCATGTCGAATTAAACCCATTAAATCATGCTATTCGGGAACAAAAACAACTAGGCAGGCTCTGATACCACTGTTAATAAAAGCGCATAAGGACTAACCTCTTGAAGCGTGTGATTCCCAGTTGTCCCTGAACCACGAACAATGTGAGTGTTGCAATCCGGTGGCTACTAGAGTCCCGGTAGATTCCACGTCTCAAAACCCGAAGAATTGAACTGTAACGCCCCCTATTGCTAATGTCTGATTATTCTAACATAACCACTGATTATTATAAATTAGCAACGGAAGACTTCAAATTTGACTGGAGGCATTACCGCCGTCCCATGATGGAACACGGCTGCTTGATTTACTGAACTTATGGGGGCTCAAATTGTAAGGCCCCCAACCCTAAAATCAGGAGTGTTACTATTTCCTTAAAATCCTGGAACAAAACGGACAGAGTTTCCCCTAAAACTTGGCCATTTTCCCAGGACTATAGCCTTACAATAATTACCCTGCACTGAAAAATAATAAAAATCAACTCAACGGCCACCCGCCGGAGTTTACAGCTCTACGGGCCACCCGCCCGGAGCACAATAACCAGTGCAGTTCGATGATAACCAAATAAACAGTGCAAAATACAACCCTGATAACCAAGATAAGATGGTGGCCCATACGGCCATACAGAGCGACTCTAAATGATATGCAAACCAAGCACACAAAAACTTAATTTACAATCAACACATTATAATACACCTTGCAACTCACGTACACGCACATCACTTTACTTCTAGGGTCGCAATGACTTCACTTCGGCTAACTGCGGAGACCTGGAGGCACAATAATAGATGGGATGAGCGATAATCGCACAGTGGATAGCCCCCTCCCCTAACAGATGCAATTATAACTTACGATCGTTGTTCATTCTTTTTGTTTTGGAAGAGTTCACCTATCTTTCAATACAAGCACACGGCAAGAGAAATGGCATTATAGTTACAGAAAGTAAGTAATTGATGGCTGAAAAGTAAGGAAGGTATAAACACCTTCTGCCAAATAATGAACTATATAACGGATACATTGTGTACGATTGCTAAACATATAAAGGCAATAGACTATGTCGATTGATCACTCATGTCTATGTAGTGTCGATCGATTTCGAGCCGAAACTCAGACGTACATCCCTATGTAATAAAACTGATTGGGCGCCGCATTTCAAAAGATTCTGTTTTGCAAATAGGAGAATGAGAATGTATAAGTAATATTGATTTGTTGATTCTTATCTGAAAGTGAACCCCTTGGTCGATGTACATCTTGAAACGATCGTACTTTAGGTGCTCACACCCCCCAGGCCGATCGAGAAGCCTGAGTTGACGCCGCGCGCGGGTGTATTGGTCGGCATAAGCCTTGATAATTGATGGGCATAAGCCCTGACGCCGCGCGCGGGTGTATTGGTCGGCATAAGCCTTGATAATTGGCGGGGCCACTTGTTTATGTGACAAAACATTGAAAACTTGATTCATTAAATGAATCTTGTGTTGATTTTTCATTACTGAGAATACTGTGAGTTTTGGAAGAACATAGAGTTCGTGAAGAACATAGGCGATGTACGTCCTTGGCTCCGGAAAATCTCTCTCCCTTACTGTACCTTGTTTGTTGACAGCTTGAAGCAGTCAATGTGACCTCACTTCTACTCCAACTTAAGGTAGAACTATTCTTTCCCTAAAATGTCTATCATAAACTCTATGAATTCACCTTATGGTCAAGATCTATTGGTAATGGCTAATATCATCATGCCTATAATCGATACCATAATCTTGCCTACTCGGCGAGCGTTATAAAATCAGTGAACTGTAAGTGAGCAGACATATTCAATGTACGTGATATATAGCAATATATATGCGATGAGCGTTATATAAGCAATGAACTTTAAGTGCGCATACTCAATGAACATTATATATATATAATGAGCATTATATATAAACGATAAACTTATATGATCGACGAACACTATACCTAATTCGATAATATGCATAATCAATGAACATTATATATTTAATAAGAGCGAAACATTACATCAATGAACACTATCAATTAACATTATATGCTATGATCCATGAAATGTAATTAATAAACGTTATATAATCAATGGTCAATAAAATGCAATTAATGAACGTTATATAACCAATAACAATGAACATCATTTTAATCGATATAATGCGTAATCCATGACCGTTCTATAATCAATAATGTTCATACATTATATTGAAGCTGCAATCGCAATCAATACCTTATATTGAATCTGCATAATCAATGAACGTTGTATACTTAATAGCGATGTACATTATATATATTCAATGGACTTTATAAACCGTAGCCTTTATATAATCACGAAGCATTAAGAAGCATAAATAAACTTATGTATAAATGTCATAAACTCGATAACTGTACAATTGACAAATGACATATAATCAATAATTAGGCCTCTTTAGCTTGATTCGGACCTATTCTATTCAGTTAAAACATGCCCGCAGACTAATTTTGATTCACTAGGCATAAAATCATTATCATGCCCCGCTTTACATGCTTATTATATATAAGCCATTATATAATTATATAATTTATCGATAACTGTAATTAGGCATTATATAGGCATGAACCTTGGCTTATAATTATATAGTCGTTTGTCAACTATATAATTAGGCATGAACTGTAAATTAGGCGTGATTCAATAAATTAGGCTTCAAACGATAAACAATATAAAAGCATTATATAACGTTCATCGTATTATGCTTAACTGGCTACATTAAGCTTGAAATATAGCTTTGAAACAATAAATGAACGTCTTCAATGGCCCTTATATAATTGGTACGACTAACATATATATGTACATGCTATCGTTCAATTCACACTACACTTTCCTCATAGCACTGATAATTGATTCGAATTCAACCTGATTACTGATAATTGATTCGAATTCAACCTGATTACTGATAATTGATTCGAATTCAACCTGATTACTAATTATTGATGATTCGAATTCAACCTGATTACTAATAATTGATTCGAATTAAACCTGAACGAATTATAATCAACAACTATTGAATTCAACCTGAATAACTACAAACAACAACATAACTATTGAATCATAACCTCAATCTCCCATTTTCCACTCTCTGTCAACCTCTTCCCAATTCATAACCAACTTAATGTCCCCAATAATTTCAGAATTCCTCAAATAGACAAATACCAATGCTAATCACATAATTGAATCAATAAATTCAATCTCAATAACTTACTAAATCAACTAAGTTAGGTTTAGGGCTTTCACCTTCCAACTTGGTTTTTGGGCTAGAACAGAGAGGAGTGGGTGGTGGCGTTGGCGACCGGTGGCGGTGGACGGCGACCGGCGGGTGACGGGGGCCAAACCCAGCGACGAAGACGGCAGAACCCACGGCAGAGCAGGGGGGTTCCCGTGCAACAGAACCGGGTTGGGGGGGGTTTGACAGGGCACGAATGGACGGCAGGTGGCGTTGGGGCGCTGGCCGACACGACCGGCGTGGTCGGCGGTCGGTTTCCTTCCGGCGAGCGGTGCAGAGGAGGGGGAGAGAGAGGCAGTCGGGAAGCAGGGGAGAAGAGGGGGAGGGGGTGTCGAGAAGCAGAGAGAGAGAGTGAGAGTTTTTGGGGTTTTGATTTATTTTGGGTTGGTTTTATTTCATGTATGTCGGTTTTTGGGTTTGGGTATGTCGGTTTGGGTTTTTTTTTTTTTTTTTTTTTCCGGCTATAGTTACTGAATTAAAAATTTTAATGAACTGAAAAGCGAGGCCTAACTTGATTAATTTGCAATTAATGTAATTAGAAAGAAGATTAGGTTCGGGCCGTTACATGAACGGTAGTACTTTTTACCAAACTGAGAGAGTGAGTGAGCTCTTGACCCAAAAAACTGCTTCTGTTTTGTGCGTTTTTGCATATATTGTTTAATCACTGAGATTAGGGTTATTTTACCCCAAGCTCCCCCCCCCCCCCATTTTTAGGCCACACATCCCTAAAAATGAGGGAAGTGGCCGTTTGACTGTTTTACTAAAAATAGCCTTCAGAGTAGTATGTGTATGATCTATTCATCGATTATACATAGGACAAATTTAGGCCCATCGCATTTCCTTTTCCCCTAATACTGAACTCCTCTTCTGATTTGACCATGTATTGTTGCATACCCCATTCATCTAGCTATGATGATCGTATATAGTGACCATTTAACCAAATTGTCAGATACCAATGTCATGCCATTTGGGTGACTACACGTACATCAATGTTATTGCTTAAGATTCTCATTCATCTTTTTGCTAATTTCATGGGTGTTAATTAGTTCAACTAACAAAATTTCTAGGAACTGTTACTAGATGACTGAATTTAGCAAAAAAGTGGAATTTAAATTTTATGTGTATTCAAGTACACTGTAAATA
>JACYFF010031956.1:109047480-109079936 GCA_017589665.1 Selenicereus undatus | reverse complement strand
GCAAGACTAACAGAGAGATCTAATTAAGGAATGGAACTAATCATGTTATTAGGGATGGGTAATCCGATCACAATGAGATCTCTCAAGCATCATCAGTGTTGTGTTTTTGTTGTTTTGTGGAGAAATTTTGGAGGTTTTAGTATTTGAGTGGTATGTGTATGATCTATTCATCGATTATACATAGGACAAATTTAGGCCCATCGCATTTCCTTTTCCCCTAATACTTTGACCACAACTAACTCCTCTTCTTATTTGACTATGTATTGTTGCATACCCCATTCATCTAGCTATGATGATCGTACAATGACACTTTAACCAAATTGTTAGATACCAATGTCATGCCATTTGGGTGACTACACGTACATCAATATTATTGCTTAAGATTCTCATTCATCTTTTTGCCAATTTCATAGTTTTAATGAGTTCAATTAACAAAATTTCTAGGAACTGTTACCAGATGCCTGAATTTAATATCTCACCTACATTGATCTTTGCACCTCACTCGCAAACCCCCCAAAAAGTGGAATTTAAATTTTATGTGTATTCAAGTACACTGTAAATATTTTCAAAGCTTTGTTCATTACCAGTATTGCCATCATTATACAAAACTGTATTCATTTTACGACTTGTACAAGATTGTTAATGTAACTTTAGCCTTAATGCGTTCTTCCTTTTTTTTTTGCATCAACTTAATTGGGTAAGAACAATACTAGAGTACTGAATTTCTCTGATTATTTAGATATAGGAGTATAAGATATACGACATGCACAAAATAAAATATTATGCACAAATTAAGAAAGCATTTTCCTTTGGAAAATTGTTGTCATTCGATTCATGCAATATTTTCAGAATTAGAAGGTATTAATACTCTCCATTATATCAATGAGATTATCATCGTTTTATTTTAGGCTAAAAATATTTTTTTTGGCAAGGAATACGTAGTTATATGTAGCAACAATGACACCATGATTTTCGTTTTTCACCCAAAAGAAATCCTATATAAACCCGTTTTAACTTCTCACTGTATGCCTCACTCATAAACTGCACTCAATTACTAGTCTGGTATAGATTGAGAGAAGGAAAATTATGGAGAGTGTAAAATCAAGGAAGAGTAATAAAACCATTGCTGTAATTATAATGTTGCTTGTGAGTAGTAGTGCATTTGTGGATGTATCAGAGGCCAAGCATGAAAAGGCAAAATGCTTTGCAAAGTGTCTTATTCGTTGTGTTTTCTTTGGAGATCCTGCGATATGTGCAGCTACATGTGGTATCCAGTGCTTAATTTCTGCCCCACTTGATATTTCAAACCAAAGTACATGGAAATCTCATGTCGATGACTTTTGTCAACTTGGTTGTGCAATTTCTACTTGCTCTCATTTAGTCACAAGAGAAAATCCAGGTCAATCTCGATCTCTTGCTCCCTCTCTTTTTAATATTTGGAGTATATATGATCTTTGAATCACTTGTTCCGAACTAAGTTGGTTTATCGAAACTAAACCGCTATAAGGCAAAGCATGACTATACTAACATATACATTTACGTGATATCGTTTTATATATACTAAAATTAAATTTGTCTGTTCATTATTGAGTGACCAATTATTTCCCTGTTTGCAGCAGATGTAAAGGAGGTGGAGAAATGCACAAATTCCTGTGGACAAACATGCCAAAGTTAAACTTTGTCCCCATAAAATGGAATCTTCATTTGCTCTTGAGACGTTTGCTTTTCTTAATAAGTTGATATTACTGAATAAATTGTTGTCAGTTTCGTAGCATGTAAGTCGTTGAAATCAAAATAAAGTTGTTCATTGCTCGAACCAACAAAGGATATACATCTCTCCTTCGCCCCTCCCTCTGTTTGATCTATGTTGTCGATCATTCAGATATTGCTCAAGCATAAAATGAGTTTACTATTATTTCTTAGTTGATGTTGTCGAATGATTGTCGTAGGGTTGCTGGACCTGACATGCTTTCAAGCCAGCTCGAAGCCTCGAACTTGGCCTGGATTCAGTTTTACTTGAGCCTGATCTAAACTTTAACCGACTCAAATTGTAGAGTTTGGTGAACCAGCTGGGCTTCATCCAGTTTGGGTTGTAAAAAGAGGGTGAGGTTCGAATAGAGACATAGAGTTGTCGCTGAAAGCGATTAGTCAAGCGACTGGGACTAAACGGGAAGTCCCTTCAGAAGCCCGGAAGAAACGGGGACCAAGGATGGGCTGGGCTGGGCTGGTCTGGGCTATCCTCCCAGCCTTTCAGCCAGTCATATAATTTAGAAAGCTAAAGTACAAACTGCTAATTTGCTTAATTAACGATGGGAAACCCACTTCATATTCTGGGTCTTAATATCCAATTGGGCTGCAGTGGTTACCCCCACAACAACATATAATGTATACAAAATAAACCACTTAAATTTATTTATATTATTCATTTTTAGCAACGATTTTATTTAATTACAAAAGCACCGTACATAGTTTAAAATCAAATTTAAAATTAACCCAAAAAACTTTAAAATATCTTGAGATTTCATTAACTCTAACAGGATAACTAGAACCGCTCTGACAACTAACTGCCACTTGATTAATATTTTTAGTATTACTAGCACCCACACATCTCTCTATAAACATTTACTCGACGAACATATCGATATAGTATCATAGAAATCCATCAAAGTTGTATAAGTAGAATAGATTCTCTAAAAGAACAACTACAAAATCTATCAAAAAAAAGTAATTGACAAGTGCTCTTAATTACGAAAACAAATTTTGTTGTCATTGAAGTTCACAGGATCAAAAAAAAAAACACGCATATTAGAAAGAAGATTGAGTCTCATTATTTGTAACAAATGATTGATAATCTCACATCTTGAAATACTAGAGACTGAAAATCAAGGTTTTTTAATTAAGAGAGGTGGAGAAGAGAAGAAGATATACAAAGCTAAATTTTGCCAATCTATGTTGGGTTAATTAATTGGCTGATCATCAATGACCTTGTTTGGCAAAGAGCTTTTTGAAGAGCTTTTTAGCAAAAAAGAGTTTTTTTGACCAAAATTAGCTTTTTGACCAAGTAAAAAAGTTACTTTTGGTATTTGGTGAAAGAGCTTTTTTGGTCCAAAAAGCTAATTTAAAAAAGCTAATTCCATGAGCTTTTTGAAGAATTAGCTTTTTGTCTCATAACTTTGTCAGAAACAGCTAATTTTATCAAACAGCTTTTCAACAAATAGCTAATACAAACAGCTAACTCAAACAGCTAGCAGTTAACAACTAACAGCTGTTTGCCAAACAGGGCCAATAACTTTTGAAACTAAAGAAGATGGAGAGAGACATCAAACTACTGTCATGAATTTGATGAAATGCAGAGAAGAGATTCCAGGAATTCATGTCTGTGTCATTGAACTTGATTTATTGTCTTCACAAATTATAGACTGACTGATTTTTCACTAAAATTATCAAGTCTAATTCAGACCCCTAATGACTGACAACAGTAGTAAAAAGTACATTGGAGACCCACACAACACTATAGGGAGCATTGTTATTATGTCCATATGCTGAAAATCAGGGGAGCCATCTCTTTCCCATTTCTTAACGTAGGTCCCTATCCTACTATAAACAACCCACTATGTGGTGTTGCCTCTTGCATATAATAAGTGCAACATATCAACATAATTGTCCCAATCAACATTATTAATAGATTTTTAATTTTAAAGCACCTTATCTTTGTTTTTGGATGAAACCATATCTTTGTTAGATGAAGATTAATCATGAGTTATTGTGTTGTCGTTTCCCCTTTTTCTAGAACACCATACTTCACTATGAAATTTTGAAGAAAAATATATGTTTTAATTAGTAGAATAATATATTTATTTCGATATGAAAATTTTAATGCTAATGAAATATACCTTGTAATAATGAGCTGATTTTAGAATTTGAATATAAATTTAATGGGTTATTCACTTATTCCACATACACAAGTGTCCGTATCAGATTATTATTTTCTTTTTAGCGAGAATAATACAAAATTTTGTTTAGAAAGTACATAATAGTTTTCAACATTGATATGATACATAACAACGTGTTAAGTTGCAAAATATTGATTGCAATTATTAGAATGAAGTTGTATTACTTTGTCACACAATTAACAATCTCATTACAAGAAATTGATGGTACATTGGTATGAGCCTGGGTTTAGCCCCTCCCCACCCCCACCCCAAATACATATACAATTTTAAACACATGCTATTTGTGGAAGAGTTTTGCACTTCTTGAATCCCTCCACCTCTCATATCCCCTCTCTTTTGTCAAAGTTTACAATTAGAGTATGAAATATGTTATTGGACTTTCAATTATCAACTTAAACTTTTGGTTGATATGATTTTTTAACATAGTTTCAGAGCCTTTGTAAATGAAAGGTCTAGAGTTAAAATCTCAATGACCCGCATATTGATTTATTACATAAGATAGGGGAAGCATTTGCAGCATCAACGCAACTCCAAGGACATTCGCATGAGGAGACATGTTAGAGTATAAATTTATTCTTAAATCTTCAACTATCAGTTTAAACTTTCAGTTAAAATAATTGTTAAACAAAATGAGTAAAACTAACTTATCATTTTGAGGGGGCGGGGGAAACAAAATTTGAAGCTGTAAAGTTGAAAGATATAGTATAATGATATAGTACAAATAACTGTAAACCTTTCTATTTATTATTTATTTGCATTACATTTATTGAGAATTTTTTTTGAGTTTTACTCAACTAATGAGGCGGGAACAAGAACTATGAACGTATTCCTAAACATTTAACCGTCAACTTAAACTTTGATTGAGATGATTCTTAAACATTTACAATAAATATAGTGACTAAAACTAACTTATAATTTCGGGGGGGGGGGGGGCGAAATTTGTAGCTGTAAATTTGAAAGATATAGTATAATGGTATAGTACAAATAATTGTAAATCTTTCTATTAATTATTTCTTTGCATTACATTTATTGACATTCATTTTTGACTTTACTTGGTTACTCCACTAATTTCGGCGGGAGCAAAACTAAGAACAATAATAACGTTTAGTATGGATCTAATTTCGACGGAATTTGAAAGGATCGAAATGTATGCAGTGTTACTTTTATAAATATGTATTTCTGCAAAGAGACTGATTTCGCAAATGATGCAGGAAAAAAAAAAGAGAAAAAGAAAAGAGGATGGGCAATGGGGCATTGGCAAGTTATGGCATAGTTGGTGAAAGTGGGGCAGTGACAAAATCATTGGTCTTCTATAATCAAAGGCCCAATCCCAGCCCAACAAATATTCGCGGGACCCTGGAAATTCATTTGTCTTTCCTCTGACCATTTTAGCCCTCCAGGACAGGCACATTTCAAATTTCAATGCTTTCTAATTTTATTAAATAATGGGAAACAACCCCTCCTCCTCCAAGAAAATAAACGAGGAACTACTACCTCACCTCAAAATTGAAGGATATTATCGTAATTGCAGAGTCTGGAGGGTCCCTTACCCTACAAGTAGGACAGTGGCGGATAAATAGGCCTAGTACTTAATCTTGTCGCTTTCTCCAGCGTGGAATGGCGGCCCACCTGCTGCACGTTGCTGTCACCTGCAAATCAGATAACGTCCTGGGAAGGGAACCCAAATACCTGCCCAAATGAAGGGTAGAACGGTAAAATAGTATGCTCGGGGGTGGTTGGAAGTAGAAAACAAGGACAAGGGGATGGGGATTTGAAAGGTTAGTGTTTATCAATGTCTGTTCGGTCAAACTTAATTGACCGTCTGTTTTATAGCCATCACCTGTTCACCTCCGACACTAGATGGATTCATAAATTAAACAATCATTTCAATTTTCCCTCCTCCTTACTCATTGCTCTTGTGCTTTCCACTCTTATCCCTCTCCAAAACATTATCTACAGACAGGCCAATCAAATTGGACACAAATCGGATGAGTTTTGGATTGATTTGATTAGATAAAATCTTACTTCGACGTATTTGAGTTGATTCAGGTTGATCACATTTTGATCAAGTATAGGTTTGTGGATTTTTTTTTCATACATATCACTTAGTTACAAATCAATCTTAATATAAATCATAAAGGAAGTGACATGATGCAAGGTTCTCATACAATGTTTGAGTATTTAAGAATAAGAAGAGCTGGAAAATAGATCAATTTAGATAGGTGTATTTAATAAACAGATCAATTTCTTATCATATCAACTTAGATTCTTTCAACTTTGAGAATAAGGATATCATTGATCATAACAATTGTGCTGAAACAAAGAAAGTGGTAATGTATATCATATACCTAAGATTGCATAATCCAACTAACTAACTAACTAACTAACTAACTATATATATATATATATACATTTTTTTTTTACATATATTTGTTATATAAACAATTTTTAATATGTGAGCGTTTACATTATTTGTGGACATAAGTACTCCTATTAGTTCCAAAAAAGAGGGAGAAGTATCAAGTACAGAAGTAAAATTTAGTTATCATGTCTTACATATTTACATCTTTTGAAATTAATATGTCCGATAAGTGTTCAACTTAGACGTAATACGTACCAAGTTCTGACTTAAGCAACATCACCTGTATCATTTTCATGTTCTGTTTTGCTTCTCGTGCATGATTGCATGAACACCTCCATATAAAGAAACTTTAAACCCAAAACAATTAAAAAAAAACATTGCTAATTGCAATGACCAGAGAGAGATGTCCAAGTCTTGACCATAATGAAAGACTCCTTTTATAAAGCCTTTTTTTTCCTGCTTTTAATAAAGCTCGTTATTGCACGTAAACATCCACTTTAACCCAAAGCAAATGAAAGGCCCTTGAGGATCCGATGTTTAAGTTTCGATTGTAAGTCCTTCTTTAATCACTTTGGTATACACAGTGGAGTTATCGTTAGTTCATATGTTAAATCATATGAAATGATCTAGCATAGATGTTATTTGCTTGTAAAACTCAAATTTGAGTTTTTACTTAGAGGCAATAAGTGATTAACGGATCATTAAAAATTAACTAATGATTTCTTTTTTTTTTGGGGGTGCACAAGAAATAAAATGGTTGCCAAAATACTTGGAACGATGCTAATGAGACCTTGATTCTTCAATGAAAGAAATCGTCGGTACAAAATTGTGGGTTCAAAAAGGAGAATGATATTTGGCCACTTCTACTGCTATTTTGGAACAATTTATAAAAAAAAAAAAGAAGAGAAAAATATGTATTTTATGTAACTAACGTGAGAAATTTAGAGGATATATGGTATATATTGTTGTTATGGGCATGTGACATTAGGTAACAAAGTTAATAAAATACCCACAAAAATTCCAATAAAGAACGCTCATGACTATTTAGCGATAAGTTAATTTATAAATCATAAGTGTACGTAGAATATACGTAACAACTTTATAACCACTAGGGTGCCTTGAAAAATCCTCTTATAATTACTGATGTTTTGTTACTGAGAAATTTGTAATAAAAAAAAAAACGAAATCAATTCATAGTGCACAGGACACACAAAGCTTACTCAAAGAAGAATGATGAATGAGAATCATACAAGTACAATCGATATTCAAGGCACTCAAACAAACAGTATAAAAGGGCAGCCCAGTGCACAAGTATTCCGCGTTCACGCAGGGTACGGAGAAGGGCTGCCCCCCAAGGGGTGAATTGTAGGCAACCTAACTTGACTTTGTCATTGGTTGATTCCATGGCTCAAACCCGTTACCGTTGCACTCAAGCAAACAGCATAAATCCCTAAATATTACTGACTAAAATTATGAGATGATACTATATCACCATGTTTTTTTCTTTTATCTTCAATCATCTATTTTATCAGAGTAAGACTATTGTTGAAGAGCGAAATCACAATTTTTTTTCTCTTTAAAATACTTAAATTCGATACTACGAAAAATATATTATTAAGTTATTTCCATATTAAACGTTCCTATGTTATAGAATGGTCCTCCATAAAATTAGGTAATACTTTTTGCAAGAAAAACTCCAAGAAGAATCTGGTAATATCTCTTTTCATTATTCCTAAATCAACAAAAACTTTTAGGTGAGAAGCTAATTATCCATGGCCCATTCGGGTTGGAGATAGAGGTGGAACTAACCCAGTAAAGGACAAACAAACCCGCAAAATAATGCAAACCCAAAAAAATTTGAAAAAATAAAAATAAAAAACTGAAAAACAAAATGGAATTAAATTATAAAACCACTCCTCTGCTTCTTCATGTCTATTCCATTCTCTGTCTCTCTCTCTGTCTCTCGCGCTCACGCTCACACACTCTGTTCTCTACCCGCTTCCGGTGTCTCCTCCTAACAATCCGCCGCGGCCGCCACCGCCGCCTCCGCCACCATACCCTCGTTTTCTCTTTCTCCCAGATTGAAACAATGCGAATGCTATTTCTTCTCTTCCTACTACTCCACCTCCACCTCATCCATGGCCGAGTTTTGCCCGAATACAAAGCTCTGTTAGCCGTAAAATCCGCCATTACTGACGACCCACAAAACTCTCTCTCCTCCTGGACACCCACCTCCCACCACTGCACCTGGCACGGCGTCATTTGCTCCTCCTCCACCAGAACCCACCGCTCCGTCGTAATCTCCGTCGACATCTCTGGGCGCAATCTCACCGGAACTCTCTCCCCCGACTTGGGTTTCCTTAAATACCTCCAGAACTTCTCCGTCGCCGATAATGTCTTCTCCGGCCCCATCCCACCTTCTCTCGCTCTCATCTCAAACCTCAAATACCTCAACCTCTCCAACAACATCTTCAATGAAACCTTTCCATCTTCTCTCTCCTCCTTAAAAGCCCTGCAAGTCCTCGACCTATACAACAACAACCTCACCGGACCCCTCCCCATGTCGGTCATCGAAATGCCGGAGCTCCGGCACCTTCATCTAGGGGGTAACTACTTCTCCGGCGAGATCCCACCGGAGTATGGCAGGTGGGAACATCTCGAGTACCTCGCTGTTTCCGGAAACGAGCTCGCCGGAAAAATACCGCCTGAGATCGGGAACTTGACCAATCTCAAAGAGCTCTACATAGGTTATTACAATACCTACTCCGGCGGGATTCCACCGGAGATTGGGAACTTAACCAAGCTCGTACGGTTCGATGGCGCCAACTGTGGTCTATCCGGCGAGATCACACCGGAGATTGGGAAGCTTCAGAATCTCGACACACTTTTTCTTCAAGTTAATACTTTATCTGGGCCGTTACCCACTGAGCTTGGATATTTGAAGAGCTTAAAATCCATGGATTTGTCGAATAATTTGTTCTCTGGGGAGATCCCAGAATCATTCTCACAGTTGAAGAACCTGACCTTATTGAACCTATTCAGAAACAAGTTGCACGGAGCCATACCGGAGTTCATCGGAGACTTGCCCGAGATGGAGGTGCTGCAACTGTGGGAAAATAACTTCACTGGGAGTATCCCCCAGACGCTGGGAACTAACGGGAAATTGCAATTTCTGGATCTATCTTCAAACAAGCTTACTGGTAATCTGCCCCCAAATTTGTGCTTTGGAAACAGACTTCAAACACTCATTACATTGGGCAATTTTTTGCTTGGGCAAATCCCAGAATCACTGGGAAACTGCCAGTCTTTGAGTAGAGTGAGAATGGGGGAGAATTTCTTGAATGGGTCAATTCCTAAGGGTTTATTTGGCCTTCCAAAACTTACCCAGGTTGAGCTTCAAGACAACCTGCTCACTGGTGGGTTCCCTGAAACTTATGATCATGTTGCTGTTAATCTTGGGCAGATTAGTCTGTCTAATAATCAGCTAAATGGGTCTTTGCCGGCAAGTATTGGGAATTTTTCTGGGGTTCAGAAGTTGCTTCTTGATGGGAATAAATTCTCAGGGAGTGTCCCACCTGAGATTGGGAAGTTACAGCAGCTTTCAAAGATTGATTTTAGCAGTAACAAGTTTTCTGGAAATATCCCTCCCGAGATCAGCAAGTGTAAGTTGCTAACATTTGTTGATCTCAGTAGGAATCAACTCTCTGGGGATATCCCAACTGAGATTACAGCTATGAGGATACTCAACTACTTGAATCTCTCCAAGAATCATCTAAGTGGTAGCATTCCTGGGTCTATTGCAAGTATGCAGAGTTTAACTTCTGTGGATTTCTCATATAATAATTTCTCTGGTTTAGTCCCTGGAACTGGGCAATTTAGCTATTTTAACTACACATCTTTTGTGGGTAACCCTGATCTTTGTGGCCCTTATTTGGGTCCATGCAAAAACGGGGCAGGTACTGGTGGTTCACACGCTGCTCATCTGAGAGGGCTATCTGCTTCATTGAAGCTCCTATTGGTCATTGGCCTCCTGGTCTGCTCCATTGCATTTGCAGTTGCGGCCATTATCAAGGCTCGGTCCTTGAAGAAGGCGAGTGAGGCCCGTGCTTGGAGACTCACTGCTTTCCAAAGGTTAGACTTCACAGTTGATGATGTTTTGGATTGCTTGAAGGAGGATAACATAATAGGGAAAGGTGGTGCTGGGATTGTGTACAAGGGTGTGATGCCTAATGGGGTTCAAGTGGCTGTCAAGAGACTCCCTGCAATGAGCAGGGGATCATCTCATGATCATGGATTCAATGCCGAGATTCAGACCTTGGGGAGGATTAGACATAGGCATATAGTTAGATTATTGGGATTCTGCTCAAATCATGAGACTAATCTTTTGGTCTATGAGTATATGCCTAATGGGAGTTTAGGGGAAGTTCTTCATGGCAAGAAAGGGGGTCATCTGCACTGGGATACCCGGTATAAGATTGCGGTGGAGGCCGCCAAGGGGCTTTGCTATCTCCACCATGACTGCTCACCACTGATCGTTCATCGCGATGTCAAGTCCAACAATATTCTCTTGGATTCCAGTTTTGAGGCTCATGTTGCTGATTTTGGTCTTGCCAAGTTCTTGCAAGATTCGGGTGCATCCGAGTGCATGTCTGCAATTGCTGGTTCTTATGGATACATTGCCCCAGGTATATTATAGTCAAATTAAAACTCATGCTTGACGATTTAAACTATACATTTTTATGTTTTGTTGAGTTACCCTGCTCAGAATTGATATTAGTAGTTATATTTAGTCAAATTACCTGAACGTAAGTAGCTGGTGTTGGACTGGTAGGGATTAGTAAGCTGAAATTGTGATTCTGCATGTATGTCTTTATCAGTAGTGGTTTTTTGCTGTAGCCTTTTTTGACTTGCAATTTTACAGGAAAGCCATTGCTGATATGTTCCCCACTTACACCTAGTTCATACCGAACCAAAGTCGCTTTCTAGTGATTTGGAGATTGCTTAAATTGAAGTAGAATAACAAAACCACGAGTAAACTTTTTTTCATAGTACATAGTGGAGGAAGGGCTTGCCTAAATGACTTTTAATGACTAATGTTTTTCTCAATTATTGATGTCTCCACAGCACTAATCATGTCCTTGATCCCCTTGAATTGAAATGGACGACAAAGAATTGTGTACTTGTTATGCTTATTTTCGACAGGCTCAATCATCAATACTGATTTACAAAGCAATATGAAGGATAGCCCGTTAGCTAATTAATCACTGTTGATTTTGCTTGTTCTTGCAGAGTATGCATACACCTTGAAGGTTGATGAAAAGAGTGATGTTTACAGTTTCGGGGTGGTTCTCTTGGAACTTATAACTGGCAGGAAACCTGTTGGAGAATTCGGGGATGGCGTTGATATTGTTCAGTGGGTGAGGAAAATGACTGATGGAAACAAGGAAGGAGCCCTTAAGGTCCTGGATCCAAGGCTCCCATCTGTTCCACTCCATGAGGTGATGCATATGTTCTATGTCGCCATGCTGTGTGTCGAGGAACAGGCAGTGGAACGACCCACAATGCGAGAAGTGGTTCAGATACTAATGGATATCCCAAAAGCACCCAACGCCAAACAAGGCGATTCACCATTGGAGTCACCCTCACAAACCACAGATGCCACCGATTCTCCAACACCGGCAACAAAAAATCAAAAATCCGCACCCCCAGATCTTCTTAGCATTTGATGCGCGGTCTAGAATCTGAATAGAATCCAACGAATTTGAAATCTAGGTTGATTTTCAGTATTTCAGTTTGTTTCAGGGAGGAGGAAAAGAGTAGGGATGGAGGGTTTGTTAAATTAGGAAGATTGGGTTTGTGCTAACTTGTAAGATCTTAAATGTTGTGTTGCAAGGTTTTCTGGGATGTACAGTTTAAGTTTTGTATTTGAATCGGTGTAGTATAATTTTTACAAAAAAGTTTGTGTTCATCATGTGTTTCTGATGATCTGATATATGCATTGCTTCCCTGCTTACTGCATTGCTGCTGCTACTACTACTGGTTTCTCTGTTTCAGCAATCAAGTTTCTGCTGGGACATAGTGATGAACGCCGATGAGTCAGGCCATTCATTATAACTCATAAGAGTGCCCTTTCCTTCAATGAATATAAGACATTAATTTCACTTGGTAACTGGAATTGCACTTATATACGTAAGACTGTCTACATCTAAAACTCTTTAGATCTCGTGCAGGCAAAACCCATATTGAGAGTTGGTGGTGGTAGTAACTATGATAATAATGAGTTCTTTTTGAGTCTCGATTTTACAAGGCTAGTGATTATATACTAGTAATCTTGACTAATGGTAATTAGTAAGGGTTTTGTGTTTTCAAATGTAGGATTAACATCGTTGATAGAAGCGCCAATGTTTTCAATAGTCGAGAGAGTTGGGGTCCCATAGGCATTATTTAGCAATTTCTGACATTGGCCAGCTGTAGCACCAGCTTTTCGATAATGCATGGCAATATTGTTAATGCTGTAGTTGCAGAACTCGAGTATTATTCAAACTTTTCTGTCTCTCAGGTCTCTTCATTCATCTATCCACTTTTCCCTTTTTTACTCACTGTAATTAATTCCTGTTCCTAAGAAATTTTTCTTGGAAGAAAATTCCAGTAGAGGAGCAATTAGACTTTAGGTAATTATGGGCCTTTTTTCAATTTATTATGATAAATATATATTATCTGTCCAGTTAGTATTAATAATAACCATCTTTAACATTAATCAACACTGATAAACAATCATTTACTTAAGAAAGAACACATCCTAGCATATTGTTCAAGTTTTATATTGTACATTTACAATTGTGTCTCGTTTGATGTTTAATGTCCTCTAAGATGGAATAGGGTACGATATACACTTTGCCCATGTATGCTTGTCTCCTGACTCTATTGGATTATCCACGTCAAGTACTAGTAGAATGACTTAACTATCCGAAGTTTAAAGAAACGGGTATAAAGTAACCAAATTTGAAAAAGTGAATGAGTGAAGAAGCATTTTGAGAGAATCATGCATATATAATGCATTTTGAATGTAGATACAGAGTAAAGGTGGTTGAACATTGTAGGTGTTGGTTAAATAGGCAACAAAAGGGGAAAAAAAACCTCCCATGAACGAATCATATTGTTGGTCTCCCGCCTCAAATAGTGAAGTGAATACGAATGGGTTGGTGAATTGGTTGTTGACAACTGATTAGGAGAGAGAAAGAGAACACACACAAACACAAACAAACACAAACACACAAAGAAGATGATATGATGGGTTTCCACTTGCAAGCAATCTACTCATCTCGTCTATATGCATGCAAAACTAATGACCCCCCCATGCATTATTCATCTCCCATGTTGCGCCATACTGTTTGTTTTTCTCTTTGTAATTTCCAAACTCTTTGTATCTTTTAAAAAGAGAGAGAAAGTCTCCGTTGTTTGATGAAAAAATTACTTGTTAAGTTAATTGACACCTATTCCATTATATATTTTGGAGTGATATTTTTCTAATGCTGTATTTATATGTAGATACGAGCGACAGTGGCGTAGCCAGCGTGGGGTCAGTGGGGTCAGCCGACACCCCTTTAAAAAAAATATATATACATTTGAGAATTTAAAAAAAAAATAAAAGTTAACTATATATATCAGATGTGTTGAAGAGATAGATAAAACCTCCCTTGCTTCAATGGTCTAAGTGCTTGATTTGTGAGTTGGCTTGTCTCTAAGGTCGCAGGTTCAAGTCCTCTATCCATCCCTTTTTCCGTTTTATTTTTTTCATTTTTTTTAAGCCTCTGGTACTTTTACTCTATTTGTTCGACAATTCGAGTCTTCAACTCTCTCTTCCGACACCCTATCCGAAATTTCTGGTTTCGCCACTGACGAGCGAGTTATGTATATAATAACACAATTTATGTTGGAATGAGGTCGATATCATGGAAACTCTAGTGTCAAAATTTTCGCTCTTGAAACCGATAATTTGCACCACAGCTTTTCGGCTCCCTTTCTGTGTGTGTGCATGAATGATAATTTACAATCCAGTACTCAATCAACAAATAAAAGAAGCAAAAAGATTTGTGGTCTAAACTTTTAAGTTAATTTATCAGTTAAATTAATTGACATATGCTCCGAATTTAGTTATCTGACTGTCCTTGCACGGCATCTCCAAGTGTTCATCATGGACTCTTTTACTCACACATTCCGAGTTCCATTGGTCCTAGCTTGTAATTACATCATTAAGTAGATCTGTTGATAACCAAACTCTTTCCTTATTGGGTTAACTAGTTAATTGAATCCAATTCATGAACGAGGCCACTCCCACATTAATAGATTTTAGCTAACTTTCTTAATTTGCTTTTAGGTAGGACTTAGGTACTAAGAGATGCAATAGTCATCGAGCATGGCATCTATCCTCTGCTTAAGGGCTCTTTGTAATTTCCATACTCTTTGTAATTTCATGGGAGCCCAATTCAAGGAGCGGCCTAAAGCAATTATCCACAGAAAAAAATGCAACAACAATGTCTAAAGAGACTACCGACTTGAATATGATCTACGAAAATTCAGTCATAATTATAAGCAACCTTGTCCTTAAAAATGACGATATCAATTTTAAAAAATAACAAAACCCATACAAAGATAATAAGTGGTTCAAATAACATAGGGGAATCTAAATTATCAATGTGCCAAAACTTGCCAAACCCAACATTTCATCTTGTTTTTCTTGTCTCATTACTCTCTTATCAATTTGGGTTTTCTTTAAACGAGGCATCCTTTGAGGGAATGGATTAAGGTTCTGCTTTTTTCGACTTATTTTGTCTGAACTTATTTGCTGAACTTGTTCCGAACTTATTTACTAAACTTATTTTGAACTTATTCTGAACTTATTAAGAATAAATTTATGAACTTATTATAAACTGAACTTATTTTGAACTTATTATAAACTAAACTTGTCTGATCGAACTTACTCTTCAAAATGATAAGTGGAAGAGAATAGAGCGTAATTTACCAAATTTGACATAATTTACCCTGCTTTGGCCATGGTGATTTAATTTGGTTTCAGAAGGGATGTCACATACTCACATACATGGCAATTATGCATTGAGAAAGAGGAAAAATAGGCCAAAAATATTAACAGTGATGATTCTCAGGAACACTCAAAACTGGGGAGGGCCAGCTGTAATTTGTCTACTTATGCTTGGCAAATCAATCTTTTTCAATCTTTTTGCCTTGGAAATTTTGATTCTGGAAAATTTACACCTTACATTTTTGTTTTTTCCCCCTCTCTCAATCACTAAAGTGTGATTATCTGATGTTAATTATTGTCCTTAATCGGACAAAATAACAAGGATTTTCTGTCAGTGTAGAGACAGCACTTGAAAAGAAGAGGGGCCTTCCACTTCCACATTTGACAGTGATTTTCCAACTCTTTGTAATCCATCATATACGAGTATCTTATAAAATATTTTCCAAATATTCAATCATCAACTTGAAATCTCTGGTGAGCTCAACTTCTTAAATATGTTAATTTTAATATTTCTAATTGATATGTTTTTTATATGCAAATCTCGACAATTATCATGTTAAATTATACAACATTCATACTGTAGGCTGTCACTAAAGGAGCGTATCAGAAGGGCGCATAAGTGTAATAATTTTTCATTATAAGAGTTTCATCCAGTCATATACACCTGACTCTAAAAACACTCTATCAGGTACTTCTTCCCCCTTTGTTCAATAAAGAAACGTTATCAATGAGCTATGAGATAAAGAATCCTATCCAACCGTTATTCTTTTTCTGTGTTTTAAAGTACAGGTAAACATTAAGCACAATGGACTCCTATTCAAAAGATTCAGGGGATCGATCGCGTACAATAAAAGAGGGAAGACACAACAATCCTACCAAAGTCCATTCACAACAGTCCATGCAAATATTCACTCCAATTAATGCATTGTGTAGCTCACCGAATCCAATTTTGAATCTCACAAACAAAAAATGAAACTCATGTCATCCAACATCTTGGCTACGTACCCAAAACCTTACTTATTCACGAGATTATCTGCAACTTTGATTAGTGCAACTAGGGAGAGTAGAGGTGTCATTAATTATTTAGTGGCTCAAAATCACAATCACATGCGTATGTAACTTTTAAGCCAACAAGTCAAACTCTATCTACTCCTGAGCTGCGATATTGCTTAATTAATTAAAGTATTAAACCCAATTAGCTAGCTTGTGTCACTCTCAACTCTCACGTAAAAACATTATACTTCCTGGCCTGTCAGCTCAACTTTCAGGAGAAAATGGATTGAGCAATTATCAAAGTGGAGGAGCTGTCAAACTTTAATTTGCCAAAAGTGTCTGACAAAACCACGCCCATTAAACAAAATGCAAAATGAGGCTGAGAGAAGCTTTTTCATGTGCTCCTGTATTTGCCTTAGAGCTCAGCTAGCCCATGGCTAGCAAGTATCGATCAATTGCCATAAGATTTTCGACAACGATTAATTAATAGTAATTTTCAGTGTGGATCCTATATTTATAGGTTTAAAAAGATCTGAATGTAAATGATTTTATTCGTGTAATCATTTCTAATAACAAAGATGTCGTTTTTAAAAGTTATGGAGTACCGTAAAATTATACTGGTTGGTTTACAAGTTAAGACCATTTTATGAAAATTTATTATGAAATTTTAGCGTCATGTGGTCACACCGTAAAATCATAATAGAGAAACTAATCCGTTAGACATTTTTATAAAACTAACCATTAGATGCGATTCAAACTAAAGTACTTGTTGAAATCTCTGAAAAACTTTATCAACTATATTAGTTGACACCCATTTACAGGCGCCTTTGTGTGAAAGCACTATCTTTTCTCGACTGCATCACTCTAATTTTAAGCAGAACGAATAGTATGTGAATTATTTGCCTGAACTACGATATGGTTCATGGTGAAGTCAAAGGAATAAAAGAGGGTGTAAAAGCTTGTAAGCATACATATTTTTTTCCTAAAAAGCATATAAATCTTTCATATTTGCCCGAGAAAAGTTGCTTTAAGGTGATAAAAAAGAGTGTAAAAGCAAGATTTGAGCAAAAGGAGAGGGAGATTTGTCCATTGCTGTGGTAATCCTTCATTTTCCACAGGCTTTCTCAGTTATTTTCTGAACTGAACTTCAGTTTTTTTTTTTTTTTTTTTTTTACAATGGAGTTTCGAGGGTAAAATCTCTCTTTTTTTCAATCAATTGTGTAATGTCATTAATTAAAAAATGGATTTTGATCCGTTAAGCAACAAAAGTATCCAGAAGTTACTATAGTTGATTACCCCTATAATGATTTTTTTATTTTTTTTTTTTGGGTTCAAATGAGCCACGAAGACAATACAATATAATGATGAAAGGGAGAATCCAACCTGTGAGACCTAACGTACTCAGGACCTCAATCTTAACCACTCGGCTAAAATTTCATCGGTTGATTACGCCTATAATGATACTGAGAACGTTAAATTAGTAAGGGATTTTTGTCAAAAGTGGGGAGACAGGCCAAGTGAAGGGTGTTGCAGAAAAGGCTTTGAAAAGAGGGGTCCTTTCCATCAATCATTCAATGAGCTTTAACATGTACAGCTTCTTTTTAATCATATAGTTTTAAACCAAAATAGTGAGAATCAGATAGGGTCTGAATTCAAAAATATAAAGAAGCGTAGAAGGATCTCAATTCTCAATCGCACCAAAATTTAATTTTGTGCTACATTATTAATGAGATTAAAAAAAAAACGATTTCCTCTCTGTAAAGGGTGAATAAACCTTAGTTTTTGATTTCAATTCGAATGGACTGAAGGGATCCTAAAACCGGAAAAAGAAAATAGTAACAAAATTAGAACTCATTAATGGTATCATCCCATTATGGCGAAGGCGGATGAGAAAAATTACACAATCAAGACTCAAGAGGAACCCATCATCATAAATCCTAATTATTTCTCCATGTCCAAAATAAATAAATAAAGACTTGACTATAGTACTTGGAATTAGGAAAAGGCCAAAAGCATAGGGCTAAGTAATGGATTTTTACAAGCATTTAAAAAGAAAAGAGCCAACCACACTGTAGTGGGCCTCCTTCTTATTGGAATGAGATGATCAGAAGAGAATCCGTCTGTTCCCTTGATTATAGGGCCTAGCTAGAGTGGTGTACTCCCAACTCTGGATCATAAAGCATTGTTTGTTTCTAAATTCTCTCTCTCGATCTCCACAAGAATAATCAAACAAGTTGGGCAGCAAAAGTGAAAAAGGGCCGTAAAATAATTACCATTTATTCATGCTGTCCCTGCTTTTCTCAGCCCATGCGTGTGCAAACACATGCCCTTAGTTCCGTGTTTCTTATATTTTTTATTTGGGGGGGAGGTTGTTGGGCCCTGTTCGTTTTTCATATTTTGAACGAGCGGTTAGTGGGTTGAAACGGACTGGAGTGGGTTTGAATAAGTTGAAACATGTCGGAGCAGGCATCAGCAAATTTGGCATAGTTTTGTGAAGGAATTGGAGCAAGTTGAAGCATATAAGAGTAGATTTGAGCATGTTGGAACATGTTGAAGCGTATGTTGATTCAAGACGCTAAAAGCAAACAGGCCTTTAAAGGGTAGGAAGATAATTTATCTTAAATGAGACCACTTCATGGGAATTCATTGTAAGACATTAATATCACGTCAGTAAATGCACCCAAGTTTAACAATGCTTAATTGTGAAGGAGACTTCTTGCCCTTGAGTCAGATGGAGCAAAACATTTGGATATGGAAATTGATATTGGCCCAAGACTATTTTTGATGGACATTAGTTGCTTCAAAATGCCAAGCTCATTGCACATGTAGATTTAATTAATAAAAAAAAATTGGTAAATTTGTAAAATGTGTAGCGCCCTGCCTCTTCTCGAGTTGCAGACAGTTACCAAGCAATACTTTAAGGATCGTCAACTGACCCTACAAATCACCATAAGACTTTCCGGTGTACTTCGTCCTCGCTCACATGCTGTCTGAAAAACTTCCCATGAGGTCACCCATCATAAGATTTCTATACAGCAAATACACTTTATTGTGACGTTCTTAAGAGTAGGCTTCTTGAAAAGGAAGGTGTACATTTGGTGATATAAGTCATCACTTCGATTCTTTTAAGTCACAATCGAAGTGTTACAAAATGACATGAAAATGGACTTCCAATGGAGTCTTAGCTAGCCAATCCAATCAACGCAAAAAATACACTACGCCCAACTACTCGAAAATAGTAGTTTAGAGATGGTCCAACCCACATTACCTGTACATACTAGTAGCCTGCCCAGCTTGACCAGCCCAACACAATTGAACTTTATTTTTCGATGTCTAAGGTCATTTCATGTAAATTCATGTAAATTTTCACTTTATAAATAAACTTTAAAACTTGTAAATGGATCGTACTGGTAAATTATTGCATCATCAAATAATTCAGCTGATGTATGTATGTTAATTTTTATCTGAAAATTATTCGTACTTTATAGTAGTAGATCATCAAAGAAGAGAAACGAAGAACCCAGAATTAAGTGGTGGACCCTCACACAGGAGAAGGCAGGGTTAATAGCAGAAAAATTAGCTGAGGAGAGAGTTTGGAGGAGGGCAGAAGACGCCGACTCGATGTGGGATGTTGTGGCGGATTGCATCCGAAGATCGGCAAAGGAAAGCTTAGGACTTTCCAGGGGAGGCGGCAACAGGATGGAGGGCGCCTGGTGGTGGAACGAAGAGGTGAAAGAGAAAGTCAAGGCAAAGAAAGAGGCATACGCGGCGTTCATCCGCAGCGGTTCGGAGGACGAGAGGGCACATAACAAGATCGGATACAAGGTGGCCAAGAAGGTAGCTAGACGGGCGGTGGCAGTAGCAAAGAGTCAGGCGTTTGATAGACTATACCATAAATTGGGAACGAAAGAAGGGGAGAAGGAGGTTTTTAAACTGACTAGGGCGCGGGAGAGAAAGACTAGAGATTTGGGAGTAGTAAGGTGTATCAAGGACGAAGAGGGCAAGGTGTTGACTGAGGATGCTGAAATAAAGGAGAGATGGCAGAGGTTCTTTGATAAACTCTTAAATGGGGAAGGGGGGGGAGTCCACTGTAGTAGGGGCGGAGAGTGTAGCGATCAGCGTGCGTGTGCCTTGATATCAAAGGAGGAGATTAGGGAAGCCTTGAAGAAGATGGCGAAGGGAAAGGCAGTGGGTCCAGACCAGATACCAGTGGAAGTTTGGAAGTTTATGGGGGAAGTGGGACTAGAGTGGCTAACGGAGCTTTTCAATGTTATTTTCAGGACCGCCAAGATGCCCAGAGAGTGGAGGGCCAGCACAGTCATCCCACTGTACAAAAACAAAGGGGATATCCAAGATTGTAATAACTTTAGGGGCATCAAGCTGCTTAGCCACACTATGAAATTGTGGGAGAGGGTGATTGAGAGAAGACTGCGAGAAGAAGTAGAGATTTCAGAAAACCAATTTGGTTTCATGCCAGGCAGGGCAACCATTGAGGCAATATACCTCCTCAGAGGGCTCATGGGCTTGTTTAGGGATAGGAAGGTGGATCTCCATATGGTGTTCATTGACCTGGAGAAAGCGTATGATAGAGTGCCAAGGGAGGTATTGTGGAGGTGTTTGGAACAGAAGAGGGTGTCGCCCGCGTACATTCGTGTTATCAAGGATATGTACGAGGGAGGGCGGACAAGGGTTAGGACTCCGGGTGGGGTATCAGATGACTTTGCTGTCAGTATGGGCCTGCATCAGGGCTCCGCTTTAAGCCCTTTTCTTTTCACATTAGTTTTGGACGATCTCACTAGAGGAATCCAGGACGAGGTGCCTTGGTGCATGCTGTTTGCAGATGACATCGTCCTTATTGATGTGACCAGGCAGGGGGTGAATGACAGGTTGGAGAGTTGGAGGCATACACTTGAGGCTAGGGGTTTTCGGCTGAGTAGATCGAAAACGGAATACCTCCACTGTTGTTTCAGTGGAAGGAGAGAAGAGGGGGGAGAAATCGTTTTGGATGGGAGGGCAATACCGAAGGTCGCCAAATTCAAGTATCTGGGCTCGATCATCCATCAGAATGGGGACATTGACGAGGATATTAGCCAGCGGATTAGAGTGGGCTGGCAAAAGTGGAAGTCAGCGTCAGGGGTGCTATGTGACAAAAGAGTGCCCATGGGTCTGAAAGGCAAAGCCTATCGGATGGTAGTTAGACCGGCTGTTCTCTACGGATCGGAGTGTTGGCCTCTGAAAAAGGCGCAGGTCCAACGGTTGATGGTAGCTGAGATGAGGATGGTCAGGTGGATGTGTGGTTTTACGAGATTGGATAGGATCTCGAATGGGGTTATTAGGCGTTTAGCTGGAGTGGCCCCCATAGAGGAGAAGATGAGGGAATCGAGGCTCAGATGGTTCGGCCACGTGAAAAGGAGAAGCGTGGCCGCCCCGGTGCGAAGGTGCGAGAGTATAAACCCCCCCCGTGGTAAGAGAGGGAGGGGTAGGCCGAAGAAGAGCCTAGAAGAGGTGGTTAGAGAGGACCTCAGAGTTGTCGGTCTCACGGAGGACATGGCTCAGGATAGGAGTTTGTGGCGGGACAGGATCAAAGTCCCTGATTGTAGGGGACCGGTTCCGTAGGTGGCAGTAGCGTAGGAGGTGTGGGGTGGGTAGGGTTTTGGTTTGCTTGTCTGACAGGTTGTGCTTTTCCGGGATGTCACGGCACCAAGCGCCCCTGGTTTATTGAGGTATGTCTCTGCTCCCTATCTCAAAGCTTTCTTCCCTTCTCCCCCTCCCCTTCGCCCTACCTCAAAGCTTTTTTTGGCAATCGTTTTCTCTTCAAACCTTTTTCTCAAAGCTGTTTTGTGGGTCTTATGGAATCAACCTCTCTATGGGTAGAAATACCGGTAGAGGTAAGGTTGCCTACAGCTGGATCTCCCCAGACCCCGCGAAAGCGGGACCCACATTGGGAGTTTGTTGTTGTTGTTGTTTTTGTATAGTAGTAGAACGCCCCTGAACAAGTAGTAGAATACTTGCATTTTCTTGATTTAAGGGGGAAAAACACACACGCACATGCACACGCACCCTCGCATTTGCAATAGAAGATCAAGAGCTTGTTTCGGCCAACCTCTAGATGAATACTTGAATACTACAAAATTGGAGCTCAAACATTCACGTCTAAAAAAATAGGGCACTTGTCAGACAACCCACGCCAGGCCAACTAGGACACATAGCTATCCAGCTTGACTACCAGACTCCATTTTTCTTTGTTCTTTTCTTTTATTGGTGCCCTAACTAAATCAGGGTAAATAAAAGAATTATAGATGTCAAATGCTGAAAATACACAACATATATGCTATTAATAACAGACCCTAAACACAAAAAAAAATATAGGAACTATTTTCGGCTCGGTTGCTACATAAAACAACATGAGTCATGAACCCAACCTTCCTCCAGAAAGGCGAAAACGGTGAGGGGCGGTAAGAACTGGGAAGACATGCCGTTTACGTCAAGTAAAAGATCGACAAAGAGGAGAATCCCCATCTAAAACTTTGCCTGCAGAATGATTTCACTTCCTTGCAAAGGAGACGCCTTTGTGAATGCTCGCTGCCAACTCTTTCTTCGCCTTCTCCAGCCCAGCCCTACCACATTCGATCATTTAGGCGGATATAAGCAAAATAAAAACTTCAATAAAAGAAACAGAGCAAGTCGACAGGGCGAGGGAAACGCAGGCGTGGCAATTTAACTACAGCACCTTTCATATTCGTTTAGAGGGCCTAGTGGGTAAATCTCCTCGACTCCATTACGACCAAGCCTTACTTTTGTCGCAAAGAATGGTAGTTCAGTCACCTGAAAGTGGAAGTCCACGTTTTCTTGTACTTAATTTTGAATGTTTAAATATTATAAAAAGGGTAGCTGATTCATACACATGCACATCTAAGTAGCAAGGCTGGCTGGCAGAACATGCCTGAGATTCCAGAAAAGCATATGCAACTACACCAGCTTCTCCCCTTAAACCTCGCAGGCAAGCATCTGCAAACTTAACAGCAGCATATGCCTGCAATTTTATGCATCCATCAGATCAGTGCAACATGTTCGAACCACTGAAAAGCAGAGTCAAAATAACACCCTATTCCCTATATATTTTATTACAGCTTCCCTCCAATTTCGAGTTCCAAATTAACTCACTTCTCAGTTCTCATCAAGAGAGCAGCAGTTTACTATCAACTACTTTTTATCCCTTTCTAAAGTTTTTACTTTCAAATAGAGGTTCCTATTGAAAGGATGACAATTGTCTAGACATGAGAAATACTGAAGGCTAAACAAGATGAATTTAAAACTTACTAACCATTGAAAGTGTTGCAGATCCAGCACCAGCTTTCGCCTGCAACAGACACAAAAGAACATGAGTCGAGGTTTAAATGAGGCTCCCTAAGAAGCAATGTTCTCAATCTCAACAGACATCGCAAAAAGTTGAAACACTCTCTCCATTGCTTATCAGTCATTTACAGGATGTTCAGCAAAGCCTAAAACACATGAAGGTGCCCAAGACAACTTCCCGTTAGGTTGGATATTTACACAGCAAGCTGTGATCAGAGACAACTGGATTCCAAAGTGGGAATGAAATGATATTTTATTTACAATACAGCTGAAAACGCCTGTAACTCAAAGTACAGCCAATAAGGATTCTGCAGCATATCAAACAAGGAAATGGACTAATTAAGCGACAATTGTCATCACCACACTGTCAAGGAAACATATTAATGATTTAGCCTTTTGTGAACCTCAAGTCAATTCGTGCTGAGACAAGAGGCAAAGGCCTACTAGTCGTCAAGAACTGAACAAATTTGCCAAAACAATGCGTAACCCACTAACCCACCATACGGACAAGAGGAAGATGCGAAGTCACTACTTGAAGGTTTACATGAGAAACAATTACTCAACTACACAAGCAAAGATACCAAGCAAAAGAGAAGTTCCCATCATCAGCATTCTAACACTAATCCTGAACTACAAGCTCACCTCAACAACTTCAGTTCCACCATTTTGAATGCGATCTGTCAGGTAATTGACTTCTTCAGGTGTAAAGCTGCATGAAGGTTTAACCTGCACTTGAAGAGCAACTCTAACATGAGTACACGACAGCTGACACAAATCGGTAAAATATGGGTTCACTGTATGAATGTGTTCATGTTGTCAGACCTGGGACAAGAGAGGCAGAATTGTAACACCAGCATGGCCTCCCACAACAGGAACATCAACTTCTCTAGGATCAAGTCCCAAGACTTCTGCCTAGAGGAACGTAGAGAAACCATATTGGGGGGGGGTCAGTATCTAAATAGAAAGAAATGAGATTGATGCATAACAGTTTGTGGAAGGCATTCAACAGCTAGGCATTACGTTATTTTGAGGGTGAAAGAAGTAAAAGCAGGTACGACCCAGACAAAATAGCTCTCAAGTGTAAGCAACTTCCTCACCTCATTGCAAATATATGCATTAAGCCCTTATCCAAAAGCCACATTTGGGTCAAAAAAATAATTTCATGCCTTCACTTCCCACGCACAAATGCAGAAGCAATTAAGAAAATAGTTGCAAATAAAAGCTATCAGCAAGAACAAGCACATTATTCCATTAAATTCAGCAGTGTGTCAAACACAAAGTTCAAACATGCATGCTCTTAGTCTTACAGATTTCATCATAGCCATCCGAAGCGTTACATACATATTCAATAAACTGAGTTTACAATGGGGAAAAAGAGAATGATTATAGAGCAGCAATGATTGCCTCAGGACAGAGAGCCACGAGACACCTGACAACATTCCAATGAAATTGTAACTTAGCATTGTATAGAATTGGAATATCATGAAAACATACCACAAAAGTATTAGCCCTAACAACATCAAGCATTGTGACACCAAGTAAGAGCTTTGGATCATATGTGCCTGCCTTCTTGAAAACCTCTGCGGCAATTGCAACTGTAGAATTCACGGGATTGCTGATCAAGTTCACAATTGCTCTGGGGCAGCACCTTGCAATACCTTCACATAATGTCTTAACAATCCCAGCATTGATGTTGAACAAATCATCCCTTGTCATCCCGGGCTTCCTTGGAACACCAGCTGGAATGATGACAAGGTCCATGCCAGTTAAGGCCTCATCTAATTTTTCTTTTCCTAGGAAACCACGCACCTACAATGAAAGACATAAAAGTCAGTTCAATAAGCAGAAGCAGAAGCAGAAGCAGAAGCAATGACTATCTAGAACGATTGGCTTCACATACTTGACAGAGGGAAGAATAATGGCAAAAGAGGGAAGGTGCTGTTATGCATACAAATTCAATTTCAATGAAGGTGAATACTGATACTTGACCTTAACTATAAAGATTTAGCATATCTTCATGTCCTCTCCATCTAGCTTAATTTTCCAAAAGGTAAACCCCACCCCTTTCCCTCCATCCTACTTTTTCCGTAATCATCTTTGCTTCATCAAGGTTTGGTGGTCATGGCTTATTCAGCTGCTATTACGTTTCTCGGACATTACAATTGAGATTCTCAGCACAGTGGTCAATCTATCCAATTAACACGGAGATCAAACCATGTAATTGAAAACCAAAGCGCCAAAAATGTTATCAAGTGTGACTGGTTTGGCACACTTGACAAAGGGAAGAAAAGTGGCAAAAGAGGCTAGGTGCTGTTAAATGAGTCCCAACTCTCTTTGATGAAGTGAATACTGATATTTAAGTATGACGATTAAGCATATCTTCATGTCCATCTCCAACTTACTCAATTCTCCAAAAGATCCCCCCCCCCCCCCAAACTAAAAATCATCTTTGTTTGATGAACTTTTTGGTGGTGTAGCTTATCAACCGGCTAATACCTTTCTCGGGTTTCGCAATATTCTCACCAAAGTGTTCAATCCATCCAATTCAATATCATTCAAACCATTTAATTGATAACCGAAAAGCACCCCGACTCCATTACAGACTGTTTCACAAAGTGCCCCAAAATCCATCAAATTCAACTTCAATATGAATTATATGATATCTTGCTTCCAAAATTATTCTTTTTTGACATGAACTATCAACTATACTTGGGAATTGACATAGCAGTTCGCTTCGATACACATTCATAAACTAAACATGAACAAATTCCTTGTTGCACAAGTCACAGTTTATTGACAATTGAAAGTACTATTTCTGAATTCTCAATCAAACCGATTCTTACCACTGCACCGGTGTCCATGTGGCTGATATCGGCAGTAACACCAAGGGTGTTAACGACGTCGTATAAGTGAAGCACAGAGACAAGTGGGTTCATCTTCATGAGCATAGAAAGGGGTTGACCGATCCCACCAGCTGCGCCCAGTATGGCCACTTTGAACCCTGGTGATACACCTTTTGCTCTGCAATTCTCCCAACCCAGATTCATACTACTACCTTCCATCATCTATTTCATCATCGTTATTCAAATTCAGCCTCCAATCTTAAGCATACAACAGAAATAATCGAAGAGAGAGAAATAGAAACCTGGGAATTGGAAGGGAGAAGATGAGCTGCGATTCGAGCGATCCGTTGATTCGCATTCGAAGTGCCCTGCATCTTAATTCGTCTCTAATTTGAGGAATCGCAGAACTTGGTATGAATAATTGTAGTTTTGATCTTTTTCTGGATTTCTGGGTTGAAGAGTAAGATGAAGATTGATTGAATTTGTTTTGATTTTGGGATGAATTGTTAGATAGATGTTGCTTACAAGGAATTCCAAGTGTGCCAATTATTGGTACGAAAAGCTCAGAGCCCTAACTTTGGAGGTTTTATTTTACTTTATCTTTTTTTAAGCTCGGCTATGGCGTTTCGAGATTAATCTGTGCTTCTGCTTCAAAATTTTCCTATGCCTGAATCACTGATTTATTAATCTTTCCCTATAAGATATTTAAGATTCATTAATTCCAAAATAATGAAAAGAAAATGGTTCAACTAAAAGCTATTTCACCATCTTATTAACAAATATATATATATATATATATATATATATATTTACCTGCGAGTGTGAAAATTCAAAATCGTATTTTTGCGGGTTTCTTGGAATTAGTCTCTCTACGGATAGGGATACCGGCAGGAGTAAGGTTGCCTATATCTGGATCTCCCCATACCTCGCGAAAGCGGAACCCACACTGGAAGGGAAGGGGGTGTTGTTGTTGTTGCGAGTGTGAAATTATTATTTACTATCCATCTTGTGTATATACGTATTATCTTATAAAAATGGTAAAATTTTTGAAAATCAATTCAGATATATATTCTCAAGTGAGAAAAAAAAAACATTGAACATAAAATAATGTGTGTAATATCTACATATATGCTTGTATAAATAAATCTGTATGCATAGAATTCCTATCGCAATAAATGATATAACTCTCTCATGAAGCAGCACACTTGTAGATACGTGTGTTAGTTGATTGGATAAGTCATAAGCTCCTTCAAAATCCTCGTCTACGGTTGTGAACGATTGTCCATTTTTATACAATAAGCTAGCTATTTTTTCTTTAAAGATAATGTGTATGGCTATACATACAGAATGTCATTTAAAATCAGGATTGAAGATATAAGTACATAACTTTAAATTAAGAAAAATAAACACATTTTTTAAAGAATGGATAGATTTTTCCCATTACTCATCATTAATGAGCTATCACTTTGATCCGTATAATCTCGTCCATATGGATTATTACCATGTTTGATGTCAAATATAGGTTTTTTAAAAAGTTTTTTTTTCACCGATATTTGTGTGAATTTTTGTATGTTTATATATTCTAAAATTGTACCTAATAATTGTAATCTACCTCTAGTCTTATATATTTAGGGCTTTCAATAACATATGAAAAAGAAATATTTTGATTTAGAATAGATTATAAAGCACATTCCTTTTTAGACATGTACTATTTTTTAAGAGGATCAATAATAATCCAAACCATTATGCATTGTACAAATAATTTCATGAAGTAAATAAGTGTCTACCTTTTGTTCCCCCCTTTTTAGCTCTGTAAATAAATATCTACTTTAATATTGAATCTTGCTTCTTATTATGAATGGAGCAGTTCACAATATTTATTATCCAAATTTTCGATGCGTACTTAATTAATGGTAATCCAATAAACAAGTGGGTGAATTAAGGTAATGCATATGGACAGAGAGGTCTTAGGTGAATTAAAATACTCCCTTTATCTTATGTTAGTGTTGAAGTATTCATTTTGTCTGTTTTAGGGTATTGTTGGATTTTTTTTCTTAATGAATTTATTTATATCTTCATCAAGAAAGAATTTTAACCTTATGCAATGAACTATGCTGTTCATTGTCATAATATTTTCAAATTAGATGCTATGGATCTGTTTTTTTTCAACTTATCATTAAAATTTATCATTAGTATTCAGCACTGATTAGTACTGTCCAGTATTTAGTATTAATTAGTACTAATTAGTATTCATTAGCATTATCATCACTTATCGGTACCAATCAATAATAAATTATTTATGATAAATTGAAAAAAAAAAAAAAACAAAAACGAGTTAAGTATAGTAGACAAATAGGCAGCATGAAACACAGAGATCACATTTTACCTGTAAGAGAAATTCTAGGTTACAGTCCTGTTCTATTTCGCGTTTTTTAGAATTTAGCTAATAGCTTACATCTCGTTACAGCTTCTTACATCTCCCTGCAGCTCTGTTCTATTTCGCGTTTTTTAGGATTTAGCTAATAACTTACATTTCCGTACAGCTTCTTACATCTCTTGACATCTTCTTACATCTCTTGACATCTTCTTATATCTTCTTACATCTCATATGGATTTTCTATAACATTTAACAACTCTTTACATCTACCCTTACAACTTCTTACATCAGCTTACAGCTTCTTACAGCTTCTTACATCTATCTATTTATCTAAAATGCACAATAG
Source organism: Selenicereus undatus (assembly GCA_017589665.1). Classification (NCBI taxonomy): domain Eukaryota; kingdom Viridiplantae; phylum Streptophyta; class Magnoliopsida; order Caryophyllales; family Cactaceae; genus Selenicereus; species Selenicereus undatus. Next base: position 109,050,666 of record JACYFF010031956.1, on the reverse strand, counting down.
AACAAACCCAATATATCTTTGATAGCATTAGAAGATTCCATGCTTTACAAATCAGTAACCACTCTTTGGGATTTGGAGTTTTGGCTAGCCTTCGATTTGCGAATACTTCACTGCGACATTACCTTCGATTTGCGCGCCGATGCGTGCATCATGATGCGTGCATCATGATGCGTGCATCCTTGCCGGCACGGCTCGAGGTGTCTACTCCCCTTTTTTGGTGTTTCATGCTTAATATGGCTCAGTTTTATGTAGAAATTTATAGTATTATTATTTTGAGAAGGGATTAGTACTCTTTTCCTTTTGTGAGAGTTTGAGAGTTTAAATTCAGTTCAAGATTAGGCTTGTCCTTATCCTTCTCTCTTGCTTATCATATTTCTTTTGTTCAATCAAAAAGACTGCATATGAGCTTGCAGGATGAAAGACAAGCAAAGGAAAATCTCACTTTGCTTTTCTCTATAACCAGATTAAGCGGTCGGTTTCTGTTAGCAACATTTTGCTCCTTTCAGTTTCTTTTAACAAGAGAAACTAAATGAATAATGATTCGTTATTTTATTACTATGTATTACCCCCTTTATGAGTTAACGTCACGCAATTAAAATGATAATATGGGCAATTCAAATCATATATGTATGTAAAATGAAAGCTTTATAACTGGAATCATCACCTTGAAAATTCTTATGTAGAGAGGTAATATAATCTTTATAACCGTGAATCCTTTATATATCTTAACATTAATTATGCGCCATGTTATTCCAAACAAATACGATAATCGTTGTGTATACTTTCCTTTAAAAATCAATTAAAATAACTATCATATATACTAGGAGGCATATTGATGTATAATGAGTAGGAGAGAATCCAACCTCACAAACATGCTAGAGAAAGTGTTTGGTTTATGGTAGAAGAAGAGAAACAAAAGGTAGAAGAATGCAAACTTGGATAGTCAAGTGACTTTACAAGGGATAATCCTAGGAGCCACCCTTGGAGAACACTTGGGCAATCATCTTTAGATCAACTAGTGACTGAATTTAATCACTATCTAGTTGAAATAGAAAAGAACCTAGAGACCCACTTGAGTTGCCAAACTCAAGATACAACACTAGGAATTTCAAGGGAGAGAGTTTTTTAACTCACAAAATTTCATATATATCGAAAGTTGATTGAAATTGAAATGATTCTAATACTATGGCCTTTATATAGTAGAGGCCTTATACAATGAAAAGACATATAAACACAAATGAAAAGATGTGAAAAAAAAAGCATACTACATTCGGATGAACAAAGCCGAAGAGATGTGTCTTTTGGTGTTGTTGGTGTGAAGTGAGTGTGGCAGTAAAAAGGATGCATGTACCCCACCATTATCACACATCCAAGCCTTATTTGAAGAGGGAGGACACGCTTTATGAGGAGGTATAAGCAGCAAGAGTCGAAATCATAAGCTTTCACACACCTTCAAGCGTTTTGCATTAAATGCATTCACATCAGCAGCAATCCCAACTTCAAATAGGTATAACTCTATGGTTTTTGATCCAAATTCGATGATTCTTGATTCATTGGAAAGTTTATGATGTCTAGTGTCCAGGGAATGTGGTTTCATCGCATTTGGATCATCCGTTCAAAAGTTATGGGCCAAAGAGTGGAGACTGTCCAAAACTGGCCTGCATTTTGACATCCGAATTTGTGGGCTGAACTTGACCAACCAAATGAACTCCAAATTAAGCGTGGTTAGTCTTGTTGGAAAGCTCTCTTCTTAAGATTGAAGAATGTAAGGACCATCAGAATTTGGTCCCATTACATTGTGACACAAAACTGTAACAAATATCGGATGTGAAGATGATGAATTAGGTGTGAACTCACAAGGCAAGTTCACGGCTTGTCGGCATAAAAGGGCAAACTCCTTGACTTCTTTGAGCTGAGTAGGGATAGTAGAAGAGTAGTCAAGATGGTCTCCAATAGGTTGCTCTTTTGAAGGATAGTCCCCATCACATATTCAGTTTTATTTGTGTCAAAAAAGAAAATTCATATAGCCTAAAAGAGCACAACAACAACTTTCAGTGTATGTTCCGTTTCCACGAGATCTAGGGGATCCTGATATAAGCGACTTTACCCTTGCAAGTATGATTAGCACACACAAGTGAAGAAATGAGCCGTATTAGAACTCAAGTGATGGCAGTGTAATGATCACTAAAATCAAGTAAAGTGATTAGCACACACAAGTGAAGAAATGAATAATAAGAAATGTACAGGACCACGCCTAACTGTACATGCTCTTTGGGACGTAGGGAAGGGTCAGTGCCAAACTACATAAAGTCATCAACCTTAATTCTAAACCTCCCAAGCTTTATATATTATGTCATCCGTTAATTCTAATGTCCTCAAATCGTATCTAATAACTTTGTCTCAATTCTTCTCAGGCCTATCTCGACATCTTTTACCTTCCAGATGAATAATCAATTCACAACTCCTCACTAGTATATTCATATTCCTCCTTATATGATCAAATTATCTAAGTCTAACATCTCTCATCTTATCCTCTATAAATGTCACTTTACTACATTTCTAATCATATCTAATTTGGTGTATGTAGCCTGAAATAGCAATAAACAATAAAGCATCCTCCACGTACACGAAACCAGGCACATGGAGTATAACACATGTAAAAATCAAACACAATGAAATGACGGGAACAGATAAAGCAATAGAACCAGTGACAAAGCGAATAGCAGATAAAGCTAAGTAATCACACTTGTTGCATTCACTCTTGTCAATCTCTTCCATGGATAGGAGCAAATGGAAACACACCTCACGTTTCACATTCACATTAATTTCACTCCTTTGAGCCTTCTCCATTGGTAATTGTTTTAAGACAAAAAGCACGCCGCTTCCTTCCTATCTAAACGGCACTAAAGTTGTTATTCTTCTACCCCACAACAATTACAACAAGACCTACTTGATCCTTCACACATGAAAAACATAGCCAACACACATCTTATATTTCACATAATATGCTTAATTTCACCACCCCCTCTGGCTATTTTCATGTGGTTATGCGAACTTTTCTCCCATTCCCCCTCATTTTTTTAGTCTCTATACACTTAGCTTCATTAAATATTAATGATTTGGATTGCATCATTAGAAATATATATATATATATATATATATATATATATATATATATATATATAT
>JACYFF010031956.1:109018163-109047470 GCA_017589665.1 Selenicereus undatus | reverse complement strand
TATATATATATATATATATATATATATATATATATATATATATATATTGTCTTGTATTTTTGATTTTTTTACTCAGATGGAATCAAGTTAATATTGATCTAATGATCTATAAAGGGTTAAACCTTCCCATCCTAATTTTGTTCATTCACATATGACTTCAGTCTTGGAGATCAAATCATTTGAATCACCCTGTATCGGTATTAGATATGTGGTGCATTTAATTTAAAAGATTAAAAGAAATTGGAATAGACTAAACAAATTTAGATGTTGTATATATTTGTATAATTTAAAAATTAAAAAAATAAATGTAAAAATTTAATAGAAGTGTAAGAAAGTGAAAGGCTCTAAAGTGAAATATTAGGGGATAAGTTAAAAAAGAAGAGGGGCGAGATTTCGTGCCAACTTTTGCCTCGTTTTGTGTCAAATTAAACCCCTTTTTTCCATGCAAATTAATTCCCAATTACACTTCACTGTTCCCAACCGTTTACCTCCTTCCTCCTCCCTCCCTCCTTTCAAATTTCCACATCCTCCCCGCCCCAACCCACCCCCCAAAAATACAAAACCGAGACCGAAAAAACCACCATCCCCACACCCCACTTCCACTCTCACTCTCTCTCCAACATTTCTCTCTCTCCTCTCTCAGAAGATGTCTCTGTTTCTCTTACTCTTCTTCTCTTCTCTCTCTTATGTTGCTTCTCTACCCAGTGATGCTGAAATTCTCATTCGGGTCAAGAATGCCCAGATATCCGACCCGAATAACGGCCTCAGTAGCTGGGTCATCTCTGATGGTCATCATGGGGATGATTCATCGCCATGTAAGTGGACTGGCATTTTGTGTAACTCCAACTCCTCTGTAATCTCCATAAATCTTCGAGACCTCGGGTTATCGGGTGAGTTTCCCTCGGGTTTTTGCCGGGTTCGGACCCTCCAGAACCTCTCCATTGCCGACAACTACTTCGAAGGAGCCATCTCTACGCAGTCCCTCTCTCTCTGCGCTCAACTCTACTCCCTCAACCTCTCCAGCAACAACTTCGCCGGAAAATTGCCGGGCCTCTCGCCGGGATTCACTAACCTCTACTCACTCGACCTCTCGATCAACAACTTCTCCGGTGAAATTCCGGCGAGTTTTGGAAACCTGCAGGCGTTGCGTGTGCTCCGGCTGTTTGGAAACTCCCTCACGGGTTCCCCCATCCCTGAGTTCTTGATCAATCTTACTGAGTTGACTCACCTTGAACTCGCCTATAATCTTTTTGCGCCGTCGGAGATTCCGCCGGCGATCGGGAACTTAGCGAGCCTCCAGATTCTCTGGCTCACTCGGTCAAATCTCGTCGGGAAAATTCCAGACTCAATTTGTCGACTCAAATCGTTGAAGAATTTCGATGTTGCTACGAATTCTCTCAGCGGAGAAATTCCTCGTTGCATCGGCAATATGAGCAGCCTCGTTCAACTAGAGCTCTACGAGAACCAACTTTCCGGCGATTTGCCGGAAACTCTGGGAGATTTGAAGAACTTGCTCTTCTTCGACGTTTCGCAGAACAATCTCACCGGAATCCTGCCGGAAGGCCTCGCTAGTTTGCCTCTAATGTCGTTGAATCTCAACGATAATCGATTTCATGGGAAAATACCTGGAATATTAGCACAGAATCGGAATCTCTATCAGTTGAAGCTCTTCAACAACAGTTTTTCCGGTGAATTGCCAGCAGATTTGGGATTGAATTCGAATTTGGAGGAATTCGATGTTTCAACTAACAAACTCTCAGGCAAATTGCCGATTAGTCTTTGTCATAATCAAAATCTAGGGCAGATAATCGTCTTCAACAACAATTTTTCCGGTGATTTTCCAGAATCTTACGAGAACTGCAGTTCATTAGCTTATTTACGAATTCATTACAACAATTTTTCCGGTGAATTTCCGCGCGGAATTTGGAGCTTACCTCGACTTTATTTTGCTGAGATGACTCACAATAGATTTGAAGGTGTTCTTCCTCCTACAATTGCCAATGCTCCAGACGTGACTAACCTTCTAATTTCTAGAAATAGTTTTTCTGGAAAATTGCCGGATGAAATTTGCAGATTGAAGAAGTTAGTTGTTCTTGATTTGAGCAGCAATCAATTTAGGGGCGAATTGCCAAAATGTATGACTTCATTGAAGAACTTACAGACGATTGACTTGCAAGATAACAAGTTTTCCGGTAAGTTTCCGAGCAATGTGAACTCATGGATTCAACTGACAGAGTTGAATGTGTCCAGAAACCAGTTTTCCGGTGAGATACCGAGCCAGTTAGGTGATCTGCCTGTTCTGACGTATTTAGACTTGTCGGAAAATTCATTTTCCGGTAGGATTCCGGTGGAGTTAACGAAGCTTAAGCTCAACAAGTTCAACATTTCGAATAATAATTTGGAAGGTCAAGTGCCTTGGGGCTTTAACCGAGATTTTTACCTATACAGTTTGTTTGGTAACCCGAAACTTTGCAGCTCGGATCTCAAACCTTTGCATCCATGCCCGAAACCAAGGCCCACGTCCCTCTATCTCATCACTGTCTTGGCTGTTCTAGCTTTTATCCTCTTGTGCTCTATATTATGGCTGCACAAAACTAAGCTTCAATCAAGCCGTGTCAAGTTAAACAAAAACTGCCGTTACAAGTTAACCATGTTTCAGCCACTCCGGTTCAATGAGCAAGATATAGTCCCTCACCTAACCGAGAAGAACCTGATCGGGTCTGGTGGATCAGGTCAGGTTTACCGCGTCATGCTGAAATCGGGTCAGGCAGTGGCCGTCAAGAAGCTGTGGGGTGGAAACAAGAACCCGGATATGGATTTACTATTTGTGTCTGAGGTTGAGACCCTAAGGTGGGTACGTCATGGCAACATTGTGAAGTTATTGTTTAGTTGCATTGGAGAGGATTTTCATATCTTGGGCTATGAGTATATGGCGAATGGGAGTTTAGGCGACATTCTACATGGGCCGAAGAGTGCTAGACTCCTAGAGTGGCCTCAAAGGTTCGCCATTGCATTGGGTGCGGCTAAAGGCTTGGCGTACTTGCACCATGATTGTGTCCCTGCCATTGTGCATCGCGATGTGAAGTCAAATAACATCTTGCTGGATGATGACTTCATGCCTCGACTAGCAGATTTTGGGCTCGCTAAGCCACTGTTGATGCGGAACAGTTTGGGCGAGGAGGAGAGTGTCATGGCAATGTCTCGAGTTGCTGGCTCCTGTGGCTACCTTGCACCTGGTATGTTTCACTACGTGTTTCCTTCATCTGTCTATTATTATCGGTGATATTTCTTGAGTTTCATTGCATGAACTTGAAAATATACTTATTTGTTACGACTTGTAATCAATAATCTGTATAACCAAAATACCACGTATTTCGTTCACCCTACATTTTATTATATGCATAAGATTGTTGCAAGATTCAATTGATAGGTACTTTATGAATTGTGGTCGAATTTTAGTAAGTTATAAGCTGTGTAATAAAATAATAAGTTAGTATAGTGCTAAGCACCGTGGTACCTAGGTTTCAAAAGTTTTGAATTATGTAATAAAACAAGGGTTCACTCTGGCTCCGTCTAAGACAGCTGCGTATGTTTGATCTTTGTAATTTTTCTTGTGTATATGGGGTTTTGTGCGCCAGTATGCCCAGTGAGTCATGACATTGCATGGTCCTCTTGCCATGTGCGTGAGAAAAGTGTAGCATACTTGAATTGACAAAAGTTTGAAAGATTGTCAGTTTGCTTGGGGGCCTTATGCTTGAATGCTTGACATGACCTATGGACAAATGTCTTTAAAGATTAGCAGACATTGGCCTGGCGAAATTGTGGAAATTTTTGCCCTGTGTACTAAGCATATAGACAAATATAATGCATTATTAGTGTCCCAGAACATTCAATAATGGAATGTTTCAAAGGAAAGCATCATTGAAGTATTTGGATATGCAAATCTTAAGTTGGAATTCATACATTTACTGCCTGTATAATGCCTAATTTGTTAAATTTGTGTTATGTGTTCTAGATTACTACATATATGTTGAGCTTGACAATTTTCGTCATCTAGTAGCAAATATCGCTAATATTATACTTTCCAAACTACGTGTTGGCAGAGTATGCATATACGCTTAAAGTGACAGAGAAAAGCGACGTTTATAGTTTTGGGGTGGTATTAATGGAGTTAGTCACCGGAAAACAACCGAACGATCCTTTCTTTGGGGAGAACAAAGATATAGTGAAGTGGATGACCGAGAGGGTGCTAGATACCCTAGACTTGGAGCAAACAAATTGGATCGTAGACCCAAGAATGAATGCATCGACATGCAACTACAAAGACATCAAGAAGACAATTGACTTGGCCATACTCTGTACATCGTCATTTCCTATGACCAGGCCATCTATGAGAAGAGTTGTGGAGCTGCTAAGAGACAGCACCACGACAACACCTAATGTAAAGTGACCATCTTAATCCATCTCTAGTGCTATATATCTATAGGTTAGCATGCCTGTTTTAGTCACTATTTATGCTTTTTACTCCCCTCAAATGCTACGCATTCTTGAAATTGTACTACGACACTAGCATGCATGTTCTTGAGATTTGAGGGTTTCAGCAAATGGGCTCATGCGGTAGAAAGGTGAAAATTTCAGATCTTGGATGGTAACTTGTTTGCTTCTTCATTGCGGCCCAGACATAGTGGGCCCTCTTCCAGCTGTGTTAAAGTTGCCCACCTGATCAAGTGGACTACACCTTGATGTGTCCAGTGTACTGATAGCATTATCTAAACCAGCGAGATCGTGAGTTTGAAGGGTTGTCTGTGAAATATATTCTCTTTCACTGGTGGCTGATAAAATTATAGGTTTAGATGTTTAGTAAGGCTGTGCAAGAGGAGAAAATCCAAAGATTACACCATTTGTGAACACAACCCAACAATTTTTTTTTATAAAAAAAAAATAATCATAAATTCAAAGCTTCTATTGCTTGAAGAACAACTCAAAGCTAAAGGGGGTGTAAGGAGAGTCAAAAATAAAAATGAAAGGTAGGATTTCAGTAGACAATTTGTCGCGGATTTAGTGATAAATTATATTTCTTCGTAGCTGTCATTGGAATTTTTAATATGTCTTTTTTTGATATAACTATGTACTATACTGGCATACATTAGTTTGCGTCATAAAGTAGAGATATTGCGCATTATTTAATAATAGACTTATTTAAAATCATATGTATTTTTTTTAATTTAGTTTCACTCTATAAAAATTTAAAAACTATGGATATTTGGAAATTTAAGAAGCTTCTTAACTTACACTAAAAGCGACACCAAGTAACTAAGGTTTAATGACTATCATCTTAACCATAGATTGATGGCCATTTTTCTTTTTAAACTGCTCCTTAGGCTATAGCTATAACTATATCTTAATTATCGCTGTTACATTTGAGATTAACTTGATGATGTAAAGTTAGAGATCTCATTATTTAAAAGGATATCTAATTGGTGATTAGTGGGCTGCGGGCACAAGGAGCTGATGACACGAGCCCAATTATATTGGGCTATCATTGAGCATTAGAGTCTTATTTTTTTATCGTTAATGTCATGAGGTTGACATACCAATAAACCATTTTCGTTCACCTCTCTCCCTTATGATTTGTTCATCATCTTCCCTTGTTAGACTTGCACCAAAAAAAAAAGATTAAATCTTTTCTTATCAATCCTATTTACGACATTTTAAAATGTTATTTTAAACTATATTTTATCCTTCCTCTACTCCCCCCCCAAAAAAAGCGTTTATTTCAAAAGATTGAGAGACGGAGGATTGAAATATAACCCAAAAAGGAGTAGATTTCACGCCAGAAATATTTTTGATCCAATCTAATATTAACCTCTTGTAACGTGCCGCCAATATTGCCGCTCCCCTAAAATAAACTGCAGGTTTTCAAAATTTAAAATTTAAACTTAGAAAAAGACTCCTCGCCCGAAAAGCGGGGGCAACCATGGTTAATTGTACAGCTGTCACCATTAGTTAGGTTAGCCATTCACGTTGTGCGCCCCTGTTAATCCTCCCTGTAACCACCTTTTCCTTTTTTCTTTTATTTGGAAAAAAAAAGCGATTATTTTTCCAATATTTCCGCCATACCTATTTCTCTTACCTCCGCTGCAATATAAGACACTACGCTCTCTCCCTCCTCCCCATTCAAAATCAAAAAGTTTCCCTTGTAGTTCGCAGCTTTCTCTCTCTAGTTCTTGAATCCCTAAAGAAGGCGTCTTCATAAACGCCTTCGTCCTTTCTTTTTTTTCCTTAATCTTCTTTGATCAGATCTAGAATTTCTCTGCGAAAATGAGAGAGTGCATCTCAATCCACATTGGTCAAGCTGGTATCCAGGTCGGAAATGCCTGCTGGGAGCTTTACTGTCTCGAGCACGGTATCAAGGTATTAAATTTTTTCCTAGATCTATATCCTTCCTTCCACATTTTGGTTTGAGTGGATGTTGATGTTAATGTTGATGTTGATGTTGATATTCTATGTCACATCGTTGTTGATTGGTTCATTTTGCGTGTTTTTTGTGCCTCCTTATGGTTTAATCTTTAGATCTCTGATTTAGGTGTGCATTTGAATGGAATTTTTAGATCTGTGATGTCTGGTGTGGATTTGATGTCGAATTTCATGTACGACGTGATTATGTCGTCGAAAGTTTGATTGTTATGTTGTTAGTTAATCTCCGATGCTATCGATCTATCTGTCTAAGAAGTAGTTCTAGTCTACAGATAGAGAGATTCTCAGATCTCTTATTAGAATTGCTTGAAAATGTTGATCGCCTTTTTAAATTGCCTGAAAAAATTCATTTGTCTCTCATTAATAGCTTCGTTGATCGCAAGCAGACGTAAGACCAATAGATATAGGTTAAGCTTCGTATTCATTTTGTTAGAACGTGTAAGAGCTGCGGTTGATTGACTATTATGTTCAGTCATGGTGGTATGCGAAATAGGAATGTGTTCGTTTGTTCGACATCCATTCATTATCAACTTCTGAAGTTACAGATCATAATGTAGTTTAATCTGGAAGAGCTATGCGTCTAGTTTCAAAGACTGGGTTGCCAACTCTGGTTCACATAATGTTGTTCGGTTGTGTTTTATTTGATTAAAGCACTTGATCATGCTATGTAATTTTGTTGCTGTAGCATCTAGAATTGCTTTACTGTTCCATTAGACAGGTAGATTTGACTTCCGTCGCGGTCAATTGGTGTTGAGACTTGATTACAACACTCATCATGATATTCGCACATGCAAGGGTTATGTTACCATTTTTGGTGGTTTTATGTGAAGATAATACCAATTATTAATGATTGATAAAGGCTTTGCGGGAGTTGGCTGATTTATTAATTTCCTATAAAGACTAAGGAGCGCCAATATTGTTGTGACATTGCTTTTGCAGCCTGATGGCCAGATGCCCAGTGACACAACTGTTGGAGGAGGAGATGATGCCTTCAACACCTTCTTCAGTGAAACTGGAGCAGGAAAGCACGTTCCTCGTGCTGTTTTTGTAGATCTTGAGCCTACTGTCATTGATGAAGTGAGGACTGGAACATACCGCCAGCTGTTCCACCCAGAGCAGCTTATTAGTGGCAAGGAAGATGCTGCTAACAACTTTGCACGTGGTCACTACACCAGTGAGTATTGCAGGACATATCAGGCTCTTTGTTTGTGTTATGCATTCACAGACTTGTGTCACAATGGCTACTTGTGTCCTAATGGCTTCCATTTCATTTTATGCAGTTGGAAAGGAGATTGTGGACCTCTGCTTGGACCGCATCCGGAAGCTTGCTGACAACTGTACTGGTCTCCAAGGTTTCCTTGTCTTCAACGCTGTTGGTGGTGGTACCGGTTCTGGTCTTGGTTCGCTTCTCTTGGAGCGTCTCTCTGTAGATTACGGGAAGAAGTCCAAGTTGGGTTTCACCATTTACCCGTCTCCCCAAATCTCTACCTCTGTGGTTGAGCCTTACAACAGTGTCCTCTCAACCCACTCACTCCTTGAGCACACTGATGTTGCTGTTCTGCTTGACAATGAAGCCATCTATGACATTTGCAGGCGCTCACTTGACATTGAGCGTCCGACATACACAAACCTAAACCGGCTGATCTCTCAGGTGATCGTCTGGATCCTTTCGATTGACATTTTTATGTTAATAGCTGAACCATTCTCACAAACAATTTGGTTTGGTACTTACGCAGGTGATCTCATCACTCACTGCTTCGCTGAGGTTTGATGGAGCCCTGAATGTGGATGTCAATGAGTTTCAGACCAACTTGGTCCCATACCCAAGGATCCACTTTATGCTTTCCTCATATGCCCCCGTCATCTCCGCTGAGAAGGCTTACCATGAGCAGCTGTCCGTTGCTGAGATCACCACCAGCGCATTTGAGCCCTCTTCCATGATGGCCAAGTGTGACCCACGTCACGGCAAGTACATGGCTTGCTGCCTGATGTACCGTGGTGATGTGGTGCCCAAGGATGTGAATGCTGCTGTGGCCACCATCAAGACCAAGCGTACCATCCAGTTTGTGGACTGGTGTCCCACTGGTTTCAAGTGTGGTATCAACTACCAGCCTCCCAGTGTTGTCCCTGGTGGTGACCTTGCTAAAGTCCAGAGAGCTGTCTGCATGATCTCCAACTCCACCAGTGTTGCTGAGGTGTTCTCCAGGATCGACCACAAGTTCGACCTCATGTATGCCAAGAGGGCCTTCGTCCACTGGTATGTGGGTGAGGGTATGGAGGAAGGTGAATTCTCTGAGGCGCGTGAGGACCTTGCTGCTCTGGAGAAGGACTATGAGGAGGTTGGTGCTGAGGGTGCTGAGGATGAGGAGGGTGACGATGGTGATGAGTACTAAAGAAAAGTGACCATTTCCTGTGATGTATTGTCTTCTCTTCTTTTGTTTTTCATGCAAGTAGTGCATCGTGCTGTTATGTTGTGTACCCAGTTTGAGATACTATGTGATATAAGATAATTACATCTTAATTCTTAAGTGATGCTATGAATTCAGTGTTTTCAGTATTATTATATTCTCTGTCTGCTCTATGCTGTTGTTAGGATACAATCTCTTTGTTGCTCTAGTCTGGTCGTGACCGCCAGGGTTATAATCTGAATTCAATGCAACCAAGATGTGATGCCAATGGTTTTTAATGGAGTTCATATATGACAAATGAGCCCTATCTCGCCCATTGTGTTTGAATTGGCGGGTCTATGCTTATGCAAGTGTCTAATCAGATTGTAAAATATGCATGCGAGATGACCTAACAACTATCGAAGGGTTGTTTCTTTGTCCTATCCAAATCTAGGGGTTACTCCCTATGGTACGTCAGAACTCGCAGTTGAATACAAATGAGAGCGGGACATTGAACTCACGAGTCACAAGCATTGTTTAACACTCATCCCAATTCCCCATTACAACTCAATGGCCAATTCTTCCGATGCATATCTCCGCTAAAAAGTAGTTTTCCATGGATTTGGATGAACTAACTAGAAAAATAATTTTTGTCCACGTTATGCCCAAATATAGCTGCTAGATCATTCAGTTTGATGAAACAAATATATTATAGGTTTGAATATCAAATCTGCTCACAACACAGTTAGATAATTAACTTTTAACTTATTTTGTCGGATCTTCTAAAGTGATTTTGGAATGGCGAGTTTAAAATTTGTGTAAACGGATGCCTCACTTTCAAAATCCTATAGAATTTAGCAAGTACAAATGAGGTTTATTGGTGTCCTTTAGAAAAAGCTGAATATTTTAAAAGCAAATTTCCTTTTAAATTTGACTAGGAGGGCATAGGATATACATTTCATGAATACATACCTGCACACTTTCATTTACTAGAATATATATTGATGACAGTTGGTATTTTATATGAACATTTTTTTAACCCCAAGGTCCCCAAGGAAGGAGAAACTATATTAATCACTGTTACCAACCAAACCAATGTCTTTGGCAATCGAATCAAACACAAATTCAGGACCATCATTCAACAAAGTCCCAATAGGCGAGACATATTGTTGAAGATTACCAATGAATGAGCCACAGAATTCGCCTCAATATACATAGGAAATAGCACACAACTCAAAAGCCTTACAAGTTAAAAAGTTCAATATAATATAAAAAAATGAACAAACTGACGTCCTTAGCTAGACATTATTTCTTCATGATCTTAGCCATGAATGATGCACAATCTCCTTCGATCGTAATGTTGCAAAGAGACATGTTCTTTCTGACTTATCATAAGTGCATGCTCTTTCTAACTTATCATAAGTGCTTATCATCAATATTAACCAATTTTAGTATAATTTAGCACAATTCACATTATTCAACAGAATTTACTATTATTTAACACTGTTCAGTAGTTCTTTAAAATACTTAATTATATTTTCTTTAATCATTTAACATAATTTAACATATTTCATCAGTTATCACTAATAACTAATAAGTAATAACTATTACTCATAATTCCAAAACCTTGCCTAAAATCATGATTCAGAGCCAACTTCATGAGACAGAAAGTCCGAGCGGACCGAGCCTCCCTCACCTCCCGGCCCAAGAAACCGGTACCTTGAGCAACCCCGCACACACTCACAGCACCAGCCGTACAAGGTTAGATCTGTCAATCCTCCCTGTAACCAATAACCACAGTTCGAAGGGCGGAAAAAAAAAGAAAATATATTTGTCAGATATTCCGTCACACACTCACATCCACCCATTTCTCTCACTTCTGCCTGACTATAAATACTACGGCCTCTTAGCCCTCCCATTCAAAATAAAAAAGATTCCCTTGTAGTTCGCATCTTTCTCTCTCTAGTTCTTCAATCCCTAAAGAAGGCGTCTTCATAAACGCCTTCGTCCTTTTCTTTCTGCTTCTTCATCTTCTTCGATCAGATCTAGAATTTCTCTGCGAAAATGAGAGAGTGCATCTCAATCCACATTGGTCAAGCTGGTATCCAGGTCGGAAATGCCTGCTGGGAGCTTTACTGTCTCGAGCACGGTATCAAGGTATCGCTTCTTTCCTAGATCTATTTCTTCATTCGTCATTTTTGTTTGATGTGATGTTTTTGCTGATATTCTATGTCAAATCTTTGTTGATTGGTTGATTTCGCATGGTTGCTATCCCTAAATATTGCTAGAATTTTTAGATCTGTCATTCTAGGTTCTGATTTTACGCGATTATGCCGCATGTTTAGTTTGAAGCTACGTCGTCGTCGTTGTTCTATGTCAGATCATTGTTGATTTGTTCATTTTGCGTGTTTTTTGTGCTCATTTTGGTAGAATCTCTAGATCTTTGATATTCTGTGTACATTCTATGCCTTGATTGTGTGGATCTGTGATATTCTGTGTGGATTCTACACATTTGATTGAATGTCTAGATCTGTGGTGTTTGGTGCTGATTGTCTGTCCAATGTATGTGATTTCCTGAATATGTCTTTCCCAGTTGAAGTTAAGGCGTCCGTCCATCTCGGATGTTAGGTTTAGGGATCTGTTTACATAAGATTGTTTCTGCTGCAATGCTATTCGATTTCTATTCTGCATGATTGATAAGATCTCTTTCTTAAATTGTTTGAAAACGTTTCGCTATGTCTCATTCATGAATTATAACGTGCTGTAACGCCATATATTCTCGCTATATGCGTACTATATTTCGGAATAACGATATATCTGAAATGCTCCTCTTTTTGTTGCAAAAGTTACTAGAACTGGGATTGATAAACGGTTATGTTCTAAAGTACATCAGTCTTGAGTAAACTTTTTGAAAACTGGGATTGATAACGATACATCAGTCTTTTTGTTGCTATAAGCTTCGTTGAATTCCTGTTGAGCTTGTTACAGATTGTGAGTGTTCGTAAACTTTTCTTGTTGATTGCATATCTGGTTCACATAATCTATGTGACTATATGCCAGTTAGTTTAGGTGTTGAACGGCACACCATTATGTTGATTCATCTGTGCAAACTTAGCATTGGTTTCTGCTATTAGATGTTGCTTCTTGCCCTGCAAACTGTGACCATTGATCTCCTGATCCTGATGCTGTTAAACATAGGACTGGCTTTCCAATTTCCATTGTCCTTGTAATTGGCTATTAACTTTCTAAGGTAGTAGACGCTAATTTTTATGTGGCTTTGCTTTGGCAGCCTGATGGCCAGATGCCAAGTGACACAACTGTTGGAGGAGGAGATGATGCCTTCAACACCTTCTTCAGTGAAACTGGAGCAGGAAAGCATGTTCCACGTGCTGTTTTTGTAGATCTTGAGCCTACTGTGATTGATGAAGTGAGGACTGGAACATACCGCCAGCTGTTCCACCCAGAGCAGCTTATTAGTGGCAAGGAAGACGCCGCTAACAACTTTGCTCGTGGTCACTACACCAGTAAGTACTGTGGGACATATCGCACTCTATTTGTGTTATGCTTTCATTGATTTGTGCCTTAATGATTTTGGTTTGCATTTTATGCAGTTGGAAAGGAGATTGTTGATCTCTGCTTGGACCGCATCCGAAAGCTTGCTGACAACTGCACCGGTCTCCAAGGGTTCCTTGTGTTCAATGCTGTTGGTGGAGGTACCGGTTCTGGTCTTGGTTCCCTTCTGTTGGAGCGTCTCTCTGTTGATTACGGGAAGAAGTCCAAGTTGGGTTTCACCATCTACCCATCTCCCCAAATCTCTACCTCTGTTGTTGAGCCCTACAACAGTGTCCTCTCAACCCACTCACTCCTTGAGCACACTGATGTTGCTGTTCTGCTTGACAATGAAGCCATCTATGACATTTGCAGGCGCTCACTTGACATTGAGCGCCCCACATACACCAACCTCAACCGCCTGATCTCTCAGGTGAGACTGTCTGGAACTTCTTGACTGATGTTTTTATGTTGTTCATGGAGCCATTCTCACAAACAATTTGGTTTGATATGCACGCAGGTTATCTCATCACTTACTGCTTCATTGAGGTTTGATGGTGCCTTGAATGTTGATGTCAATGAATTCCAGACCAACTTGGTCCCATACCCAAGGATTCACTTTATGCTTTCCTCATATGCCCCTGTCATCTCTGCTGAGAAGGCCTACCATGAGCAGCTGTCTGTTGCTGAGATCACCACCAGCGCCTTTGAGCCCTCTTCCATGATGGCCAAGTGTGACCCGCGTCATGGCAAGTACATGGCTTGCTGCCTGATGTACCGTGGTGATGTGGTGCCCAAGGATGTGAATGCTGCTGTGGCCACCATCAAGACCAAGCGTACCATCCAGTTTGTTGACTGGTGTCCCACTGGTTTCAAGTGTGGTATCAACTACCAGCCTCCCAGTGTTGTCCCTGGTGGTGACCTTGCTAAAGTCCAGAGGGCCGTCTGCATGATCTCCAACTCCACCAGTGTTGCTGAGGTGTTCTCCAGGATTGACCACAAGTTTGACCTCATGTACGCCAAGAGGGCCTTTGTCCACTGGTATGTGGGTGAGGGTATGGAAGAAGGTGAATTCTCAGAGGCGCGTGAGGACCTTGCTGCTCTGGAGAAGGACTATGAGGAGGTTGGTGCCGAGGGTGCTGAGGATGAGGAGGGTGACGATGGTGATGAGTACTAAGGAAATTCAAACGTCTCTGCCGATGTCTAGTTGTTTACTGCTGGCTGATTGTGTCCTGTTCTCTGTTTTTGTTGCACGATAGTGCTTTGTGCTAGTTATGTTGTGTACCCAGTTTGAGACTAGTATGTGTTTGTATGAATGAGATACCTCTGTTTCTTAAGCGATTATATAAATTTGGTGTTTTCTGGTTTTGTTGTTAATTGCGCCTGTCTCTGCTTGTGGTAGTGTCTTTGATCAGCTCGGAAATTTCGTTAATTGCATAGTACTGTGCGACTGGGAGTGCTTTTACGTGAGGCTGTTCTGTACTTCCACATTTGTGACGAAGACATATTTGAACTTGGGATTTGGCCATCCCCTTTTGTAAACTTCTGTGGATTACATATAACTTTCGACATTTCTCTGTGGGTTCTGCATACAAAAGCCATTTTGTTATGTTAACAAAAAAAGAAACTAATATTATGGCATACACCAGAAATAGAGTCATTGGGCCAGTGGTTACTTCAGTCGTTGCATGCCAACTGAATATCGAAGCCAGTCATCAAATAAACGAAGGGCGGGAGAGGCTGAAGAGAGTGTCATTGTTTACTTCACTCCTTGGCATTTGTCAAGTTGAGGGCCTTATTGTGATGGGTATCTTGAATCAACTATCTGCTTTAATATGCTAATTTTTAGTCAACTCTATTTCAATCCACTCAAATTCTTGTTTCAACCTGCTCTAATTAACTCATAAACATACTTTTAAACCACTCAAATCTGCTAACTGCAAGTCAAATTTGCTCTAACTTAATTTTACTTACTCAAAGCTGTTATATATTCATTTAACATGCTCATAACGAACAGATACTAAATCTATGCGTGTCACCGGCTAAAAAATGTACCAAAATCCATCACTATGTATAAGATGACAATTCTTTTTTGAGGTGACATTAGTCTCCTTTTATCACTAGAACACGAATGTCTGCCCCCTTTCTTTCCAAGGTTTGCAGAGCTACCAACTGAAATCATCAATTCATCACTACTTTCTTTGCTCTGCCTAAACACGAAGCGTTCAACTCAATGGTTCAGCTTGATTCTTCAAATTTTTCACAATTGATTCCAGGTTACTAATATCCGTCCCAAAATTAATCAAACCCCTCAAATTAAGCTGTTGAATTGCTTACAGTTAACATTGTTCAATTCGAAACCCTAGCTTAACTTCTCCCCTCAATCGACTGGACGGATATGTTCGAGAAGCAAAAGGCTTGTTTTGCTCGAAAAATGTTGAAGACGGTAGGAGTTGAGCCACCAAGTTATCGGGGAGGGAGACACAAATGGGCGAACAAAAAAAAAAAAAAAACAAAACAGAAGAAGAAGAAGAGCAAATGGAGCAGGAAAACTGAAGGGCGGTTCAAGCAAGCAAGAATTACAAAAACAAGAAGATGAAGAAATCAACATTGTATAAATAGCAAGCTTGAGGGTTATGCTGCAATTCTGGAAGTGCAGAGAGAGAGAGAGAGAGAGAGAGTATGTCATATTACTACTGCAATTCTGGGAACACCATGAATAGTGGTAACAACAACAAGGATAAGAATCAAAGTTCCTCTGTTCATCAGCCTGAAGCTGTCAACCTCAACGTCCCTATGACTGTGAGTTCCTTGTTTAATTTGCATAAGCTCAATTTGCTTTTTTGATGATTTTGCTCGCATTTTCACAATCTTTGTCGTCTTTACTTGGTGATTTCATCAGCTGAATTTGTTGGGTAATCTACAAAAAGCAAGTATGGATAACGGGGGGAACAAACCCAAAATTGGTAGCTCTTCTTCAGTTGACAATGCAGTTTCCCTGATAATACACGAAAACCCACCAAGTAATCAATCAACTTATGATCACCAAAATCAACAGCCTGGTGATCGAGATCTTCGTGCAATTATTCGATCGAATCCTGGTTCCCATTCAACCCATTTACCGTCTTCAAATCAACCCATTCATTGTCCTCGACCGCAAAATCCTCCTCGTAGAGGTAAGCTCACATGTCTGATAAAATGCCCATTATGCTGTTGCCAACATCTGCCAATTGTATCTTTTATGCCATGTTGGATTTCTTTCTTTTCAGTGTTTCTTTGTAGCTGTTTCCTTGACACTATCTTGGATTTGAATGTCACGCTGAAAATGTGTGCAATAAGGCGCAGTGTAATATGATACATTTTCAATCTTTGCTTGGAATTTGGAAAGTGGTTCCATGTTTGATAGCAATGCTTGTGGTTTGATGTTTGATGAAAATTTCTTGAGTTGATCCTTCAATGTTTATCTGTTTATCTGTCTGTGTCTTCAATCTTCTCATGTTTTATTTTTCAATTCCAAATGAAAGTTTCTTGAGCTGATTTTTTCAATTTTATGTGATCGGTGCTTGATGAAAATTCCCAAGTCTAGTCTAAATGGGTTGTGATTATGTGTCTATATCTTCAATCTTATCACATTTTGTAAGATTTTTAGCCGGTACTTCAACCGTTCAACGTCTATCCTTACGTGCTTGCACTTATGCTTTACTTGATGAAAATTCCCAAGCCTAGTCTAAATGGATTATGTTTATTTTTGGTGCAAAAATGGATGAATTATGTTTATGTGTCTATGTCTTCAATCTTATCATGTTTTATAAGTTTTTAGTTGATACTTAGGATCCTTTAATGCAATCTTTCCTTTCATGTACTTATCCTTTACCTGATGCATGTATGATGCAACTACTTTGCTTTGCCAGTGGAGATGCCAACACCTACCCCAGTTGATTCAGTGCACTCATGTCAGATAGGAGTCATTCAGCCATCTGCAAGCATCTGTGGGAGGCACTGTCACTGTGCTGCTGTTGTATGGCACTTTTGCGCGATCTCTCTTATGAGTTCAACCCTTTCCTGTTCTAGCTTTATTCACTCAGGGTTTCTTGTATTTGGTTTCCTGTTCTATGCTGTGCAGTTAGTAGAGAATGTGCAGCTTCGGAGTGAGGTTGCTAGTCTTGAGGCAGACCTAGCTAATGTCAAGAGCCGCCTTGAAAAACTCGAAAAAGAAGTTGTCTTGAAGCCATCTGATGGGGAACAATCAAAGCCAAAGAGGGCAAGATCGAAAAAGGATGTTGCTCCATTTCAAGATAACAGGCCTAATATGAAAAAACCTCATCCTGGGCGAAGCAGTTCCTTAAAAGATGACAAAGTCCAACATAAAAGCGGTCAGAAGACCTCTCAAGTAACTGCGACATCTCAGCATAAAGTTGTTCGAAGAACCACTGACCTCAACTCAAACAATAACAACCCCGGTGAAGCCAGTTCTTCTAATCCTGCTGCCCATGGCCCAGGTTTCCTTGAGTCGATGCAAGCAAATGTCGGTTCCTGAGGCACTGTGTTTCGTCCGAGAAGGAGGGAAGTTGTTAATGTTGTAGAAAATTTGAACGAGCTGCCTGCACAAGCAGAAAGCGCACAACATGAGGAGGCAGATGACGCTGCCAGCACATCTGCTCAAGGTAAGACCCATTACAGAAATTCAAGGCCTAAGTTTTTCGAAGAATGAAACCTGTGACCCAGGATTGTTTTCTAAGCTAGCCATTTACTTTGATGTGATTTCTTAGCTAGAATTCTACACCAATTTGATTTCAAGTTCATGAAATTTGCTAAAACTTTTGTAGAGAAGTAGTAGCATTTTTAATGGCAAACCTGACTATTGCACTTGAAATGCTTGTGAGTCATATGATCACTCTTTTGAATCATGCCACTGTCGTTAAGCATGAAAATAGTTTTGTCTTATAAATCATCCCAACGCATTCTCTACACTAATTATATTCTAAGGAGTTGACATAAGTATACTCTGTCATGAATTACACTATTTTGTGTAATGTGTCAGATTAGTTCTTTTGCCCTTCATCCGGTGTTAAAAATAAATAACTATATCAATAATAAGGTATTTTCAGTTCGATTATATTACATATTAAAATGGTCTAATATGATTCGAACATGAACGGATAGGAATTTACGATGTATCCTCCCCCCCCAAACAAAAAAAAAAGCGACTATAAGAAGCCTGGATGTCATGCCCCTAGTAAACTTCATGTCTCTAGGCTGTGAAATGGTGACCCTACATCTCTAGATAAAAAGTTCACATATCTTCTGGTAGCTTTTTATAAGATTGGTATTCAAAACTATCTTCAATCTGATGTCTCATCAACAAATCAAACTATCAAAGTCAAGCCAAAATTGAGAAAAATGAGCTTGCTTTTGTTTGGGGTCCACACCAACGTAGGCCCCCCTAAAAGATAACTTTGTGAGTCTTTGTTTAAGGCGACATGATTTTCATAAAAATTATCATAAATCATAATTAAACCACCCATTATGTTCACTAATTAAGTTCATGATCTGTCTTCCAAACGATAAGCATATCAGGTATCCAAGGTTTTTCGTGCATTGAAACAATGTTGTGTGTTTGGTGTGGAAATTGAGTTGCAAAAACTTACTTCATTGGTTGTTAATGTGATGAAAAGTTGTGTGATTATGATACATTTAACTTTTAATGGTGGAAATTATATATTTAACTAAATAAAGTTAGACATGTATTTTGTCTAATATCATACTTACATATATATGTGCTTAAATGGACTGTACCTTCATATGAGTGCGCCCCCTCTTACATATATTTTTCATATGGATCACTTGTTTGAAGGATTACAAATGTGGGTTAACGTATAAATCCATACATCTTAAATTCTTAATATGAGAAAATTCACTTTTCAAAAGTTCATGTGGTTACTACAAATATTATTATGTCTTCTGTAATTTTAATATAATTATGAATTATATATGAGGAAAATCCATAGCTGAGTTATCATATATTAAACCTATTTCAAAATTGGACACATAAATTTAAAGACCCTCAATAAATAGAAAATAATATACTCAGCCTCCCCCCCCCCCCAAAAAAAAGGCATGAACTATGGCTCTGTTCTATTTCGCATTTTTTAGGATTTAGTTAAGAGTTTACATCTCCTTACAGCTTCTTACATCATCTTACAGCTCCTTACATCTACTTACATCTCCTTATATCCCATATAAATTTTCTATAACATTCAACAACTCCTTACATCTATCCTTACAGCTTCTTACATCTTCTTACAGCTCTTTACATCTCTCTACAGCTCCTTACATTTCCTTATATCTATCTATCTATCTAAAACGCGAAATAGAACATGTCCTGTGTCTCCCTTTTATCTTGTCCCAAAATTGGGCCCATTGAGGCATCCCTCTGTAAACATTAAACTTCAATTAATGCCTCATGACCCATGAAAATGCAATTTGGATGCCAAATTTCAACTATTTGACTTATCTTGTCCCCAAAACACATCACTTCCTCCCTTCGCTCCTGCTTCTTAATGTTTATTTGACTTTCGTTGTTAGAAATTCTGAAAACATCAAGAATATCTCTTCAGCACAATTTTCATCAATTTTTGCAATTCCCAACCCGTGCATTGTCTTATGAAAAACGTATCAATTTTGTCGGTAATCTAGACTTTGATCAAAGCAGCATTCATACACTCCAAGTCTCCAAGTTAGCTGCTTTTCATTTGCATGCTTCTGCACTCATATTTTAGATTCGGGGTTTATAGGCTCCATGATGTGACATAATTTGTACCTTAAAAGAGGGATCTATCCAATTTTTGTTCTCTTTTTTTGGGTTTTTTTGAAAAGAGCAATAATAAGTCAAAATATTGGTTCATAAGTGGAAATCTACCCCCTGCACATTATTCTATAAGTCAATTTTTTTGCTCACAAGTTTTCATCTCCATAATATAAGATTCACGATTTTGATTTATCAAATAAAATACTCATTGATTTACTCTATATAACACAACTTTGTTTTTTTTTATAAAAAAAATAATTAAAATTGAAAAAAAAAGTAAGTAGAAACGGCTTGTAAGCCGACTCAGCGCTCCGAACCTCCCTTGTGAGTCGCTGTAACTTGTGCCAGCCGCTCGACTCCTTTCCAGAAGGTGAACGAGCCAAGTTATGAGCCGCCGCCACACGTGCTCGCCAGACACACAAAATTTTCTTTTCAACAATTATAATTAGATAAGCTAATGCTAATTTTACATGTGTGCTTGTGGGACTTAAGTGAGCAAATAACCCCCCCCCAAAAAAAATCTTTATCCATTTGATTTCCTTTATTTGGGTTTTCACCATTCAAACAAAACAATTCGTAATCCGAGAAAACAAACCCAGAAAAAAGGAGTCTTGGCCGAAAAGGAAACGTAATCTACCATTTTTAACCATGAATTATGCTAAATAAATCCCCTCCCTCAATTCATCATCATCATCCCCCCTCACAAAATCTGTCAAATTCTCTCTTCTCAATTCCCACATTTTCTCCGACAACGACAATGGCGACGAATCGGGGTCCCAAGGCGTGCTTCTCCTTCGCCGCCTACGCCAAGGGCGTGATCGCTGCCCTCAAGTCCGCCGGCGTCCACGTCAGCGCCGGCTTATCCGACGCCGAGATCTCCGCCGTGGAATCCGCCGCCGGTTTCACATTCCCGCCGGACCTCCTCGCCATCCTCGCCGAAGGCCTCCCCGTGGGCCCCGGCTTCCCTAACTGGCGCTCCTCCTCTCGCCACCAGCTCCGCCTCCTCACCTCCCTCCCCGCCCTCTCCCTCGCCAAGGAAGTTTCTAGAAACAACTTCTGGGCCCACTCTTGCTGGGGGCCCCGGCCCGACGACAAGGATGACGCAGTCGCCACGGCCCGCAATTTCCTGGGTCGGGCCCCACCGCTGGTCCCCGTCTTCAGGCACTGTTACATCCCATCTCAGCCTAATTTGGCGGGAAACCCCGTTTTCTATGTTCGCCGGAACGAGGTCAGATTGCTCAGCGTCGATGTCGGAGGGTTTTTCAAGGACACCCAGTTTTGGAGGAAGGATTATTCGGTGTTTAGGAGGGAGAGCCAGAATGGGTTGTCGTCGGAGGTGGATTCTCCGGCGTGGGCAACGGCGGCGAGACGGGTGGAGTTCTGGACGGAGGTGGCGGAGATTGGGCCGAGTTTCCGGCGGTGGTGGAGCTTCGGAGCCGGCGAGTTGGGCGGGTGTTTGGAGGACGTGATGTGGAGGTTGAGGGATGCCGGGTGGGGGGAGGACGACGTCAGAGAGATGATGATGATCGACGGCGATGATGCCTTGGCGTCGACCACGGCGGAGGAGCGGCTGCGAGCGGCGGAGGAAGTGAGGGATAGAGAAGGGGTGGCGAGGCACGTGAGGAGCCTGTCACGTGAGTTGCTTAAGGGTGGGTGGAGTATAGACGACGTCGTTTATTCCTTAAGTGATGAAGGCAAGATTGAGAGTGAGATTCTTGAGGGAGAGTCTTGGGTGGACTTCCAATGTGGAGGTGGAGATGCTAATCCCACACCTAATCACAACCATAATCAGATTTCTCTGCCAATTACTCCTTGATTTTTGCACAGATTTTTTTTTGTAAGCCATGCGTGTAAACATGTTAATGTTAGGTTAGAAGGTTTACAGTGAAAAGGGAAAATGTTAAGAGTAAAATCAAAACAAACCAATTTTGTATGAACATGCGTAAGATACTCATACAAGAATTTATGCCATTGAACAAAATAATTTGTCAGCAAACAAGCTTGTGTTTTGGGGTAAAAGCCTTGGTATTAAATGTATGTCGTACATTTTAAATGTTCTGAACAAGAAGATGATGCGTTAAAATTTTAATACTTATAATTAGTTATCTATTGTTGAGTTTGAGGTAAGATATGTTGGCAAACACAAATACACCACAATAGGAGTAACACTATTAGTAAAAGAAGATGTTGCGCTTAATTCTATAAACGTGAGAAACCGTCGATAATAAAATGTGTTTATATAATTTGTAAGTAGTAAAATCCTTTAATATAATGCTTGGTGACTATAATTTTTAGACTCAATTAAAACACTTTTTGTATGCTGGTGTAAGACCTTTATTATTTGGAGAGGGATGTATGTTTGGCATCACAGAAGTAACTGGCCTGGTGTCTCCTGATTGTTTATTTTGCTCTCAAGAACCATGACCTTGTGTCCAGCTATTCCCACTAGTAATCATGTACTGTTAAGCACATTGTCGTTTTAATGTATTAGTTTTCGTTGGTTCTTCAAAAATAGAGCAAATGAAGAATAGGCTTTGCTGCCTTTCTTGAACAGAGCAGGTTCTGATCCTTGCTAGCAATGCAAGGAAGCATACGACGTCGTGGTACACTCTGTATTCTGCAGTGAAGGAGCTCACCATTCCATTTACATATGTAATCTTTAGGTTGCTATTTAAGGGAAATTGCTCTGTTTTCTCCATTTTGGGAAGTAAATTGCGTCTTTTTTTCTTTTAAAATTTTTAATTTTTTTTTAGGAGAATAAGAGAACTTATTGATCATGTCATATACTTACATAAATGTCTGAATGAATACATAAAAGAGATATATTGACTAAGGCCGTAGAAAAAATCTCTATATATTTTTAATGAATTTAAGATAATTTTTCCTATACAAAAAGTGATATTCCGCCTATAAAACTACCAACTCAATGGCTAAGAGAGAAACATAAGATACATGCATTTTGTTTCTCACAAAATAAGAAATTAATATCTTGTTTTTGAGCATATAAGAAACTAATCTTAATATTTAAGTGTGCACATTATAAATTACCTTAAAAGAAAAGTTTTTAAAACAAATTAGTAATAATTGAAATCACATACCTGAATTGTTTATGTACTTGTAAATCTGATTTCAATTTAAATTTTATGTATAAATATATATATCAATTACATCTATCTTAGTAGAAAGTTTCAAAAATACAAGCCTTTTTAAAAAAAAAATTTGTAAAATCTATTTATTTTAGCGATCATTACTCCTAAAAAAATGATTATTTCCTTTAGTTCCGAGATCATGGCATAACTATTGTGGTTTCTAAAATAAGCCCAGCCCAAAACCAACAAAGCCCATAGATTTCCTCCAGGTCCAGGGTTAGCGAGTTTAGAACCCTCCCTCCCTCCTACATTTTCCGAAGTTTCCATCCAGTTTACAGGTTCGATTGAGAGAGCGAAAGAGAGAGAAGCATCAATGGCGATGACATTGGGAAAAGTCAGATCTAGCCTTCAATCTGCCCTTCGCGGTGGCCGTGGTTCCGATCTTCTCAAGCGTGGCTTCTCATCTTCATCTCATAACGATGAAGCTTGTAAGTCTCTCTCTCTCTCTCTCTCTCTCTCTCTCTCTCTCTGTTTATCTCTCTATCTTCTGTTTCGATCTTATTGCGATTCCAATGATTTACACGATTTCATCATCAGTATCGTACCTATAATTGTTGTTAAGGTTTCATTTTTCGTAAATTTCACAATTTGAGCTTTTTGTTGTGGCATTTGCCTTTTCATCTCATCACGACAAAGCTTCTATAAGTCTCTCCTTCTCTCTTGTTCATGTGACGATCTAATTGCTTTTCTGTTGATTTGCACCCTGTCTAGGCTCCTAATCTTAATGTTATAACATCGGAATCATGATTCGTTATTTCTATCAGATGTATGATTGTTGTTAGGGTTTCATTTTTCTTAAATTAATGCTCAAAATTTGTGCCTTTTGTTGTGTTATAGATGTATATGAGTTGGTTTACATCCTGATTATATACCTAATCTTGATGTTATAACGTCTGGATTACGATCCGTCATCTATCATCTCTATAGTTGTTGCTAGAGTTTCATTTTTCTTAAATTAACGATCGCAATTTGAGCCTTTGGTGGTGGCATTTGCTTGGGGATTCGATCAGAAAAAAAGATATCGATTTGTTGGTGTATTTGTGTCAGATGAGGCTAAAGAGGCTTCCAAATGGGAGAAGATTACTTACGTTGGAATAGCCACCTGCACATTGTTGTCCATCTACAACTTATCACAGGGTCATCATCACTTCGAGGAGCCTCCTGTGAGTTTCAGTGTTTCTTTTGCCTTCTGCTCTGTTGCCTGTTGCTTTCGTGATGACATTAGCATGTGAATTATGTTGTGCATCTGATGGTTGCAATTCCTATGGTGATGGAGGCTCGAGGAAATGTAGCTTTCAATTGACATAATGTGTGTTTACGCTTATGAAACTTAAACTTTAGCAGTTTAGCTTGATTAGCATCTTAGATTACCTGTGTACTCCCCAAAGTCTACCCTCTCTTATTTTTGGGGGTGCCTAGGGCGAGGTGGGGCTTTTAAAATTGTTTCCGATTTCAGGTTCACCATTTCCTGTAGATTTATTTTTATGGCTCTTGAGGACAATAAGCTTATGAGGACTGATGGATGGTGGTAATGTCTGTGTTCTGTGCATTTAATATCATCCTAAATCCTAATGGCATGAATCATGGTTGTCCTTAATTGTGACACTGTGGGAGACGGTTACCATGATTGCTGTTGTTATTACTCCATTATGTGGTGCTACATGAGTGAATTGACTTTATCATCTCATTTTGCTTTTTGTGCAGCCATACCCATACTTGCACATTCGCAACAAGGAGTTTCCATGGGGTATGATTCTTCTGCTTTTTTATCTTATGCTTTGTGTGCTTCATTTTTAGCGGGTAAACAACAACAACAACTCCCAGTGTGGTTCTCGCTTTCGCGGGGTCATCTTTAGCGGGAGCTATGTAAATTCTGGTTTAAGTTGTATATTCACTTTTAGTTTAGACTTGCTAATTACATTTTCTCTTGCATCTTTTAGCGGCCTGGCCTGGTTCAATGTTGTTCTTGTTATATTTGGTTGATTGATTAGATGGATTTGTCTCCATTGGTTTTGCTGAATCCTATTAGTCACTAGCAAAATAGATCGTAACACAAGGATGTAGGCTTAGGCTTTTTAAACTGCCATGTCCAGGAGGTCTGCCTCGAATTTCTATGGACTTGGCGCAAAGTGTGGATGTGTAGTATTATGAATGTGAGATATAAGAGTAACTGTTTTCAGTGACTTGTTTACAAAGTAAAACTAAACTTTGTGCATCTGTGCTTCCATACACTTACTATTGGTGAACCAGTCTGTTTGAAAGTCGGGTTTCGGGCAAGAGGAGTTACTGGGGATTTTGGCCAACTATGTTGTACAATAAACATTGACAAAAAAAGGGTTATATTCCTGATCAAAAAAAAAAAAAGAGTTATATTCATTTCTGTTTTCGTTTTCATTTTTTGCACGTTAAATATCAAGTTTAGTATGAGGGCTTTTGGTGCTGGATTTGTAGAATTGCTTCACTCTTACTTTGGATATGAGAAAGAAGTGGAAGAATGCATTATCTATAGTGCAGTTCCAATGTTTCATAGCTTTCATCACAGAACACGGTTCTACTATTGGTTAGAAAGCCGTTGTATAAGTGCCCTAGGATTGGCATAGCCTAAAGCTTATTTCTGTGGTGAGATAACATTATTCTGTGGTGGACTGAGAAGGTACGTGTACATTAAGGTCTAGAAATATCTAGGCGGGCCCCATATTAGTACTCTTCATTTCACATGATACTCCAAGTTGGTATGTGCTCTTCACCCTAGATTCCAAGCTAAAAAAAGCATATGAATGGGGAAACAGTCGAGTACTAGAATGAATTTCATGTTGGACAGCAACACTTCAAGAGGGATATGGTGAGTACAGACGACACTTGTTGACCTTGAAATCAACAATATTTGTACTCGAACTTTTTGCCTCCGTTTTAATGCATTTGCATATAATTTGAGCTTCCCCACCTTAAACATGCACAAAGCTAATTTTTTTTGGCCTTTTTCAGCTTTACCTTTGTCCCTGCATCCAAGACTGTTTTTTCCCCTATGTTATCAATTTGAAAGACCAACATTTAAAAGTGAGATGGATAGAGAAGGCAAATGGCATGACTATATGATGGTGTCTATGTATGTACTTTGGTCAGGGTTTAAGGCTTTGCTTGTTTGCCCATCTCATGTATTGTGTGTTCTTCGCAGGTCCAGATGGGCTTTTTGAGAGCAAACACCATTAATCAAGCTGGTTTGCTGTTCTTATTCATGGATTAATCGTTGAACCATCCCCATATTTGAAGATAACTTTTTCTACTTTGATGCTTTAGCTTTCTACCTACATTGTGTAGGAATGTATGGGGAGTTGGTCTTTTGGTTTTGGCCGCCTTCTTCAAAAAAACAAGTACTCGGCTGAATAAAATGTGTCAAACAATTAGATTTCCTCTTCTCTCTCATTATAGTCACTTGAGGACATGATATGTATGCATTGTTTGATCCAAAGCTGAATTCAGACAAGCACACATGTATCTGAAGGGTTCACTATGTTTAACTAGTGTAAGATGATAGGGTGAAGTCAAAAAGCAACTCACGAGGCAAACCAAGTCACGAAGTCGAACTGATACAATAACAACAATAACAACAAATTCCTAGTGTAGGTCTCACTTTCGCGGGGTCTGGGGAAAGTCGAACTGATAAACAGCAGGAATTATTGACAAGTACAGATACCACTCACGAAATTTTGGGAGTGAGCTTATACTCCAATTTTGCAAGTGATCTTACAGCCCAACAAAAAAAATTCCTAAAGAGAATCACGACCCATTCGACTCACAAGTTCATACCGGGGAGGGACAAAATATCTACTGTGATGGATGGGAGTACATTATCAAAATGGCATGTACCTCCAAAAAGGAAAAATGAATCGAAAGGGTGTGTTAACTTTTCTGACTTGGATGGAAATATGACTAGTTATTATCGCATAAATCTGGCCTGTCACATAATTCATGCCCGAAACAGGGAGCATAAGTGCAAATACTATGGTTAGATATTAAGCACTCCCCACGGAAGAACTTTAGTCAACGAATCAAACTCTTCAATGGCAAAATGAATGACTATCTTATACACTAAGTTTGCTCCTAGTATCATAGAACAAGAAGAAAATGGCAGAATTGCACGAGATTCCCTCTTACTCGTTTAAGAATTGATCAACACACTACAGGCAGAACATAAACATTCAACCCTAGAGTGCTGCTAAAGGAAATGATGCTCTTCAAACTCCAACAAAATGCATCACTCTGCTTCTTCATTGTTGCTCTCATGGCTACCAGCGTCAGGTAGAGTGTCTAAATCAGTTCGATCCTTAATGTCTTCAGTGACTGAAGAATTAGATTCACCATGGTGCTCAACATCTGCTTCTTCTGTCATGCTAGTTGATTCCTCTTTCTGGCCTTCTGACTCTGCATTCATTTCATCAGTTGTGTTAGTTGATTCCTCTTTCTGGCTCTCTGACCCTTTGTTTGAAGAATCTACTTGATCATGGTTCTCCACATTCGCGTTCTCATTTGGGCTTGATTTTTGCTCTTTCTGTCCTTCTGGACTGTTGTTTGAATCTACTTGTTGCTGCTGCTCGCCATCCACATTCCCAGTTGCGTTTGGTGATTCTTCTTTGTGGCCTTCTGACTCAGCCTGTTGCTCATGTTTCCCCATGGGTTGGCTATCATTCACATTAGATGATCCAGTAGTCTCTTTTGATGTAACATCGTTCGATGGGTCCTCTTTCTTATCCTCTGAATTAGACTTGTTCAATGATTCCTCGTTCTTCTCCTCCAAATTATTGTCCTTAGATGACTCCTCATTCTTTTGCTGCACGTTGAACTTGTTGGAGGAAACAACCTCCTCTTGGGGCTTTGAATTTCCTGATTCATTATTTTCACCCGTTCCTACGGATGAATCGGTGGAATTACTCTCAGGATTCTCCTTCACATTTGCCTCATTATGACCAGATCCCGATGTATCAGAGTAGGCTGTCTGTCCATTTGCCACAGAATCTCCACCTTCAACATTGTTTGTATCCTCAGTCTTAGAGACCAAATCTGCTTGGTTGGCACCCGCATCTGTTTGGGGCTTTTCTGACACGACTTCCCGCAGATTGGACTTATCTTCATTGCTGCTTGTAATACCTGCTGTTGTATCATTATGAGCATTGGAGGCATAGGTTTCATCACTGAACGCACTAGTGTTTGCCTGTTTGTCTTCGCTAGATTCCGCAGTCTCAATTGAGCCAGAGTGGGACCCATCATTTGTACCTTGAGTACTCAAAGAATCATCTTTTTGACTGGGTTCCATTTTTGCTGCATCAGTGACTACATTGTCTTCCTGATTAGGGCTGTCCGTCTCATTGCTCTGAGTCTTGATATTTTCATTCGGATTTTCCGATGGATTTGCTTCAGTGCTCGAAGAATCATTCTCCTTGCCCTGCCCATCTGTCGTTCTGTCATCCTTGTCGATTCCATCCTTGTACTGACCCTCCGATGAGCCCAAACTGTCAATCTGAGTGTCCTTCGTCTCTGGTTCTTCACTTTTCTTCTCATTGCTGTCTTCCACATTTCCTTTTTCGTCACCTTCAATCTGTACTGCTTCTCTTTCTTTGCTTCTTTCATGTTCCTCCTTGGCAGCCTCATCTTTCTTCTCAGTTTTCTTCTCTCCACCGTCTACCTTCTGATCCTCTTTGTTCTCCATCTCCAAATTAGTGTTTTCATTCCCTTCACTTCCACTACTCTCATTGTGATCCTCCTTCACAACAGCATTGTTCTCTTCACTGCCCATCTTTTCATTTTCATTTTCTTTACCCTCCTCCTTCCTTTCACTTGCATTCTCCTCCTCGGAATGCTTTAGTTCATTTTCAGTCTCTTTATTCTCTGCCGCATCATCATTTCCTTCATGTTCCTTCTCTTTGCTCTCTTGTTGCTTCTGTTCCTCATTCTTGTTCTCTTCAACATCTTTCAGCTGATTATCAATCTCCTTGTTTTCTCCCACCTCCTTTTCCTCGGTTTTGTTCTCTTCACTAGCCTTCTCCTCCTCTTTCTCATTCTTCTCACTATCTTTAACCTCAGTTGTCTCAGCCTCTCCTTTGCCTGCTTCTCGTTCTTCTTCCATCTCCTTCGGCTCAGCTTCCCTCTCCTCACTTTCCTTCTGCATAATCTCATCCTTCAGCTTCTCCCCACCTCCTACATCATCCTTATGCTCGAACTCCTCTTCAAGTCTCCCATCCACACTCCCTGTTCCTTCATCATCATTCTCTCCGAGCTTGGCATCTTCATTATCGCGGTGCTGCTCCTCCTCCTCTTCCACCTTGTACCTCTCATCCAAAGTTGATGTTGTCTTTCCCAACCCTGGAAGATCCTTCCTTCCCAACCTCAACCGCACATTTCCCTCCTGCAGCTTTTCAGAGACATGGGTTTCGTCTCCCAATGTCTTGTCCTTGCTATAAGACCGCTGGATTTGGTAAACAAGCCAAATGCCAACACCCAATAACAGCATCAATTGCAAGGCGTGCTTCACCTTGAACCCTTTCTGGGACCTTGGCCCCCTCCCACGAGGCGATAGCCTGAACATAGTCTACTGCTCTTAACAATCTCCTTCAACAATCTCTTTCAAAGGCTCAAATTCCTGAAATTATATCATATACACAAAACTACGCAAAATCAGATTTCTATCAAGAAATCAAGAATCCCCGTGTCTTAAACATTCAAGCATGGCGTGAACCCATGAATGTTTACAATAAACACAGTGAATCCAAAGGGAAAAAAAATCCCCTCTTTTCTGGGCAATCTTGTTTCAAAAATGGCAAGTTGTGAGTTCATCCAAAAACAGTTCCTCGCATTTTCACTTAAAACTTTCATACACTACATACCACCATCGAGATCCAATCTCATTGAAATCAAAGATTCACCACTCCATTAAATATGAAAA
>JACYFF010031956.1:108980107-109012975 GCA_017589665.1 Selenicereus undatus | reverse complement strand
ATCTGAAGTGTCAGATCAGGGTTTGCTGATCACTGAGCTACTGAATTAACTGAAACCCGCACCCATGCTCCTACTGTTACCATTATATCCCCTTGAATTAGATATACAGCCTTAAGCTACAAGAGCAGTGATGGGTGGAATACTTTGTTCGTTCTTCGGAAAATTAGAAGGATCCGCCTTTGTTTTCACCTTTGCTAGTGGGAGAAAATTAGTGCCATTGCCATAGTACCATGTGAAGTCGTACTCAATCTTGAACAAGTTCCCTGCCCTGTAAGGGAATGAAGTCTCATTATTCGAGATCTCACTCATCCTTCCTCCATATGGGTTCCATTCCATTACCAGTCCATCTATTTCCCTCAACTTGGTCCATATCTTGTCCAATGCAACTTGGGGTATTGGTTTCTTCACATAGTTTCAGAGTCAAAGATCCCTTTTCCTTGAGGAAAAGAGCAAAGGACTTTCACGACACGGCGTCGAAGCCATAAGTGGCAATCAGTGCTACTACTAGAATAGAATTAGCTTCGTTTCGATGGACCTGTTGTTCAGCCCTTATCGGCTGTTTCAAGCGGGTAGAGGTTTTCTAGCAACACGTTCATAGTCCCTACCAATAAGGACTTCGGTGGCGGTTCCAACTGAGGAAATCTTTTGGCTAACAGGTTGATAAGTTTCTTGGGGCGCCCAAGAAACATCCCAAATTCCCAATGAAGGAAATTTTCAACTTGTTAGAGGACAATTGTTTATATTCGCCTTAATCACACCTGCCCGAACTCTTATGAAGATCTCTTTGGGTAGGTTAGGAGCCACCTCCACTGAAGTGCCCCACAGTCCCCACCGTTGGGCACACCCCTCCAGGGGAGGCATGCACTGGGCTTTCCCGAGCAATGTTGTAGTATACATCCCCTAGGGTTGCCCCAGCCTCCACCCACGCAGTCTCAGCCTTTAGGTCTCCATGGACAGACTGAAGATCGAACATGTCGAGGATGACAAAGGGCACAGATGACATATAAGATAAGCCTTCCATGTCATGGCCTCCACCCCGGATTCTCATCTCTAGGCTCTGCAGCAAGTGACGGTTGCCTGGACGTTGGACACATGCCGTGCTGCAACAATGAATAATGGTTTTGGTGACTCAGGTCTTTGGAACCGGGCATTTCGAGCATAGGCTCAGAGGATAGATGGAAAGGAAGAGTTGAGGTGGTTGTATGTAACTTGTGATGTTGGATATTCGGGATCAGAATTGATATCTAGGCAGAGAAGGAAAGAATCATATGACGAAAATGCAACCATTGTCCCTGATATTAACAATATTAAGAGCAATGCAGAAGCTAATAAAGGGTTGGAGTTACTCATCTCGTATTCTCTCAATATTAGTGATCTCTTAGTGCATGTTTGTTTCTGCGAGGGAGCATGAATATGGATCATATGTACATATACAGCATTTCGGTCATCGGATGCAGAAATTTGACTAAGCTTTTCAAATTTGCAAGGTGACTTCACCGGATGTTGATTTTTTTTTTTTGGGTGGGTTTGATTATCTATTTTCATGGTTGATTTTTGAAGTTACACTCTCAAGTTTTTTGTTTGGCCACGAAGATGATATTACCAGTTTCATACTAGCTTGTTATTAACCATGTTAGTATGATACTGTATATACATGCATTTAACAAAAAAACTTGCTAGCCATTAGCAGACCATGACAACCTAGTTTCGTAGGCGACCGGGGGGGGTGTTGAGGGCGTCCGGTGCCAACTTTTCTATCATATTAGAGACTGACCAAGTTAAATAGGTATACACTGGCCTCACATAAGCATTTAGCAACTGATATAAAACGGTTCCAGCCATTTGATTTGAGTCCTATGAACGGAGAGAACTTGTGTCGGGAGAGTAAACCATAACTACATGTTTGCAATAGAGGGTTACTACGAAGGCTGGTCACAGAGAGGTTGGAGTAGTGGTGGCCATGTAGAATTAGGTGTATTCTATCTTAATTGTCATTCATTTTGACATCTATTGACGTCCTATGGCCGTTCCACAGGAAACTGTGTCCTATACTTGTCCAAGTGTATTGTATCAGTCTAACAGAGGAGGAGGCAGCTGGTGGAATTGTGTCCTATACTTGTCCAAGTGCCACAGAGGGTATTGACGTCCTATGGCCGTTCCACAGGGAACAATTTTCAATGTGCGTCTTGCTTGCTTGGAATCTGAGGAGAACCATATGTAAACAATATTACCTCTACAAAGCACTCGTACAAATAAAAAGACCGATTTTAAGAGACCTACAAAAAAATTCGGAAAATATTTTCTTGTATTGAAACAGTTTACAACAAATGCATTGAAAAGTGAGTCTCCCCCCCCCCCCCAACCATATTAATTGCACCCAAAGGACATAATTAAATATAGGTGGCAGTTTGACCAAGTTGATGGTCTTTTCATATGTACATGATCTCACTCTTAGCAAGTTGACATTTTCTTAATTTTGGATTGGTCTCCTTACCCATATTGGCAATTGTTCATGGGTAGGAGATTTTATTATCCCCTTGGGACCCTTTTAGGGGGGTGTTTTCCCATCAGTTCTCCTGAGTTGTAAGTTCAAAAAACATTATTTTGATATTTCAGTTAATTAAGTATACTAAGAGTTGTCATTCTTGTATAAGAAGGAAATCTTGCTCTTTTATTTCCTTCATGTCGGACTGTAATACAGTAGGGAGTTTCTATTTGGTGTTTGCGCCTCTCTATCTTACTTCTTTTTTAGATAATTTATGCGATGATACTTCTAATTTGAATTGGTGGGCACATATAAAACATACTCACTTAGTTCAATTAAAAAAGGAATGTAGCCTTTTTCTTTCGAGAGAGGGGGGGGGGGTTGTTAAACCTGCTATCAGTTCAAAAATTGATGACAGCAAGAAAGTGAACCACAAAGATGACCTCTTCACAGCAGCATTGTAGCAATGTTCTGGATATTCTATATATCACAAATTATAAGGACGTACGAAAAAGATAAACATGTGGATGATAACAATGTATATACACAAATGAAAAACGTGGATAATCTTACGCCTCCAAAGGCCATAAGACGTGATATTTTGATCCTTTTCTGGTTTGTTTTATTCTTGCAATCAAGCTTTTAAATTCCCATTGTTAGTATGGAAGGATGAAATGTACTTAATAAGGAAGGGTGAAGTGATAAGCCTTAAATAGAAACGGACAGATCTTGTTAAGTAGAACTTATAATAACAACGACAATAACTCCCAGTGTGAGTCTCACTTTCGCGAGGTCTAAAAAGATTCAGATGTAGGTAGTCTTGCCTCCTACGCACATTACTGCTTGTAGAGAAATCGTTTATAATAGACCTACGTAAAAAGTTTATAGAAAGGTGCTTACAAAACCCTCAATTTCATCTCATTTATTTGATTTGCTTACAAAACTTGATTTAATACTCAGACATTAAAGAGATGGTAAAATCCTCGTCGTACATACTATAAATCAAACTAAAATATTTACAAATGGAAAGAATAGAAGAACTCTATTTCTTATCGACAACAGTAACTTTACTCTAATGAAATGGATAATCAAGCATCAAAAATACTCGAAAGTTTCCAACTACGTTGGCTCTCTTCAAAAGGCCTGAGTATAGCACTGCTGACACTACTTTAATCCAACATTATCCATGGGAATATTATTTCACGAACTTCCAATAAATAAATAAAAAAAAAAGCCCCCATTTGATGTGAAAAAATTGATCTATTGTTGAACCCCATTTAGATCGTATTACTGATTACTATATGTGATGCCCCACGTTAGCATCCAACTTGACTACTAGATAGATATTGTACCATGATGTCCCCACTATACTTTGACGTTTATCTGCCCTCTGTTCTGATATTGCTCATTGCCTATGTCCGGCTTGTCAGCATTAAATTTGAAGGACAGTGGATTCAAAGTTGCACAAACCATTTACAGACTTAGGTACATTTCACAACACTACAACCATCTAATCTAATTTCTTAATCCTACCTATGCATGACATGTGATACAGTAATCGAGACTACAGTTTGTTATAGCAGAAGTTAATTAGAAGGTCGAGATGTACACAGTTTTACCCTTGACGAAGGGAGACAGAATGGTTGAGCAGGGGAAAGTTTATGTATTCGTATCCATGACAAAAGCTTACATAGATGTTCTTTTTAGTACAACGTTTGTTTTAACGAGGTAACACTGAAGTGCCAACAAGCTCATAACTTAGATGACAGCAAGGTTGCTTCTTATGTGCGAGGATGTGGGATACGATTCTCATAGCCAGTAAAGTCCCATGTGTGAGATGGAGCTATGCAACCACCGGCCCCTACTGGAAACCCCTGGGATAGGGCCCCAATAAAGGTGGCAGGCACTTGTAACACCGAATTTTGTTTGAGCGAGATTAGTATGGAGATTAGACATAAGATTGTGTAGTTAGAGGCTTAGAGCCATAAAACGAGGCCAATTAAAGCTTCCAAGTTAATATCTGGAAGGTAGGGGGCCAGGACGGCTTGCGATTAGCTGGATGTAAACCCTTAACTGCTTCCTTTAGTTGAAAGTGTAGCAAGGCTTAGAACTTTAATTTGGCCTTCCCCTTGCCCATATAAAAGGACCTCAATGTGCCTGTATGTCTCCTCCATTGTAGTCTCGTTATCATTTCCTTGTTTCACATTTTATCCCCAATGAATCTCTCAATGAGAAATGTGGGAATAATTCCCCTTGTTATCCTGTTTCATGGCCTCCTCACACTTGCAAGACCAGCCACATTTCAAGAAGACTTCAAAGCCACTTGGTCCGAATCCCATTTGAAGCTTGTTGATGGTGGAGGAGCCATCCAGCTTACTCTCGATCAAAATTCAGGTATAGGACTTTTGGTTGAACTAATGCATAGGTTTAGGACTTACTGTACCTAGGTGCTTAACGTATCTGTTTAACCTGAACTACTAAGCTAAGGCCTCATTTCATTCAGTTTCTTACCATGTTGATCATTGCGTTTCTTTGGTCGTTTGCTCCAATATGACAGGATGTGGGTTTGGTTCCAAATACAAATACATGTATGGACTAGTTAGCATGAAGATCAAGCTCATATCTGGCGACTCTGCAGGAACTGTGACCGCTTTTTATGTAAGTTGCTCGTTACTTATGTCGTTCTTGTAGGACTTGATTTGTATTATATCAATGCTCGATTAATGTTCTAATTTTGGTTGTACCTCGCTAGATGAATTCGGACACAGACACCATCCGAGATGAGTTGGATTTCGAGTTCCTAGGAAATAGGACAGGGCAACCTTACACCGTGCAAACCAACATATATGCCCATGGCAAGGGTGATAGAGAACAAAGGGTTAACCTTTGGTTTGATCCTTCTATTGAGTACCACACCTACACTATCTTATGGAACCATCACCATGTCGTGTAAGCCCTAGCCTCTAATAACACAAAGAGTTCACATTTTCCTATCAAATGACTGACTTTTTGAAGAGTAAACAATTAAAGAACATCTTTTCTAATCTCTTGTGTGGAAAATATGTGTAGGTTCTATGTGGATGGAGTGCCCATTAGGGAGCACATCAATAATGAAACAAAGGGAACTCCATACCCCAAATCACAGCCAATGGGAGTGTATTCTACACTATGGGAAGCCAGTGATTGGGCGACGTGCGGTGGGTTGGAGAAGATTGATTGGAGCAAGGCCCCATTTTATGCTTACTACACAGACTTTGACATAGAAGGTTGTGCTGTACCAGGACCTGCAAGCTGTGCCTCAAATCTTACCAATATGTGGGAAGGTGCTGCTTATCAGGCTCTAAGCCCCATTGAAGCCAAGCAATACCAATGGGTTCGGATGAATTATATGATTTACGATTATTGCACTGATAAATCGCGATACCCTGTCCCCCCTCCCGAATGCCAGGCCTAATATGTGTGTATGTATGTACAATCCTTTTTGGGGGGGCGTTTTCTATACTTTATCACATACCTATATATACACATATGGAATGAATAGATCTGGTACACAAAGGGTAAGCCAAAAATAAATTGGTGTGTCTATAAAAGGATCATATGAAATTCAGTTGCAATAGTGTTAATTTGATGTCAGTATGGATAATGCATGGAATTCATGTCACTTTTTTCCTATTACAATGCCTCCTTTTGAAGCAGAAGAAAACCAAATGCTTTTAAACAGTATTTAAATTGCCTAATTCAGCCAACACAACTGCTAGAAGAGGTAAATCAAGGCCAAATTAGGAGATACTAAAAAGCAAGACAACGACTTGAAACAGATACATCTTTTTGTATAGAGACAACATGAAGGGAACACATGCTACTCAACAGTATTGTGTTTGTCAATTACAAAATCACCTTGGCTGTCCAATTACAAGCAGTTGAACTAAGCATCGAGCTTATTGTTTCGCATAAGACACTTTTCTTCTTTTTGTTTCGCCTTTTGGGATTTGGATGAGTCGTAAAGATCAGTACAATTTAATGCAATGTGGAGAGTGACTAATACAATTAGTTACATTATGTTTCATGTTTTCATAGTGTTAACATCCTATCAACGCATGGAAATAATATGAAGTGTTTCTCTCTAACAATGAAAAAGGAGTGTGATAAAAGAAAAAAAGAAGGTGGAAAAAACTTATAAATTTTTTAAAAAATATAATTCAAGAAGATTTTTTTGGGGGGGGAGTACAGATAAGTATTTGACGAGATTTAAATTCAGATATCTGGTAACAATATTCATAGACTATATCAATTGAGCTCATTCATCTGACACTTGGAGCCAGCGTTTGCGATACTGGAAGGGCGATCTTGGCCCCCTGAAATTCAGTGAGTTCATTTCCTAATGCATTTTGTTAATGAAATCGGCGTCTGAATGGACTTGCAGTTATAATGATTAGGGTTGAACTCAGAAATACTTCTTTTGATGGCTCAAATTGAACGTTGCGGGATGCTTTTATTTGATTTGATTAGCCTCAAACTACATATCATGATCCTAGACGAACATTCTATTATATTGGTCATTCCATTGGTATACTATATATGATCAACGACCATTATCCTTCAAGTTTTGTCAGAAAAATCTTCCATTAGAAGACTTCCTCACTGAGAATGTGGGCATGAACTCATTTTGGGGGGAAATGAAGCAGGTTCTCCCACCTCATTGATTAAGGCAATTTGCACCCAAGTAGCATAAAAGTTTCGTTGGTTATTTAAAAGATCCAGGCAAAGGAGAAGACTAGAAAAGGTTGTCTTGATTAGTCAATTATCTTCACATGGCAAGTGGCAACCTTTGGAAGAGATACTAATGCAAAGCCAATATTAGTGGGTAGCAGGACTTGATTCTGTATTCTCTTCTATTCTCTAGGCCCCAAGGCACAATAAAGAAAATCGTAGGGATTTCTACCATTCATATAGTGAAGCCTCCTCCTTTGCACCTCTTCTGACATTGAGGGTGTCTTCATATCAGCCTGTTTGGCTAGTGAGTATCATATTTTCGTACTTATGTACTATTTGATTTACCTTTCGTGTAGTTGTAATAGTGTTAATGCTGATACTTGCATTCTGATATTCCACATTTTCTTGCTGTTGGTGTTCCTGTTATGGTTTCTTGTACGGTACTTCCATAAGTGATACATGTTTTGGCTTCGGTGAAATAGGAGTCTGAACTGGGATGGAGGGTTGTGCTAGTTTCAATCATTGGATTCCTTGGAGCAGCAATGGGGAGTGCTAGCGGAGTTGGCGGTGGCGGTATCGTGTCCCTATGCTTACTTTAATTATTGGCTTTGACCCCAAATCGACGGCAGCTATATCTAAATGTTGGTAACTACACTATGAGTATCTGTTTAGTTACATATGAAGCAGGACTGTGTTTACTTATATGCATTTATTTAACACACTATTTTATTTTTTATTTCCCCTCTGTATATCCTTAAGCAGATCTTACTGGAATACTATTGAAAGAAGAGGAGTGTTCTAGATATATAAACACCAAAACCGGTTGCTTTGCAATGAGATTGAAACGGAGGTTTCACATATTTGTGTTCGCCTACTAGAAAATCCAAGTCCTGATTTTGTTAAAAACTATTGTGCATGCCTAGAGATCGATGAGCAATCATCTTCGAAGTTGGGATACTGGTATATGCTCATTGCATAAGCTTAAAAATTACAAAATTTTATTGCATGGCAATGTGAAAATTGCCTGTCTTATCTCCTTTTTTCCTTTTGTTTCA
This sequence comes from Selenicereus undatus, assembly GCA_017589665.1. Classification (NCBI taxonomy): domain Eukaryota; kingdom Viridiplantae; phylum Streptophyta; class Magnoliopsida; order Caryophyllales; family Cactaceae; genus Selenicereus; species Selenicereus undatus. The sequence goes on along the minus strand of JACYFF010031956.1, from coordinate 109,004,722 downwards.
ACCTTTTCTTTCTACGGTCATGGGAATTTCTTCTTTTTCCTTATTTTTCCCCTAATTTCTGGTCATTGTTTATTAGCTTCAAATGTATTGCCGACTCTAATACTTCAGATTTAACTTTTTTGTAATACTGGATGTTGCAGTTATGATCATAGGTGCTGCTGGATCAACAGTTTACTACAATTGTAAGCTGAGACACCCAACATCAGATATGCCCCTTATAGACTATGACCTTGCTTTGCTCTTGCAGCCCATGCTTATGCTGGGAATTAGCATTGGCGTGGCCTTCGATATCATCATTGCTGACTGGATGATCACTTTTCTGCTGATAATTTTGTTTATGGGTAATCAGCATTTCAGCAATTTTTTCTCACTTACAACACGGTTACAAGAAAGTCGACATATTGAACTAACATCAGACCAAACATTCTATTCATGTTATTAATGGAAAGAGAGCCTAGATAACTCAGTCCATAATCTGGTGTCAGTTACATCAGTGAAAGCCATAGTCAGGGCCTGAGGGGCTTAAACACATGGAAGACAGAGTCACTGATTTAAAAGGCGAGGTGATTTTCATGACTTTAGCCTTTATGTGCTGGTAAGTAGATATGCTCTTAGTGTCATTTTTCGCTTTCAGGAAGCAGCCAAGCTGGTAGAATCTCAAAGCAAGCATTCAACTCAAGTATATATTTGCAGCTTTCCAAGATCTCTGGAAAAGAAAAGACGACCACAAAAAGTGAAGTAGTAGTAGGTGAAGAAACTGATAAAGAAACAGCCCAGTTGCTTGAAAGTATGTTTGATTTGTCTTCTTTTGATGATCTTTTACAATTTCAATAGGACATGGGGGTCTTAAGAGGGTGTCCGACTGCATAACTTGCCGGAAAAACTTGCTGTGGTACTGCTGCATTAGATGAGGCCAGATTTACTAATAGCAAACGTAATGTTGGAGAGATTAGCGAATGAAATTTTATGTTATAAGCATGTTCCTACTGTCTTGTTCAGTCCAAAAAATCTGAAGTACTAAGGCATTAAGACGTCAATTCAGTTTCTCCTCATAATTTTGAGCAGAAGTATGTTTCAAACTGCAGAGGGATCTACTAGGGAGTGTAAAGTTACCATGCGTACCTGCTCCTGAATACAATAGGGTATGCCCATCACACCATAGCACCTATTTGCTATTATTTCTTCAATATTGCAGAAAACTGACGACTTAATCCATCTCATTTACATTCTCATGGTTGTTTTCTTCCATCAGGCTTCCATACTGTACAATATACAGTGGACAAATTTATCTTTGCTTGTCTTCGTTTGGGTGGCTTTTTTTGTTCTTCAAGTAATGAAGGTAATGTAACTGTATCTGAAACAAAGTGATACTTATGAGCTAAAACATCATAGATGACCTGCATTCATGGTTGTCGCCAAAAGCTTTCTCTATTCTGTTTTAAAATTTACATATGGATACAGTACTCATATCACAACAACCAACCCAATTTAGATCCTACTGAGGTGAGATCTACATGCATGCAGTCTTACTGTTTAACCAGAGAGGTGGAGATATGAATCTTGAATGGGCCTATGTGCTTGTCTTAGAGCAACCAAGGAAACAATTTATGGAGCATAGTGTTTTTAATTAGTCGACTGAAACCATACAATTTTTCCTGGTTTTCAAATTCTAAGATCAATCTGCTCAGTCATTGATGGTTACTTCATGATGCTGAACACTGTTTATCTTTTAATCCTATGTGCAGACATATGTCATGACATTCTCTATGAAGTACTGGATACTGAACGTATTGCAGGTGAGAGGCTGAGACACAAAAACCTCAGACCAAATATCAGTATGCAAATAGCTCAGAATTGCATCCATTAGAAGCGTGCTTGTTTCCACAATCAAGATTGGAACAATTTTTCGTTACTGCACTACTGAAGAACTTATTTGTGACAATGTCTTTTCGCCATTGCTCAGGTGCCTATTGCATGTCCGTTACTATGTTTGAAGCAGCATGTTTGTTCAGAGGGACAAGAGTCACTGCATCCAAGGGAAAAGAAATTATGAGTTGAGGGGTCAAACAGCTATTACTTTATTGTTGTAGCAGTGTACTTGCTGGCACTATTGTGGGCACAGTCAGGTTAGGTGGAGGATTTATCTTAACACCCCTGTTTCTCAAAATGGGGATTCCTCCTCAGGTATTCAAACAGCAAGATGAACTCATTTCCCTGCATATGCTGTTCTTTGATGGAGATTCCAATTTTTTAAATTTCTGAAAAGCATTTCCATCCGCTCAAATGACACCAATAAGCACTATCTTTCAACTGCAACTTTCTCAATGGCATTCTCATCCTCCATGTCAGTTGTCCAATATTACATTCTGAAATATTTCCCAGTTAGATATGATATGTGATAGCGAAAAAATGCATTTTGGTTGTTCAAGGATGAATATAAGATCATCCCTGTCTGTTTGTGCTTTGCTTCCTCTGATATAACAAGTGAATTTTTTGTTATCGCCCTCTGCTGTTACTTGTAAGTGGAGTTGGCCTTACTCTTATGATTGAGAAGCTGGAGAATCATGAGTACATGGGTTTTGGGAGCTTATGTCATTAACCATTTTCCTCGTATCCATAGATTTGTTTACAGCATAAAGCATCTAATTCGAAGGCATGTCCATTCTTTTGTTCATCCACAATTGGCTTACCCTAAAAGCATGTCATGAGTTAGAGTCCATTATCTGGGGAGATCAACTTTGTGCAACTAAACTTTCAGAAAAGCTTATTAGTTGTTTGGCCTTTAAGGAGGTTTTTCATTCATCTTAATTTGTATTTTAAAAAAATTTTGAAAATGGAAGGTGACTTCTATTCAGTCAATCTCATTTGGACGATCTTCACTGGGCATCCAATAGTGGTGGTTCTTGCTGTTGTTTTATGTGGCTTCACTTAGGGTACTTCTTGCTAGTCCTTGATCAGACCACTGATTTCCAGGGGCTCTGTTTGCTTGGTTATAGACTTATACTTAAATGAACAGAAATGAATCTGAGCCATACATAGCAGCCAGGCCGGGTAGTTATGTGAGAACTATGAAATCTGATCGACATTGAAAATTTGAGCTGCCAAATGTGATGTGACCCCATTCTTATTTGAAGTTGTTAGTCTTGTATTACTGTCATGGGCGCTAGATGCTCTTCACAATTTTTCTAAAAACATCCATTCATTCATTATTTAAATACCACTAGTTGGAATGTCAGTTGCAGCTTCCCAACGTCCATGTGGTCTAAGTGAACATCATGGCAAATTGGTTGTATGCATGAAACATGACCCAGTTTCTGTCTTCTTTATAATTATCACAAAAGTTCCAATAATTATGTTCATGTTGTGATATGTTGTAAATCTGATTATCATTTAAAATGTACCGATCTTGCTCTTATGACTGAATGGGATTCATGTCTTCCAATTGCTTTTAACAGTTTCATCCTGTTCCTCAAATGGTTTCTTGATGCCTAAACGAGCAAAATACTGCTCTATCCTTTCCAAGGATCTTAAGAATGGAAGGGTGCTCAAGCGGCTGCCGGCTAGAGCTCATGTTCCCTTGATTATTATGTAGTATCACTATTACAAATTATACAACCCCCCCCCCCCCCCAAAATCCCCCCAAAAAAACGAAGACATTTGAGAATAAGCCTTGACTTCTCAGTTGAGACTTGGCAAGGAGCAGAGGGCCCTTCTTACCCCCATCCCCTCTGTCTGAAGAATTTTGGAAACTACAATTGTTAGCCTTTATAAATTAAATGCAAATCTCAATAACCCTATCGTTTATTGTGTTGATATGTCAAGACACTTGAGAAGGGAGTTCAGGATGGTGCAAGCATAAGCATAAGATACACCTTCCAACCAGAGAAACAATCTTCTATGTCTCGAGCGCTGACCACTAGTAATCAGAGTGATTAGTGAAACATGGTGCAAGGTAGGCTTTGACTAGTTAAGCTTTTCTTATTGCATAAGATACACCTGCCCGTGTTAGTATCTCTGATTGATCTACTTCTTAATATTGCATCACATGGCAAGATTTTTTGCATATTCAAATGATGATTTCAGGCCTTAAGAAACTTTATTAAAGATACCCCCCAATCAAATTATCACCTTATTTCCTTGTAATTTAAAATATGGGGATTTGATCCTATACAGCCCCAGGAGTGGCCTCCCCTGGAAAGCTCCATCGGAGCCTCTCTATTCCCCAAAAAATTCTCCCCTGTATACATCTAGATAATGATGGTATAGAAACTCTCTTCAATTGATTTTTAATTATATTACCTGGACTTGATTCCATGCAGCCCCAGGAGTGGCCTCACTTGGAAAGCTTCACAGGAGTCTCTATTCTCAAAGAATTCTCCCCTGTACACATCTGGATAATGATACTATAGAAACTCCCTTTTTTCTTAATCTTATTTCCTTGTTTCTATCTTCTGGAGAGCGGGATGTCTTCTTATCACCATGTTTGGCCAGTAAGTTACACCTCCTTGCAATAATCATAGTGGTAGATGCCTTTGGTATCGGATCTCAAATTATCTTCCCCATGTTTTTTTGTTGAATCTACTGATCTTTGGCTTCTCTAAGGATGTACTAAGCTTTACTTGAATTTGGATCGAACAGGATTTGGAGTTTGGATGGAAAGTTGTTGTGGGCTCAACTGTTGCATTCATTGGAGCTGCAATGGGCAGCGTTGGAGGGGTTGGAGGGGGTGCTATCTTTGTCCCAATGCTTGTATTGATCATTGGCTTCGACCCCAAATCATCTGCTGCCATTTCTAAATGTTGGTAACTGATTTTTATTTGGTATCCATCTGTTTTGCTATTCACTGTGGGCAACAGATTTCATGATTATGGAGAGAGCTATAGAAGTTTTTCCACAATGATTCCAAAATGTAGCTTCAGTGACCATGGTAGTGGATTATAATTATAGGATTTCTGAGAGGAGGCGTAGTTAATATTTCCGTAACTCTCTGAATGCAATCCTGAATTTTATGAATGTAAGATGGCTCTCTTGATGTACAATAACTTTAGGAGCAAACTGCTTGAATTTGGAATGCAGCCAGTGTGACAAAGTAGTTTACCAAATCTTATCAGGTATGATCATGGGCACTGCTGGATCAACAGTGTACTATAATTTAAGCCGGAGACATCCAACATTGAATATGCCTCTCATAGACTATGACTTAGCTCTGCTCTTTCAGCCTATGCTTATGGTGGGCATCAGCGTTGGAGTCGCATTCAACATGATTTTTGCTGATTGGATGATTACAGTTCTGCTTATCATTCTGTTCATAGGTAAGCAATCAACTGCACCTTTAACTTATTGCATAGAACAGACCAAGACTCATAATAGGGGAATCTCTGAAAGTAGCCTTTTGTCTAGAGACTCTAGCTGAACCTGAAATACCTAACTCAAGGGCACAAAATTGTCATGAACTTCCATGATCTTTTGTTCAAAACTTCATATTTCTTGATTAGAGAAGGTAATAAACTTCTGGTGGAATTAAATTGTAGTTAATTCAACAAAATCCTTCACAAAAGGCATTGAGACATGGGGGAAAGAGACCTTAGCAAAGCAGGTGAGGTAATAATTACCCAACTGAAATTGACATGTTCCTTGGTGTTTTAAATGCATGATTGGGAGTTTTATTCAGATCTGGATTGACAGGAAGCTAGCAAGCAACAGGAATCTGATGACAAACAAGTTGGTCAGTGCCTTGTCTTTCTCAAAAATTCTTCACTTGTCTTGTTCTGCTTTTGTGCTACAGAATACCCCCTAAAATTTTGTCCATGCCGCCTCAGAAACACATATTAGTAATAATCAGCAACCAGCTCGTACTTGTACTGTCATTTTCATCAGTCAGTTAATGTCAGCCATTAGAAGAAGTAGTTTTTGGCAATCAAAACCAAGCCTCTTTGTTCATGATATCAATTCACCACATTGCTTTTTTGATAGATGCACAATTAAATGACCTCACCTGCTTCTTCCATGATTCCCCATTTCAAGGTTCTGTTCAAAGTTCTGTGGAACTTTCCGTGATAGAGCTCACTGAAAGGGTTGAGGGAAGGAAACTAGAAGAAACGGAGAATGAGACAACCCTTCTGCTCAAAAAAAGTAGGTTGGTTTTATTTTTATTTTTTTAATTCATATTCATATTTACATCTGAATTTGGATTATTTTCTCCATCCGTCGGTGTTACTTTTATTTCAAACTCTGAAGATTGCTTCATTGGAGCAATTGTGAACAGTATACAGACTTGTCACTTGTGTGCATTGTCTGCTCTGAGGAACATAATGAAATACCTCTAATTCAAAGTAAATCTTCGGCCTCTTTACAGCAAGGATTTGAGGATAAAACTCGAAACAAATGATAGTAAGAATAGGCCAGGGGAGAATTGTTTCGGCACATCTGAAATCATACTGACTGATTAATATGCTTCCTCAAAGTAAACTTCTGGAAGGTCTTTCCTAATATATCCAAAGAATCAGAAGTGATGCAAAGTACAAACAGTTCATGCTTCATATTCTCCTTCCTTCTCATGCTTGGAAACAATGTGCTTTCTTGACCACAGATGAATCTGGTGGCAGAAGCGTATCAGTCCTTAGAGGTCCTGATGTTTCGCCAAATAAGGTTTATTTCTATGCTTATTGTCTTCGGGCTCCAGGCTCCAATTTGTGACACCTAATTCACATTTATCATAAGGTTTTTTAACTTCAAAATCTTTTCGTCTTTTGTTGTCATTTTCTTCAACCAGACCACCATCTTAAACAACATTAAATGGAAACAGCTATCGCTCCTCGTGTTTGTCTGGGTGGCTTTCTTTGCAGTTCAAATCATGAAGGTCAGTGTTGTTGGCTGGTATCTTTTGAAGGAATAGGGTATGTGCTTTTATTGTTGTCCTGAAAGGTATATGATATGCTCCTTACAGATTGAAATAAAACCTTTCTGGAAAACTGTTTTACTTTAATTCCATTATTCAAATATACATTGACAAGCCTTAATACATTTCGCAACCACAGATAGAATAGAAGGTTAAATAAGGCTGTATAACATGTAACTGGCTCCTCATCAACAGAGTTGCAACAACCTTTCAATGGTTCTTGAATCTTCAATGGCTGCATGTGTAACTTCATGTGCTTCTTCCCCAGTTCTCATTCTACTTTTTGGTGGTGTGAGGGGAATTTCCAATCATCCATGCTTTCATCAGCCAGAATATTCAAAGATTCAAGACTATAAACTTTGTATAGTCGGCCATTTGATGTGCATGTTACCTCAGGCCTCAGCCTTTCTTGTGTCTCGCTACTCTCTAGTTCTACACTTTTGCCTTTGGTGTTCATCTTTGAGTTGCACCGATTGTTGATCCACTGGATTTATGGACCTTTTTCACTATCTGCATAGGTCTCCTCGAAACGTCATTAGTTCTCCAGAGTGTTCTAAGCACTGAGAAACCCGGCTATTTTAACTGCTTAGACATTATAATAGGTTCGCTAAAATATGAGTACAACAAATAACAAAATTACATAGTACCCTGACACTATATATTAATTAATTGCAAATCTTAAATCTCCAGTGGACTCTTTTCATTATATTCCACCCCAAAAGTTATTGAACATGTGGTTGTTCTGACCTATATGCAGACTCATGTAGTCACCTGCTCTATGCACTACTGGATTCTGAACTCACTTCAGGTAATCTTCTTTTGCCCCCAGTATCTGAGATTTGTTTTCATATGTTTGTGGCACAGTCATATCTTGCCAATAATAGAGGTTTGAAGTCAAATTTGGCCTCAAGATGTTCGGACAAACTGAGTTTATATAGATGTGAAGGAATGTAATGATACATTTGAAGTGCGTGAATCCAAATTGTGAAAATATTGTGGTTTAATTCATGCGCCTCCTTTCTGAATGGTCTATGCCTAGGTAATAATTGGGTCATCTGTAGCGATCTATCAAGCAGTGTGCTTATACAAAGGGACAACCGCGATCACATCCTGCGGAAAGGAGATCACACACTGGACCTTGTCTCAGATACTCGTGTACTTTTTCTGTGGGATATTGGCTGGTACCATTGGTGGCTTGCTCGGTATAGGTGGTGGAACCATTTTAACACCCCTGTTTCTTGAACTAGGCGTTCCACCTCAGGTACTATGTGAAATTCTCTTAACTATGTGTCATTCCATGAGAAAAAAATTTCCGAAGATCTCCGAGGAAATTTGGAATCCTTGACAGTTAACAACTCCTGCAGGTAGCTAGTGCAACTTCAGCATTCTCCATGCTATTTTCATCTTCTATGTCTGTTGTGCAGTATTTCATCCTAAAACGGTTCCCTATTCCATACTGTACGTACTTATTCTTCTCTTCATGTATTTCTTTCCTTGCTTTTGGTTCTGGTTTTCATCAACAGTGATGTATAGATTGATCATTTCGCGCATTATCTGTGGTTCAGCTGCCTATTTATGCTCAGTTGCTGCAGTTGCTGCCTTGACAGGCCAACATGTAGTTAGCAAGATCATAGCCATGATAGGAAGAACGTCCATTATCGTCTTCATCCTGGCTTTCACAATTTTTGTCAGTGCAATCTGTCTGAGTAAGTTGCTAACATTATTTTGCAACTGTGTTATCAAAATTGAGGTGGATTTTTGGGTCTGAATTCGAATGTTGAAATGGTGTTTTTCTGCAGGTGGAGTGGGCATCACCCACATGATTCACAAGCTGGAGAATCATGAGTATATGGGTTTCGAGAGTATGTGCCACTGACTTTTTCTGCATCTTCAAATGGCTCAACATCGATACACGCCCATCATTTCTGCATCTTCAAAGGGTTCGACATCGATACACGCCCATCATTCCTGCATCTTCAAATGGGGAACCAAACGCTGTGAAAATCAAGTATCATACCACTAGATTATGCAGTTAGGGCCTCTGCAATAGCTAGATTACTTGAATAACAGCATTTATCTATTTATTTAGCAACCGGCAGTTATTTACTTCGATCCTTCATTGAATAAAAAGCCTATTAGTTGTGAAAGCAAATATGGGCCAGAGGTTATGTGAAGGGCTCAGGTTATGTAAAGGACCCAAAATGAAAATTATTATGTACACTTGAGAGCATGTACTCTCGTATTTAATTTATATATTTTTTTATGATGTATTTGTCATATATTTTATTTTTAATATATAATTGCTTATGAGTCATATGAAAGTACATATTCTGGAGAGTACGATACGTATTTTGGGCCCAAAACATTCTAATAAAGCCAAGGAGGTAATCAACACTTACTGGGCCCCAATTGTCTCTCTTTTGTCTTTTTATTTTAACTTTATTGTTGATGGGTCTGTTCATTTCTTTCAGCTTATTATCAACCTTCAATACTCAACATTTTATCCACCAAAAAAGAAAGAACAAAAAGAAGAAATTTAACAATCAACATATATTTTAACATATATCAATCCCTTAGGTCTTTTTAGCTTATTTTAAATTTGAAGTTCAAGTATCCAAAAAATTAAGAGATCGTTTTTCTTTGATGATTAACCAAATTTTTGTTATACTCTCTGGTTGTAACGGACTAAATTCAGATAATATATATAGTATAATACAATAGAAAGAAATTTATTCACATTAATCATTATAGCTCTCCTTGTTAGTTCTTTATTGAACCGAACACTAGCTTAATCTAGGTTCTTTTTTATCATAATTTTCCAGCAAAAGTATAAAAAAAAAAGGACAACTCGGTGCACAAGTATCCTGCATTCATGTAAGATCCGATTAAGGGTTCGACCTTAAAGGATGAATTGTATGCAGCCTAACCTAACGTTCTCAATGCTTGATTCCACCGCAAAAATATGAGAGAACGTCAATAAATCTTTTGTGGTAGATAAGGTTAATAATTAACTTAGGGCACCTTTTGTAGAGGCTTATCCTAGAGCATACAATCGTTGTCTATGCGTGCCATGTACCCATCAGATTAATTATAATTAAATAGTTGGTAATTAATATTACTTATTGATAATATTACATTAACTATTTACTTTAGTATGCCAGCCAATAATATCTGTTATGTAACACCTCTTACTCTTTAATTTCTCTAGCTTAGAAAACGTGTCACTTAGCCTGATCGAATATTATTGGCCGAATATTGTAATATGAATCCATGTACTCTATCATATGAACCATAAGCAACCATCAACTGGTTTTTGTTATTAAAAAAAGTTTACCGAATTTATTCTTATAAAAAAATTAATTAGTCTATATGCTGATGTTTTCGTATTATTTCATTTTGTAATCATCTCTACCATTTTTTCACTCTAATTTGTTAACGTATTCAAATAAGGTGAAAGCACATATACTTTTAACACTCGATCACGTCAACTTCTTTGCCCGAGACTGTAAACATTTTTTGCCAAAATATATATACTTTCCCCCCGCCCCTAATTTTTGATCGTTCATAAAGAAAAAAAAAATAAAACAACAGATAAACCTAATTAAGCGACGTTCAATACCTTTCTTTACATAGAAAAAAGATAATTGTATATCAAAACTTTTAGGGAATATTCTTTCACATTCATACATAAATAAATAAATAAGTGGCACTTAACTTGCCGTCTATAATTCCTAGGGTTTGGAAAGAGACAAAGACAAATGTGTTAAAGATTATTGTACTGTCACACGCGTAGGAGGCTAAACAAGTTAATATCGATTAGAATATATAATATAAAAAGCTAGAACAAGAAGAGAGGAAGAGTGCTAATAATTAATTAATGGCCGGTAGTGACAGTTAATTATTGAAAGGAAAATAATGAGGCAGAATATTATGGATAATGTGAAGAAGACAAGCCGACAAACTATCTGAGGAATGACAAGTGTCTTGGTTAGTTTTTAGCAATAATCTATTCTCTGTTTTTTTTTTTTTTAATGAACTTATAAGATATATACTAGTTTTAAATATATAGATTTGTGAATACACACTATCAAATATATGATATTACTCTTAAAAGTTTATATTTTTACAAATCATTTTAGCGTCATATATTCTAAAAACTATTTATATGACAAATAAATATTGAAAAAAAAATACATATATATATATATATATATCACAAGTAGAAGTACACACTCTCAAATGTATAATCGATATACATTACCTGAATTCTTTACTATATATTTATACAACAACAACAACACCTTCCAGTGTGAATCCCGCTTTTGCAAGGTCTATGAAAATTCAGATATAGACAACCTTACCTCTACCGATATTCATACCCATAGACAGACTCTTTACTATATATTTATACCTATACAAATGTATATTCCTAGTAATTATGTGCTAATGGTTTTGCCTTTTCAAGCACCAGAAACTCCCTTGTCAAGCAAGCAAGGTATATAAATATCTACGGCTGCCATTGATATGATATAATTTGTCAATCATCATAATCATATGCTTGACATTATGTAAATTTTGTTGGACCGGTACAATACACTTGCATTGGTGGGTAACATTTCAGAAAACTAATATGGAAGCAGATCCATTAATTATTTTAATTTTACCAAAATCATAAATTCAAAAAAAAAAACTATATTAACCTTTTCTCCTTTTAATTTGTGTGTATATGTTGGTATGGGTGTACATTATACAAGAACACTCTTTATAAGTTTATTATAATTTGTATTCAATACGATATATTAAAATACATATCAGTACTTCAATTAATTAGCGTCTATTCTTTTAATTCTTTATTTATAACTACTTCTAACTTACTTTTTAACTTCTTAACTTTTTTGAACTCATTCGGGTATTTTTAACTCTTTCCAATTAAAAAAAAAACAAAAAAAAAACAAGATTGACTCACAATCAACACACTATTTACTAGAATACCTAAACTTCAATAAAGAAAGACAACTTCTCTAGCAATAAAGTTTTACATAATTGAGATAAAATTTAATTGAAATTAAATAATAAATATCTACTGTCCTTTTATCATACATAGAGCTCTTTTTAAACCATATAATTAATCTATGAAAGTGCTGTTCTTTATCTTTCATCACACACAAAAGTGCTTTTTAGTATATGAGAACAGCTAATTAATAATTGATTTTAATAACACAACTTGCATGACATCTCTCTAAAAAAATTTTATACAAATCTGTAGGCAAAGATGTTGGATGTAAAAGATGAACAATTCATGTCTCATGGGCATAAAAACTCTTTTTGTCTTTTTTTATTCTTTTTTTTTATCTATTCATTTTTTCAGTAACATGAGAGATTTTATTTTATTTTTTTCCTCTTATTTATGTATACATAATTTTTTTATTTGTTCAAATAAGTCATAAAAACAGTACAGTCTAATAATTAAAAAATTAAATTTAAAATCTAATATATTTCGAATCTTAATCTTAATCATTGGATTAAGATTTCATTGGTATGCATACACAATGATATATAATATATAGTCAGAAATCACTTTCGATTTCTTTGAGGGGAAAAAGTTAAGGCAAACATCTTTTCTTTAATAAAAAGGGCACAAGACAAAAAGTGATGACAAAGCAAGAAATAGAATAGAGAGATGGATAAGGCCCAACAGCATCCATCATATCAGCTATTGCCCAGATTCATAAAAATTAGGGGGTAACTTCCTCGAACGTTCTCTCTCCTCATACAATCATTTAAATTTAAATTTATATTATTTAATTTAATTTCTCTATCATTCTCCATTATTTCAGGCAAAGATTTTACAATCAAGTGATGGATTTAGTACTACCACTTTGTGGCTTGGACCACATTGGATCTTCTTCGATCATATCTCCTCTTGTCAATTTAAGGCCCCACCTCCATGGCCCGATAACATGTCGAATCATATTACTGATCTTCGTTAAATCAATCAAACTAGACATTTTAACGCGTCATGATATGTTTGTTTTTTGACATGGGTAAATAATGAGTATATGTTAACTTCTTATTTCAATCTACTAATACAATAAAATCTAAGATAAAAATACGATAAAAATTAACATGAGTTTCGCATTTCACTAGTAGAGTTAGGGTCCAAGAGAAAAAAGAAGTAACAATTAATAGGCCAACGTAAGTTTAAATATAGACCTACCAATTCTTAATGTCTTTCACAATTAGAAAATTATGACCACCAATATGTAAACCTCAGTCTTTAAAATGAAATATAATAACTCATGAAAATTTGATTTAAATGATACAAATAAACATAAAATTGATTTTAATTTTGGAAAAAGTTGATCCAATTTAAAACAACTCAAAAAGAAAAAACTAACTCAAGGATCAAATACTTTGTACAAATAATAAAATGTTTTTAATTATCAGATATTGAATGTTCAAGTATTTCAAATTTTATCTGTAGATCCTTTAAAATCGATCTCTTTGATTGTAAATAAATAATAATGTATATATTTGAATCCATTCAAATACTATAGTATAAGAATCATTACACCAAGGATGTCAAGTTTGAAAAACTTGTGTGAAGATCACAAAATATATTCCAATATCTAATGAGAATGGAATATAGCAATAAACAAATGAAATAAATATGATGTGTGGCGCAAAGGAGACCAAAATCGCAACTGCTAGATGACGAGTAGATGGCTGTAGTTGAGAGGACCTTTACGGTGGGCCGGTCACATGGACGGCGGGTCCCAGAAAATGAAGGGTCGGGTTTATCAGATCATGTTCGGACAATTTCTTATGTGCTTCCAGGAGCATATGCTCTCATTGTCCATATGTATATATTTTTTATGCGTGTATTTATCATATATTAATTTTTTAATATATATTTGTCGATGTGACGCCTAGGAGTATGTGCCCTCAATAATATGATATACCTATTGTCATGTCCAGCAGTGGGCTCACAAGGGAGAGTGGAGGAGAGAGAAAGGAGGTGAGGGAGGACGAGTTTTCCAATGGGCAGCTCGACACAATAGGCTTGCGAGGAGTCTCATACAGGTGAGGCAGCTCACGGGCTTGTCGTTGCTATTTTTATTTTTTTAATGTTTTTAATTATTTTTTTTTTAATTCTAAAAATAAAGTTGTGTGTTGTAGAATAAGTCAATAAGTATTATTTTATTTAGTGAGCCAAAGTGATGAGTCTTTACTGAAAAGATGGAATATTCTGAACATAAAAATTGACTCACAAGCGGATGTGGCAGAAGTAAAACTCCACGGTTGAGCCAATCAACTGGGAATGCTCTAACGTGGGCGTGGCCCGCTTCCATCGTCATCAACCTCCACAAATCTCTCTCTCTCTCCATTCAATAATGAAGTTGATGACACTCTTGTCAATATTCTTGGATATGTACAACTGAGTTAGATTTAGACACTTTGACACTTACCTTTTGATAATATTCCGAATTTAAGTTTTGTAAATAATAAATATCTGTAATAGAAGAAATGAATAATAGCTCAAATATGCGTAATACATAGAAATTTAAAGATAAAAAATGTATTATCAACTACCCAAAATAGAATATCCTACAATACCGACAAGAAAAGACAATGCAGTTGGAAAGAAACAAATAGATAAATTTAGAGTACGTCATATATTTTTGTTCGTACCTTTGATATGAAGGTCTTTGCTGGCATACTGTATGTGAAAATTTAAGAGCACTTGTTAAATTGTCAGATATTATATTTCCTTTCATATAACACTTGTTCATCATGTTTAACGATTAGTTGTTCATTGATTACACTAAATACTAGCCAGTAGTTAGAAGGGGAGCCTTGGAGCAACGGTAAGATTGTTTTCGTGTGACCAAAAGGTCACGGGTTCGAGCCGTTGAATCAGCCACTGACAAAGTCAGGTTAGGTTGCCTACAATTCACCCCTTTGGGTGCGGCCCTTCCCCGGACCCTGCGTGAACGCGGGATGCTTGTGCACCGAGCTGCCCTTTTTACCTGCCAATAGTTGATAAATGTATTAGTTAGTTACATTAACTATTTTAAGAAAATTTTTGATTAAATTAACTGTCTCTAAAAACGATGCATAATAAATAAATAATTTTGAAAAAATTCAACTATAAAAAGTTTAAATGTACAATTTATTTAAAAACAATTAGTTAAATCCAATTAAATTTGTTTTGAACTTTATTAAACAGTCAACCAAATCAATTCTTAAAAAAACCACTTTTTATTAAAAGATTATAAGGATAACTAATTAAATCAGTCTACTCATTTGTGAAAATTGGTCATATTGAAAGATGGTTTAACGCAGCGATGGCTCTGGAATGGGGTTTGCAGAAGCGTATCAACATATGGACATTCAAGCATTTTTTGTGGAGGGCAACCGCGCAAATTATTGAGGTAAACGCTGAACTGAAGATAAGATATATTCAAGAAGATGACTGTTATTCAACTTGTTGATGGGTGACTGAAACCATCTTCCATGTATTTTTTGATTGTTCACAGGTGAGACGGGTTTGGGCCATGTGTGGGTTGAGCGAGCACGTACATTCTTGGAGCACTGAGGGATTCGGTGCTGGGTTGCTTATAGTGGTTAGCGGAGAAGATGGAGAATGAGAGATTCGTGGCAAAGATGGCGACCGCATGGGCTATATATGGACAACACATAATGAATTGGTTTTCAACAAGGGGAACCCATGTAGGTAGGTCATGGCGCAAGCCTTCGTCAGAATGGTCAAAGAAGCGAGAGAGTACAATGAGAAACGTGTTGTCACTACCCTAAAAGGCTTGATGATTTCTCTCGATAAGCGGAACCCCCTCCTCTCGGCATGTGGAAGCTGAATATAGATGCGCAGGTGACGGACGGATTATTGGTGAGAATTAGGTTTGTCCTCATAGATGATTCCAAAGCAATCAAGATGATTGGCACCAATGCAGTTGCGGCAAGGTGGACTGTCGAAGAGGCATAGGCAAAAACGTTTCTATTCAGGATCCATACGGTGGTTTTAGTTGGCTATAAGACACATGTCCTGAAAAGTGACTATTTGGAGTTAGTAATAAAACTACAATCGAACAAAAGGAACTAGCAGCAATGGACTTATTGATTGATGATATCACGTCAAAAGAGAGGTGATACAGTTGTACATTTAATCACTCGCATGTATCCGAATAATATGATAAAAATAAGGGTATGTTGACAATTCCCCCCTAGAATGCTTACTCTTCCAGAGCTTGATCTTGCTTAATAAAATTCCTTGTTTGGCATTCACCAAAAACAAAACAAAAAAAAAAAAAACCTAAACGCACGATAACAAAAAAGAGAAAACATATTTCTCTAGTGGTGGGCCAAAATGGGCGTGGGGAACGGAGGCAGGCTGGGGTACACGTGAGCCAACTTCTTTACCGCGTAATCATAACCTCCAACTGACTTATCATTATCTATCTTGACCAAACGTAACCTCCCTTTCTTTTTACTAATTTATTTAAATTTAAATTTAAACTTAAATTACTGTTATTATTATTTACAATTATGGGATGCCCACTTTTTTTGCTCTACTTTCTACGGAAAGGAGCGCCCTGAATTTTTGGGTGGTAGCTGAGATGAGATTAGCTGAGATTATTGAGAAAGGAGAATCATTTGTCATTTCTACATACTAAAAAAGTCAAGTTGAATTTCTTGTACCGTATACTACGTACTCATGCCTCCCCAACTACCACCCTATATATTGTATATTGTATCCTATGTCTTCTATTTCTACCCTAGTTTAAGCGTCAATTACGTATAATAATGTAATGACTTCAATTGAAGAGCACCGGCATTGATCACGCCTCCAAGTGCCAACCTGATTTTAAGTATTAATTACGTATAACATATACGTAGTTAATAGGTGTCCAATTACTTTAGGTAATAATTACGAAATGATGAGGGATTTAACATTCCTTATGTATGATCATTATATGAGGTTGATCGTCCGTAGTGTGAATATATGATAAATCCTTTTGGTGACTACTATATTGTTTAAGCAGTGATCTTCTAACTACTATTTGATTTAATTGTCGAAAGCTCAGAACATTGCAAAATTAATTAAATTAGAATTCACTCATACATGGTATAGCATTTATATGGGATTTTTTTAAGGAAAAGGAAAACCAAGAAAAAAGCCTTTCTTAAACATCTTTTTTGATAGTAATTAATTA
This sequence comes from Selenicereus undatus, assembly GCA_017589665.1. NCBI lineage: Eukaryota > Viridiplantae > Streptophyta > Magnoliopsida > Caryophyllales > Cactaceae > Selenicereus > Selenicereus undatus. The sequence goes on along the minus strand of JACYFF010031956.1, from coordinate 108,987,592 downwards.
GTCCATGAGATCTATGATCATAAGTTCAAATTTTATCTAGAATAATTTAATCAGATGTAATGATACAATATATTCTAACCATCATTGTGTCAACCAATGAAAAAATTTACATGTTTTCTTATTTCCACTTGATCAAGTCTAAATCAGCATACTTCATTAGAATTATTCTAGATGGATATCTATGAAATTTAATGATAATAATAACTGCAATAATCAATATTCAATAATGTAAACACTTTATTGAAAATCATTAAAAGATCGCTAATTTCTGCTCACTCTTCTCACCAAAATTCAATTACCCTCCTATGAATTTCCTTATGAATTAATTGAAGGTTCAAATGAGTGACCTTAATTTCATCCACAATTTCTTTTTTCTTGTTTTAAAGAAAGAAGAAATCATGATTTAACTACCACATCAAATGTTGCAAGTCTGAAAACGACCAGAAAATTGCCGTATCATTGAATATTGCAAAATTCTGTTATAAGTCCACATCAAGTACGTGTAGTATTCAAGTCACTAGTCACTTAGTCATTCATTCATCCTTTTAAGGAACATCAATTTAAAATTGAAAATACAACATAAAAATCTTGGAATAATCCAATCTCAATATGAACAAAGCTAATATTCCCATCAAAATTAAAGACAAACACAGTTAACAAACGTAACTCACAACATCAAATTAATTTCCAAATAAAAGTTCCTCACATTAATATATATAAAGTTTCATCGTAAATATATATATATATATATACAAAGACAAAAATATATAATATACCCTTTTTACACTAAAAACTTTCTCTGAAATTTTCATCTCTGTGACACCCCCAGAAAAGAAAAGGAAAAAGAAAAAGGAAAAAAGCAATGAAATTAACAAAATCACAGCGGTGGACCGACAAAAACATGGGTCACTCCCTGTGTTGTGATATTAATTAATCCTAATCTTGCTTGCTATTAAGCTATGGCCAGCGTATTTTTTTTCCCCTTTTTTTAATAAAGTGTATGAATCCTGATAAACTAGCCAGCTAGCTTAATTAACAAGCAGCAGATGGATTAGGAAAAGAAGGGTAGAAATGGGCCTTAGAACTCGGACCCACACCCGCACCCGGACCCAAAGTAAACGATAACGGGTTGTTGGAGGTAGGAGTGGCAGCGGCGATCGGGATCGGAACTGGGACGCCGGCGGCTGAGCCGATCCTCTGACAGCAAGACGGGCACATGGTCAGGGTGGCCGCTGGGGCTGCCGCCGCCATGTGCATGTATATGTTACCGTTGGGTTGTCCCAATTTCAAAGCCCTCAGTTCCTGCAACTCCTTCTGTAATCTCCGATTTTCGTCTGTTAATGTCTCGCAACACTTCTTCAGCTGCTCGCAGTCCATCTCTGTCTGCTTCAGCTTTGTCCTGTCATTATGTAGTGTATCTGTAAGGCCAATCTGCTAGCTAACTACCATATCTAGTGATAATATACGTAACATATGCATAGCATAATTGTATTATGTCATATATGCATAGCATATGTATTTGGAAATATATATATATATATATATACAGTATCTACCAAAAAAAACTATAGTCCTATTTGTCAAACAATTATTAGCTATTTATTGTTAACTGTTTGAATTAGCGATTTGTATTTGCTATCTAAATCAGCTATTTATAAAAAAAATATTTCGTAAAATTAACTATTTCTAACAAAATTATGAAACAAAAAGCTAATTCTCAAAAAAAATATTCCAAAAATCTAATAAAATTAGTTTTTTCAAATTAGCTTATTGAACACAAAAAGATATTCCAAACAAATATTTTATCAAATCTCCAAATTAATTTTTCTAATTAAATCAAACAGTTAATTTTAATTAAAAAATTACTTAATCAAAAAGTTTTTTAAAAAGTTGTTTATCAAAGAACAATACCCCCAAAAAAAAACAAAGGTATGTACCTGGCTCTTCGGTTTTGGAACCAGACTTCAACCTGGCGGGGCCTGAGATTTAATGTGTCCGCTAGAGCTTGTTTTTGCTTCTGCTAAATATAAGCAAACAAATCAAAATAAATATTAGTAAATGAAAACAAACTAATATAATAATTATTAATAAATAATAATAATAATAATAATAATAATAATAATAATAATAATAATAACTAAAAAATAGATAAAAGTAAATACCGGATTGAGGGTACTATGTTGCTTGAAGCTGTCCTCAAGAAGAGCAGACTGCTCCTTAGTGAGGCGGAGCTTCTTCCTGGTGGTGGTGGCGGTGGCGGCAGCGGCGGTGGCGGTAGGACTGCCGTCCTCCTCCTCGTCATCGCTGGCCACATACGCCTCCCTCTCTCTCTTGACGGAGACAAAGTTGGGAGGCGCGGCCAAGCTGTTGGAGTGGGAGGAGGTGGCGCTGAGCTCTTGATGCGGTATCGGATACGTCTCGCCGGAGAGTTCGAGGCTGAGAGTCAAGGACGGCTCGGCCTGATCCCACGGCACATGAACCGCCTTGATGATCAAGTTGGAGGCGGGTGGGTTCGATTTGGGGGATATTGATGATGCCAAGCCCAAGCCCAGGGTCAGGGTTTGATCATCGCTGGCGCCGGAGCCCATTTTTGAGGAGAGAGAAAAGGAAGAGATGGAGAAGGTTGTGGGTTTTGGGTTTAATTTGGGGTAGAAGAAGAGCGAAGGGAGGAGGAGTAGAAATTAATAATAGGTGCGTTGGGTGGGGGTGGATGTGTCCTGTGAATATTACTATTACTATTTGATTTATCAAAAAAAAAAAAGAAGAAGCTAGCAAGTAATTTTTATTTTTAAGGAAAAATGGAGTTCAATTATGGGGAGGAAAAAAAAAAGGAATTTTAATTTTCAGGGAGACCACGAATCTGATTCTTCTTCTCTTGTATCTTTGCCTAGGTTGACTATTAATGGGAACAAACATGCACGGGTGATGACGGTGCATGAGGTCCCCCCCTCCCTCCGTAGCTAGCTTTTCACCATCATCAATTATTAATTTTATGAGTATTAATTAACTCAATTGATAAAATTTTTAAAAATTATTATCACATATTTGATGTTGAATTCTATCTATATTAATACTTACGTCTCATTTAAACTAACAAATAAATAAAAAGAATCAATTATTAATGTCGGGAAAAAACCAAATTGTTAAAAAATTGAAAAAATAAAATAAACAGTGAGAACAGTTGAAAGAAAAATAAAATCAAAATTGTTAAAAATAAATGAGAGAGAGAGAATGAAGAATGAAGGCAATGTGTTTTTGGTATGAGGGTGGATGGGTGAAATTAAAGGTTTATTATTATTAGGACGTGGATTGGATGAATCACAATTCACATGGGAATGAATTGAAGTGGGAAACACATCATGGGGCGGGCTTTCATTCGTCACCTGCCCTGTCTTTCTTCTTGCCTTTTTGCCCACCCATTTATGGCTTTCTTGACACTTTTAATCAATCACACTAATCATTTTCACTTTTCCACTCATTCAAAATTAGCTTACCTTCTATGATATCCCCCCAAAAAAAAAAGAGATTACCTAGAATGAAATTGTCTTATTCTCTTTTCTATTGAAAGATAAATTAATTTTTTTTACCATTTTGCAATAATTTGATAAAATTGTTTTATAAAAACATTACGACGGTGATATTATTGCGTGTTATTATTTAATTTTCAACCATTCTGAATACACCAACAAAATAAACATTAAATTTATATTAACATAATATGGTGCGATCAGATAAAAACTATCAATCATAAAAATAGGAAAATGCAAAGATAAAAATTAAAATAAACTAATCACATTACGAATTACCGTAATTAAATGTGAAATCCAAACATAGAGTACAACTAATTAGTTGGCTACTAGAAAGAAAATTTCAAAAGAGGAACAGGGATTTCCAACTAATTACAGAAGAAGCAGTAAAAAATTGGCCACCGGCATTTAGCTATGATTGCACCAAATTTTACTCAACTTTCTCACTCAACACAATAATAATAATAATATTAATATATGAAACTTCCACAAGGAAATCAATTAGGATGACCAAAACTTTAGCCTTTTTGGGTGTTAAGTTGGCTTTTCTCCAATGACTTGTCGTTAAGGAAGATGATATGATTTTTTATTTAATTTTTTTTTTCGTGATCTTTAATTTGCTTCCCCATAATAAGGGGCACTAATTAATTACACACTTGATACCCACAACCCGGCCACCTTTAATCTTATCATCTTTCCTCGATTTAATTATTGCTTTTTGACAAAGTTGCAAGCCTTCTTTGATGGGGTTTGCATTGATTGATTTAGTTCTCCATTCTGTTGATTAGTAAACAGGCTTGGGGAAAGTTTTCCTGTTTAGCAATTAATTGATTAAATTTATATTATGTGGACCGTCTAAACATGAATATTCTAGTGTTCGTGCATAATTATTATAAAAAAATATATATTTTCTTTACCTATATGAACAACTATAGGTAAAGGTATATGTCACAAATTGATTCATATATATATATTTACGATCAATCTTGTTTTGTGGGTCTTGTGGAATCAGCCTATCTAAGGATGGAGATGCCGGTAGAGATAAGGCTGCCTACATCTGGATCTCCCCAGATCCCGTGAAAGTGGAACCCACACTGGGAGGTGTTGTTGTTGTTGTTTTTATATATTTACGATCATAGGTCTTGTCAAGTTAACTTCTATCATGGTGATTTTAAAAAAAATAATAAAAATTAGCTAGCTTCTTCGATCATATGTACAGTATATTTTATTGAGAATGCAACAAAAATAATCTCTATTTTTAATTGCAAATAAATATGTTTTCATGTCTCCAATTTCTGTCATTTTATACAGAAGAGGTTCAGCGTTTTTTGTTTTTTGGGGTCGGGTTAATAATAAATTTTTTGTCAACTTTTGTGTTATTGATTATCAATTTATCATTGCTCGTTTGACACTAAAACTCTAAGCCTTGTACGTCCATTTGCACTGTTGCTCACAACCAATAATACCTTAACAAAATGACCACACACATCCGATAATACCTTAACAAAATAGCTCCACAAGTGGATCTCAATTAGCTCAATTGGTAAAGTCTTTGACAGTTCTCATCAAAGACATAGGTTTGAATCTCACCCACATCGACATTCATGCCTCATTCACACCACCAAAAAAAATCCCACAACAAACCATCAAAATCGATCAATAATTAATAGATGAATGAGTTAATGCACAAGGAAATTAAAAGGGGCTATTTTAGAGAGTAATTCAACCACCCATTAACATGTGAATGAATAGGTGCAAAATATTTATGGTCTTAGCTAGCAAGAGTGGAATATCATCATGCAGGCAAAGACATTTACAGATCAATTTTGATTCAACTAGTCGTACGCTATGTAATTACGTTGTATATGAACATGACGAATAAATATATATATAGGACAATAATTAATGGCTCCTTTAATTTCGTAGGTTCATATATATGTGCTGCATTTAATAAACGGGCCAATTTCATGTCGGTTTTGAAAATAGCTTAGATCTGCTCAAAACTGAAAAATAACAAGTTTCCACACTAAACGGTCAAATCGTGTTGATTTCGGGTCGAAATCGGTTCGGATCGGACCGGGTTCGTGTTTCTCGCGGTAAATTCGGGTCGGATTATCTGGTCGGGTCCGACTTTGACTGCCGTAATAAAACTGTAGTTGCACCACATCATCCTAGGCCCCTCACTCCTAATTTGATGGCATTAACACATTTCATTTCAATGCAACAAACATTGATTTAAAATTTTTAAATGCTTATATGTCTAAGCGCATGCATGGTGACGAAGATCAGAGACCATGTTCTCAAATCTACTAGTTTAATGTAATAATTCAAACTCATAATTGAGAATATAATGTCATCAAATTCACATTTTCCTTTGCATTTTTGTAAGTCTTTAATTTGTTTAATCATAACAACACAATACTAATTTTTATGGCTGAGAATCTAAATATAGTATTTCTTAATTAGATTTGTTTTCTTTTTTATTTTAAATTTCACTGTATGTACATCATATGCACCAGTTCTTATGCCTCTTGCAACGCTTGCAAGACGCAGAAAGAAAATATTTAATGGAAGGATAAGACCTTAGTTAGCATATCTTGATACTTTCTCCTATCTAAATATTTTAATGCACCAAATAATTTTAACTTTTGAAATAAACTATATATATATACCCAATTGTTGGATAATACACAAAATTTAAAGCTAAATTTTCTTCTATTACCCTCACATATAGACTTTTCCATGAGCTTAATTAATATGATCAACCAATTTGTGTCCCTATTATTGTCTAATATAATAAATCTGACTAGATAGGGATGTAGAGCTGAAATTTGTCAACTACAATAGTTACAAAGATTTGAAGCTAAGGAATTGGTTTGGGGGGCCAACATAATTAAGTATATATTCATCCTAATAATTTTAAGGTAGTGAGATGACATCGGGCAATAACACAATTGAGAACATATATCAGAAGGGCCACAATACATTTATTATTATTGTCTACTTATATATATGACATGCCACATGAACTAACTGGTTTCTCACGCCCGGCCCTTGGATTGCTTTGGTAATACTTTATGTAATGTTTGGTTAGATATAATTAATCTTGTAATTCAATTAAGTTTGTAATTGTATTTTTATTATCTTGTTTTTGGTTGTATGAGAATATTGTAATAAGAGAACTATTATGTAATTGTAATTACAACAAACTAAGTAATCATGATTACATTGTAAAGTTTATTGCATTACTTTATCATTGCATTACACCCAACCAAACATTAAATTAATGTTACGGACAAGAGCGCCACATCAGAAAAGTGATGAGAGCGCTTTGAGCTTGTAAACAGTGGCGCTAGATACCCCATCAGATTGGCCTTTAATTTTGGAAAGAGAGCAATGACCCCGTGATAAGTGGTATCAAAGGCAACTCAAAAGCGACTCCGATGTCTCGTGCTGAGCTCTCTAACGAGCAGGGTAGGGCGCCATCTGTGACGAAGGCATCACAGGATTGGGTGAGGGAGAATGTCACGAACAAAAGCCCCACGTCGGAGAAGTAAATGGAATGGTCCTGGGCTTATAAGCGGTGTTGCGGCACTCCCTATCAGATTAGCCTTTTTGGGAGATCGAGAGTAATGGGCCCATGACATTAAACAGCTTGCTAATTACATAGATACACTACCAAAATTCAAATGGGGTCCTCTTTGCTTCAATTCAACATTCATTTAATTACATAGATACACTACCAAAATTCAAATGGGGTCCTCTTTGCTTCAATTCAGCATCCATTTTTGCTACGGATTCAGTTACTTTAACTGGCAAAATTTGTAGAAATTGTTATTAAAGATTTGAGTTTGAATTTCACCTACATTAATATTTATGTCTCATTCAATTTGCACCAAGACACTTTATTATTATTATTATTATTATTATTATTATTATTATTATTATTATTATTATT
>JACYFF010031956.1:108898101-108980097 GCA_017589665.1 Selenicereus undatus | reverse complement strand
TTATTACTATTTAAAAAAACAAAACTAAAAATAAGCTGAAAAAAAGTGAGAAAGATTAAAAAAGATGTGTAATACATGTCAGTAGAGCTAACAATGATAGTGGAATGTCCAAAATGGGGTTCATCCGAAGATGTTTGCTTAACCAGAAAGTTTGTAGTTGATTAGGTGGAGGGGCCCTTTTTGCCGGCTTTAAATTTGATATGTATATCTTTTTGCTTGGTGGAATTAACTGCATTTTTGGTTTAAAAATAATGATTTGTCGGCTGCGTGCTTAATGGTCATGATTGACGATAAGAAATTAGGTCACCAACATTATATGATCCATAAATCAATCATTAATAATTAGTAATATCTGCTTTTTCTTTAATTAATAATTAAAATTAGGTCGTCACTCATGACCCCTGTGATTGTGATCTTCCAATTTTCACTAATTTTATGCCGCCAATCTAATGAGAATTAATCACTCATCACTATGTAATATGTGTTTACTGCCGCACTTTCTAGCGACTAGCTGCCCATGCTTTTGTAATTATATTATACCGTCTCAGATTAAATGTTCCTTTTGATTTTCCACATATATTAAAGAAATTAGTATAAAATATTTTTTTTAAAGATAATATCTTCATAGTGTCCGTACTATTTTGAATTCAAAAATGTACTTTTAATTTCATTTCTTTTGATAAATATTTTTGAATTAAAAAATAAGAGTAGTTTAGAAAATTTCATAAATTTTTTGAAAAAGTGGACATTAATTTATATATGACATTTCTACACAAAATAAGAAATATTCAGTTTGGGACGGAGGGAATATACTATATATTCCTTAATCCTTATTCTATGAAACAATATGCTCTCTTGCCTGTTTTATGAGTTTATAGTAGTTTTTTGAGACCCGAAAAAAAAATCTAGTAGATTTATGACATGATCAAATTGTTTTAATTGAAATAGTCTCATTAAAAAGTAAATCTTTAGATGGAGAACTTGTATGCAAATAAGGGTAGAGTTGGTCATGTCTCGCTATCTCAATAGTCAAACAGTATTTAAGGTTTATTTAATATGTTTATACTTTTTCATTTACTGGAGTCGGTCAATAAGGGGCAAAATATACTTATAATCTTATATAACTAGGGATAAATTTCAAACTTTTTTTTTGTCCGTATGAGTCATAAATGGTAATACAATACAATTACGGTACAATGGGAGATGGGGAAAATCGAACCTAGGACTTAACGTATCCAATACCTCAATCTTTACCATCAGGCTAAGATTTCATTGGTAAATTTCAAACGGTTTGAATCAACATGAATTCCATACTGTAGCAATAAAAAAATATTAATATTATTAATAGGTGTGTTAATTAATGTGTTAGTTGAGATGGTGGAGCAGAGTTAGGTATTGTTCCAACTTTGTGAGGCCATGAAACACTATAATTGACTAGATGTTCCCAAATCAGTGGGTATGACATGAAATTTATGATTAATAATCTAATTCATTATCTCATTTATCAATCATTTCATTCGTCCACAATTTTATTGTAAATACATACTGCAGCTAATTAAAAATAAAGTAAGCTCTAAATATATTATATTATATTATATATATATATTACTCAAATATTCCTAGTATTATTGAAATCTTTTTTCTATTCTTGATGGACATTGATTTATTCAAAGTCCATTCAGGTAGGCAATCAATTTACTAACTAAAGACCATTGAAAGTTGTTGAAATTGGAAAAGAATTTTCAGTAATATATTTGAATGAGAAGCCAGAATGACTAAAGTGTTGGCTAAACAGTAAACAGACTTCAAATATGGAGTTTGTCCCCCCAACTTCCTTCTTTTCATTTCTGATGTAAAGGAAAATACAGATATTGATGCATATATAAATTAAGTTTAAATTTCTATTTCATTTACCCCGAAAAATATTGCTGGCTAGCTAAACTATCAAATAGAAATTATTTACTAACTGATATTATAATATTTTGGTTATAACAACAATACCTTCTAATGTGAATCTCGCTTCCACGGCCTCGCGGGATATGGAGAGATTCAGATGTTGAAAATCTTACTTCTATAAACATTTCTGCCATTAGAGGAGCTAATTCCATGAGATTTTAAATAGAATTTTTTTTGCTAATTAAGGATCAGAAGAAGGAAGACAGAAACAACATTTATAATTCTTTTCTCTATTTAACACAATAAAAAAAATTATATAATTACCTCGAATTTATAGACCAATTTACCATATTAGCTATATATTATGATTTTATTTTAAATCTCTAACTGCGTCATTTATTTTCATACTCGAATTTTCAAAAGCTATCCTCTTCTTAAATGCGACATATCATTGGGTCTAGAATATAAGCATTGAAGTCAAATTCGTGTATTGTTCAACTTCTAGATGTCAATTATAAGGAGTAATTATTTTAGCCACTTGATTCACAAAAGTAGATGATGAGATGAGATAAAGCCTTAATTACATAATCAGATACTTGTATTAAATCACCACTGACGAAAACAACAGTACATAATCCCATCATATTTGACTTGGAACCTGGTCTTGATTGTGAGCAAATGCAACTTGTCTACGAACACATGAAATTGGACTAATCAACACCCCCTATCCCTTTGAATGTTTCGAACTAATAAAGACTCAATTGTTCCTTGCCCTTTTGGTGGGGGGTTGGGGGGGCTAAGGTCAGGAGACACTTCAATGCATTGTACTGATAGTCAAATATCCAAACCATACTAAAATAAGTATTGAATAAAAATTTTTATTGTGCAATTAGTTTTCGATTAAAGAAAATATTGATAGGTCTTCAGAAAAGATAATTTTGACAAATATAATGGACTATAAAAATAAATATTTTGACAATAAATGCGGAATAAAGGGCATACATAGGACATCCACAGCGTGAGGGAATAGGTGTCACTATGGGGCCCGCGTTCCAGGAAGTCAGTTGGCAGCGCATGAAAAATCTCAATGACACGCATGGCAGAACGGGGGCGTTCACCCCTACGTGTCTTTTTTTTTTTTATCTTCTTCTACAATGCATTTAGTTCTAGAAGCAAAAACAAAAGAAAAAGCTGTAAATACCAATTTTCTTTGTCATCTTCTGTAGTGCGTTTAATTCCAGAAGAAAAAAAAGGAAAAACTGTAAATTGCTGCCTATACCAATTTTCTGAAATTTTTAATAAAATAATGTATTTTTCATCAAAAAAATAAATAAATCTCCTTTATTCATAACATAAAAAAAATTTATACAAGATATAAACATAAAATGCAAACACAAAATTACCACAATAAAAGTAATAAAATATGTTTAATGGTGAGTTCCATGATAAATATTTAATCCAATTATCATTGAATGAGTTCAATTGATTGAGAAAGTGATAGAATTAATATAAGTTTCAAAAAAGTAAAACTTTTGTTGATATGGCATATTTGAGTTCAAAACATTGAAACTCTGACTGAAAATGCCCTTACACAAACTTACCTAGCTTGATAAAGAATTCGAGATTGTGGTGTATCTTTAGTGAATTTCTATTTCAAGTTATATGGGAGAGGTATATATATATTCTAACCAGTATAATATTCCTGGATTTTTAAAGAGCTTCCTATTACCAGGTCATTTATTTCCTCTCTTTTTTTTTCTTGGGTATTTTGAAATTATCTTAGTAGTTTATTTATGTTTTTACATGGGGCCGTAGCCAGTAGCCACTAACCAGAGGCCAACAGTTGGTAGATTAGAAATTGACTTTGACACTTGAGGATTAATCAACAAGAGGATCTACCTTAATTGAAATCAAAGTGATGATGATCGATTGTAATAATTACTAGCAATGGGTCAATAAAGACGGTAATATATATTATATATTTAGGAATGTGTATTTTTACTTACTAGTATACATATTTTTCTGGTATGTTTTTGTCATATAGATAATTTTTGATATGCAACGCTAATGTGACTTATAGGAATTTATACTTTACTCATAAGTGTATGATATAGGCTTTGAATAAAGACAATAAACTATTCGCACAATAAATAACATCCTAATATGATCATTTAACAAACCAAATTATGCCTTGAGGATTTGGTGGTTTATAGGTCATATTCATTATAATTATTTTAGGTCACTTCTGAACATAACTACTGATTATTCTATTTTACAAATTTAGACAAATAATTGACATTTTTTTTCATATGTAGTGTATATCATATGGAGTAGTTTTATATAGGAATAGCTAATATATCAAATTAGGGTTGTCACAAATCCATTTGTTGGCTATCACATCTTTTATGCATAAAACAGTGATGAGAAAATTAATTAGGGTTTCCTCATCAAAACAACAACAATACAATAATTATTTGAAGTTTGTTGAACATGCCAATATTTTTACAAAAAATAAAAGAAAAAAGTAAAGATATATAGTATATGGTTAGAATTTATACCGTAGTCTCCGATGTACAAACCCGAATTATCGTTTTATTTGTATAAAATTCACCCCTATTTTTATAGCTTTTTTTTTTTTCCCCTTCCCAAAAAGAATCAAACTTTCTCAATCTAATTATACTAATATCATTTGATTTATAGATCCGTATTTGTGATATAAGATTTAAGATAATAGAGAATCCAATAAAGGGCAGCTAGTGTGAAGCCAGGTGTGATACGAGGAGAGGCCACTAAAGACCAGTGTCAAATAAAGAGAGGCAGCAGTAGCTCATTTATGACATCATTTTTGTTTTTAGGGTGCAAAGCTGACGTATGTGGCTCATCTTTGCATAATTGAACTCTTAAATTTGAAGATAAAGTATAATAATTGAATGATAGAATAAGATACAGACAGGCCACCAATGATTTGGTTTGACGGGGCTTGGCATTTTATCCATTGTCTCAATTCAACTAAGATCAACGAAATCAAATAATTATTAATTTATTAATGAGAATGACTCGCAGATGATTATGGAGCGTACAATTTGGAAATGATAGAGGAGGCATATATAAAACACTTATATGATAAATTCAGGTCTATAAAATCGATATTATTATATAATTTAAATTAATAAAATTTTAATTTTTTAAGAAATGATACTTTCAAAATCGGACTAAATTTTAAAGAATAACAAAAATATGATATATAATGAGTCAAATTTATAGATTCGGAACTAATATATAATTTCTGATATGTTAATTTTTTGAAAAATGGGCCTACAGTATTAGATAAGGTTGCTTGCCCCACTGCCTGGCCCCTTAAATGAGGTTTATTTGCAACATTAATGATTTGTTAACCTCTTTTGAGCCAATCCATTCGACCACATTATATGTTGTCCATATTATCGGACTGTCTGTTTAATTTAGAACATTAAAACAAATTATTATTTATAAACAACTACGAATAATCACACGACCAATCCATTAATGTAAACCTATCACAAACTACATCCTTAGACATTAGTATATCCGGGGTTTTTTTTTTTGTACATAAGATAGTTGTATTATATAATAACTTTTTGGAAGATTGACATACTATGACATGTATAATTATGCTTAATCAAAAACAATATTTCTACAATATGGACGCGTGAATTTTTCACTATCCACATTCAAAATATAAGATTGACTCAATTTAGTTGAAAATTCCTACACGTACTTGCGCTAATCAAATTGATATTTACATGACAAAAGCTCACAATATGGACATAAGAAAGAGCTCAGGCAAGATCCAAGCAAATATTTTTGTAGAAATGAGCTTAAATAAATTAATGATTAAATTTTTTATAGTCCAATCATTGAATGTTAATCATAAATCATTTTATATAAGAAACTAAATGGAGCATCCACTTCTCTTTCAGAGTCATATAAGTCCTAGCATCCACATCGAAGGGGATAACAAAATCCTCATCCAAGTAGTGCAAGAACACATACAAACGCTATGGGAATTCAAGTTCTGATAGACGACATTCACACTTACTTTCAATTATGTAATCATGTAGTTGTTAAACATATATTTTCAGATAAGGTAATCGCGCAGTCGACTAGTTAGCAAAGTTTGATTCACTTTACATTCCACAATAGTATGGAATCAGGTCTCACAGAGAGACTTTCATTGTATCATCTTTCAGGATAATTTAGGAAGATCTCTTGCGATAATGGCTGCCTAGATTGTTTTACTTACATTTCTTACTATATATATATATATAAAAGTCATAGCATGGTTTCAATTTGGCATGGCCATATTCGATGATTCAAGATTTGGTCAAAGTGTGATGTGTAAACACAGGCAATAGGATGAGCTTATGAACAATGAAGACACTGCTTTGAAAATAATAACAACTTTTAGTATAAGCTCCATTTTTACAGGATTTGAAAATATTTAAATATAGATAGTTTTACTTAATCTTTATCCTTAAAGATGTCAACTCTAAAACACTCAAATAAATTTTATTTTTAAAATAACCAAAAAAAAACAAAAACAAAAGAGGTGGAAAATGTTACGCTTGGCGTTGAAAAGGGTGTGATGAGCACATTTTCGTGTCAGCACCCCACTATGGTGACTGGCTTCCCACCGGCCACCATAATGCGATTAATGTCTTTAGTGTGTATGAAAGAGATTGAGAGGCCTACGCACATGATCACGAGAAGATGGAACCAAATCATTAGTAGAAAGGACCCTCTCTGGTTGATTTGACATGTTCATATCATATGGCAAGACATAGGGAAATTAAAACTAGTATAGTAAATTAAATTATACTCTGAAAAATATGTATCCTATAGTGTAAGTTTTGAGATATAAAGGTTATTCTTGCTTATTCAGTAGGATGAAATATGTATAAGTTAAAGTCACACATTGAAAATTTATCTCCTATTCATATATGAGTCTTTTTTAAATAACATCTATACAAGTTCCTTCTTAAGCAGAAGACCATAAGCATTTGCCAATCTGCCAAACCACCGTCAAGAGTGCATCTACACTTTACCCCAAATTTGCACACCACTCCACATCTGTCTTCGTGCCATCCTCTCTTTAATAAAGTATAGTATCAATCGTACATAACATGTGTTATCTCTTGTCTACGAGACCTTATTATATTACTTTCAAAAACTCATTCACACCACTTAACCATGTAGGAGGCCAATGTGTTCCCGATCAACAATTGCATGTCACTTCACCTAACTCATCCATTGGATCCACCATTTTGCTTTTTTTTTTTTTTTTTTGGCCGAGCCTACTTCAACCAATGTCAAAGACAGGGATGGCAATAAGATTAGTATCCATTTAAAACTCGCAAAATCCGCCCGATTTAAAACTCAAATGGGTGGTAAAAATTGGTTCAAAATAGGTATGAGGCTGCTCATGGAAAACGGATACGGGCATGGATATAGCCCTCACCTGCCGCATGCCTGCATCCTATCCGTGCCCATTTTTATAATAAGAAAAAAATTTGTTTTAGTTCAACATTTTTTCGGTTTAAATCCAATCGAAACCTTTCTAACAAGAAATTAGTCAATAATGTATTTGATTTAACGTTTCTAAACAATATATTTCCAAAATATCACAACCTTGTAATCTTATAATCATAAAAATATATATTGTACTTATATATGAGTTGCATATGGGTGTTAATTTTCATTATCTATGTGAACCTAAATGAAACCCACAATTCTGTAAAACCCGATGGATATGCATATTGGGTTTATTTTTTGTACCCGATGGATACGGGTATGGGTATGAGTGTAATTTTTAAAAATGGGTATGATTGAAAGTATGACTTAATCCGCTCCATATTCACCCCATTGCCATCCCTAGTCAAAACAACAGTCCCAGTAGGACTCCAGTGTAAAACTAAACTAAAGCTTTTTTTTTTCTGCCAAGTTAAGTGGGCTTATAGGGCGACTGCCCAAAAAGGCTGATTTAGTTTGCTTACACAGTTATGGGCTTCCAAATCATAATAATTGTGGTGGTATACTGTGTTAGATGCTCATACAAGCAAGCACATGCCTATCAGCTCGGTATTAGGCTCATCTCAAATCTGGATGGGCCAGGGCCACTAATACGAGTGTCGTAGAAGGCACTCCTAATTATTTGCAATCAATTTATTAGGTCAAATTCTGACTGAAATACTCATAAATCAAGCCAACTTTTAATATTCAAGCAAGCTTTGTTGATGACTCGTGCATAATAGTTGATGTAAACGTCTTCTGCTCTGTTTCTATAGAGTAATTGATAGTTTACCGTCTTTAAATCTATGCTCAAATAAAATAAGTCTCTCTGTAATATTGCAATTTAGGGATGAGATCGCTACATCAGACCCCCACACTCCCATCTGGTGGCAGGATTTTGGGGTATTGGATTTGAATTCTCCTAAGTTGATGTAAATTTGACTTATTGTAGTTTATGTGTTAAATTGGGCGCATAATTTTTTGTTACTTAGTTTTTCTTATATTATATACGAGATTACTCAGCTCTGTTATTAAATTACTTAAAAATTTCAGTCAGATTATGTATTATATTTTTCATATAAATCATAAATATTACTGCTATATGACAGCATATACACTAATTCATATAACCAAAATTTTAGTTGAAATTTCAACAATTAATAATGTAGATGCAGACATATTTTGATTTGAGATATCATTACCGATATAATTAAGTATTAACTTAGACTCTAATGTCCATCTTATTTAACGACAATATTAGTATATCTTGATCCAAATTAGCTGGAATTAATAACATTAGCTCTTCGAGTTTATCCTTTGTTTCTAACCAAAAGAAAAAAAAATGACATGAAAAGATCACGGAAGACAAGAAAGTGAGGGGCTCTCTCCTTCAAAATAGAGTCGTCGAAGAAGCAAAGCAATGAACTTTGATTGCGCCAAAACAAATTTAAAGAGAAAAAAAAAAAAAACTTTGACTTGCTTACGCATTCCGGATTGATTGGCTGACTCTCACTATCCACCCTTTGTCCTTCCTCCATTAAAGCATCCTCCAAAGCTCACAGGGCATCCGAGCTCAACAAAAATGGCGGCACGAAGCTCGTCTTTCTCTCTTCTAACGCTCCTCCTCCCCCTCCTCCTACTTTCTCTATCATCGTGTGCTGAATCTCACCCCCTTTTAGTCGGCAAATTCGCCAACCAAAAGCCAACCCAGAATACGTACAAGTACGAGACCCAGTACATAACCCAGAGGCTCGATCACTTCAGTTTCA
The DNA here is from genome assembly GCA_017589665.1 of Selenicereus undatus. Lineage (NCBI taxonomy): Eukaryota > Viridiplantae > Streptophyta > Magnoliopsida > Caryophyllales > Cactaceae > Selenicereus > Selenicereus undatus. The sequence continues at coordinate 108,970,885 of JACYFF010031956.1, read as the reverse complement.
GTAACGCCGGGACTTTCTCACAGCGGCTCCTTATCAACACCGATTTCTGGGCCGGGCCGGGCAGGTCGGGCCCCATCTTCATGTATTGCGGCAATGAAGGCGACATCGAGTGGTTCGCCACTAACTCTGGCTTTCTCTGGGAACTCGCTCCTCGCTTCAACGCCATGCTTCTCTTTCCTGAAGTAATTTTCAATTTATTATTGCTATTGTGATTTCTGGGTCTATTTTACTTTTATGTGGGTATGTAGAAATCGATCTTTCCACTGGGAGGGATGTTAGGTGGCAAAGCTGCCTACATCTTGATCTCTCTATAAACGGCCTAAACGGAACCACTGGGTCTCATTCTTCTTATTGTTGCTGTTATGGTTGTGATTTTTTGGTCTGCATTTATTTACTCTATAAATGGATTTTTGTGTTAATCATTTTTTTTTGTTGGGCCATGAAAATAAGTACAATTAGTACTATGACTATCTCCACCTCGAATTGATGAGGGTTGAAAAAGGTCTGTCATGATGTAGGATTTGCATGTAGTGATGTGGTTTCGAAATACATGTTTCATGGGTATGAATGTATGATGTAGGATTTGCAGCATGGCTATTGTGTACAAGGCAGTTGGTGTGGTAATAGGTGCCAATAGGTGGATTAACTCATTATAAGCATGTATTATATAGGGATTTGAAGCGTGATGGCTAATGTAGAAAGTTGCTCTTTTTGACAGCATCGGTATTATGGGGAGTCCATGCCTTATGGAAGCAAAGAGGAAGCCTATAGGAATGCTACCACCTTGGCTTACCTCACAACAGAGCAAGCAATTGCTGATTTTGCGGTGCTCGTTAGGAAACTGAAGAGGAAATTGTCTGCTCAGAGTTGTCCTGTTGTCTTGTTCGGTGGATCTTATGGTGGAAGTAAGATGCTTAGTTTTGCATTTGGATTTCTTGACCTGTTTTTGTAGTTGCCTGAGAGTGCATTCTTGGATTGGCAATTGAATGGAACAGTGTTAGCTGCATGGATGAGGCTCAAGTACCCTCATGTTGCCATTGGCGCTCTTGCTTCTTCTGCACCTGTTCTTCAATTTGAAGATATTGTGCCGCCTGAGACATTTTATGACTTAGTCTCCAATGATTTTAGAGTTCGTAACTTTTCTCTCTCTTTGTTTCTGTGTCCTCAACTTGTGATTCTCAGTACGTATTTTATGCGCAGCGTGAAAGTACCAGCTGCTTCGACACAATTAAGGCCTCCTGGGCTGCATTAGAATCTGAGGGTCAGAAGGCTGACGGCCTTACCCAGCTTGCCACGAAATTTCATCTGTGCAGGTAAATGCCATGTCTTTAGTTGGCTAAGTAGGGACACATTGGATTCTTCTTAATCCAGCGACCAATTGTTGTTGCAATATTGTTAAGTTTTTTGCTTTGCAAGGACCCAATTGTGCTTTTCTGGGCAGGGAATTGAATAGCACTGAGCCTCTTACCGACTGGTTGTCATCAGCTTATAGCTATTTAGCAATGGTGAACTACCCCTACCCTGCGGACTTCATGATGCCTTTGCCTGGACACCCTATCAAAGAGGTTAGCCTCACTTTGTTTTCCCCTCCTTCCCCCATTCCTGTATTGCGTCTTTAATTTGCCGTAATCTAAAAATCAGTTTCTGCATTTTAGGTTTGTAGAAGGATAGACAGTGCTCCTCCTGGTACCAGTGTTCTAGATCGGGTATTCTATGGTGTAAGTGTGTATTACAACTACACAGGATCAGTCGAATGCTTTGACTTGGATGATGATCCACACGGACTGAGTGGTTGGCAATGGCAGGTGCTGAATCGTTTCTAATCTCATTAGTATAACTATGCGCCGGGGGGGGGGGTGTTAGCTTACTGACTTAGATTGATACTTTCTTAATCAACTGCCTTCAGCTATCAATGCTTTTCCCCCTTCCATAGGCATGCACTGAGATGGTAATGCCAATGGCTAGCAGTGAAGACAAGAGCATGTTTTGGAAATTTGATTATAACTACACTTATGAGAAAGAGCGCTGCAGAACATCATATGGAGTGGAACCAAGGGGAAGATGGATAACAACGGAATTTGGTGGCCATGTAAGATACATCATGCTCTGTCCATGCTTATCATATGTTCTTTCATTGCATTCAGACCTCCGTTTCTGGGACATGCTTATGTTCCATGCTGGAGATGACATTTTCGGGATGGTCTGCTGTTGTTCGTTCTTCTGAGATATGTTTGTAATGCGCCCTTGCATTGATTGTATACTTGTGCGCGAGTGTCAAAGGGTCCAATTCGTATTAGCTTTTTCCCAGGGTTGTTTCTTGGACTATGTGCTTGAGTCTTGACTCTGTCGCCTATTATTTGGATCATGAAGGATTTCAAGACTGCATTGAGCAAATTTGGGAGTAACATAATCTTTTCGAATGGATTACTAGATCCCTGGAGTGGTGGCAGGTACAAGTTGTTACGTAAAATCTTCTAAACATCTTATTGGTTGTATATATTCGGTGTTTCTGATTGTGGCTCTTCTGAACTCTTGTGCAGTGTTCTACATAACATTTCGGGCACTATAATTGCCCTTGTTACAGAAGAAGGTAACGGCTTACCGGTTTTCTCTTCGATTAAATTCACTTCGCTGAAATTTATTCTTAGCATTACTGAGTCACATTCTTTCATGGATCTTTAGGTTTACATATGTGTTCTCACATTTATTTGTATGTCAGGAGCTCATCACCTGGATTTACGTTCTTCAACTCCTAATGATCCCGATTGGCTCGTCGAGCAAAGGGAATCTGAGATCCGGTTGATCGAAGACTGGATAAATGATTACAATCAAGGCAAGGCATCAACTTTCAGTATAAATAGCTACAAACAAGGGAATACGTCAACTTTCAGAATGTAAAATTTTTTGAGGGTTTGTAACTTGTGGTTGGATATGCCACTTTATCATATCAGTAAGCATGTTTCCACAGATTATCGCTCTGCTGCAGTTCTTGTAAATTTTCCTGAAATTATGTGTGTAACATCCTGTGTACAATACTAATTAGCTACGGTTTTTTTCCGTATAAAGAGCGTAAATCTGTCGCCATTTCTCAAATTATTGAATGACCATAGATCTGTGTTAGTAGGCTAGTAGCTTAGAAAACTGCTTGAACACCATTTTGTAATACCACAAAAAAAAATAAATTGCAGTTACGGCACCTTTGGTATAGAACACTGACATTACTGAAATAACTTGTCACAGGCTGGTCTGATAATAAGAGACCCATTATAGTTCTTAAAAAAATTGCATTCTTTAAGAACAAGTCTAATGTTATTTGAAAGTCGAAACATCTAAAGGAAAAAAACAATTAATTAAACTTTTTCTAAGCATTGAATTAACACTTTACGCATGATAGATAGGAGAAAAGGGTAATGTATATCATACACATAAGAGTGTGTAGTCCCACTTGCCACGTGTATATATATTTTTTCAGCGTGTACTTGTCATATAAACAACTTTTAATATGTGGCGCTAATATGACTTGTGAGAATATCTATTATTAGGAGTACGATATAAACTTTGGGAGAAAATGCCATAAGTAAAAAAGAAACAAAAACTTTTATTAAGGTCAATTGTAAATTTGTTATTGACTATACTCCCATTAAAGAAACTAAAAAAATATTTACGATAGATGGAAATTTGACATAAAAAGAAAGAAACTTGTTTGATTTATTTCACATCACATTGTCCGTTTATGTAGTTCTATAATTACTAATTGGCTGAATTAAATAATTTGAATTAAATTCAGATGACCTGGTCCCTTTAATATTTTTCTTTAAAAAACCAATAAAATCACTTCAATTCGAATTTTAAAATTCAAAATCCCACCGCTTAAAATCACCCTAGGGCGGGGTCAACAGAGAACAAAATCGGAAACCCATACTACTACGACGTCGTGTTGAGATGGATACGACGTCGTTTGTTGAAACTTTCATTCACTTCCACGTCTTCACTAACTCAGTAATCACAAGGAAGAAAATTAAAAAACAAAAAGGTGAAAAAGCTCAAGACCAAAAGCAAGAACAAAGTGCTCTCTCTCTCTGTCTTCTGCCTTCCTTTCTCTCTCTCTCTCTCTCTCGAGTTTAGATCATTATCACCTTCAAGAAAACAAGAAACAAAATCGAATCTTTTCGATTTAGGGTTTCGTGTATCCCTCCCATTCTTCTCTCGTCGGAAAAAGTAATCAATGGCGACTTCCCGGTCGCCGGCGACGGTGAGGCCGATAACTCTGACGCCGGGGTCAAGGGTTCTAGATATTTCTACCCCGTCAAGTAATGGCAATGGTCGCACTCTTCACTATGACGAATCGATCTGGAAACGTCTTCGAGATGCTGGCTTCGATGAGGACTCAATTCGTCGGAGAGATAAAGCTGCTCTTATCGCCTACATCGCCAAGCTTGAAGCTGAGGTTTGATTTGATCCCCCCCCCTTTCATTGAATTTCGTTAAATTTTAATGTGCTTTGTTTTCCTTAGTTTGCTTGGATTTGGTCATTTATGTATACATTTATTAATTGAATGAATGTTAGTGTAGAAGTGATTGTTGAGGAAATAGTTTCCTGTGTTTGGTAAGCAATGGTGCTGGATTTAATGTCTGTGAGGAGTTCGGGGTTGATACGTGTTTGGGTCCTCAAGTTATATAAGGAAAATGGTGAGTGAAGTCGAGGGATTTATTGGTCATGACTATTTTGATTGTTGTTGCTTTTGGCACTCGAAAGTGCTCTCCAAGTTCATTATGGTGATGTGGATTTGTGTTTTGTATTCCTTCTTTGTCAGAATAACCGCAAAAGAATTTATTTTTTTGTTACTGTTGAATGCTATCAAATGGTTGTTTGGGATTGTGAAGGCTGACTTTGTGTGAGAAGGGAGGTGGGAAAACAAATGTAGATTGTTCTTCAACCTATGGAAGGTGGTGACACCTCAGAAAACTTAACTGTCTCACTTACAGTCACTCTGACAACTGCAGATGCTTAACTAGCTTTCGGGGTGGGATTTGAACCTAGGTATCTGGTGGTGCCACCAAATATTTTACTAGTTAAGCTAGCTGTCAACCGTCAAGCACCACTGTGGAGGCTCTGTTCATTAGACTTGTGAGCTGCTGTGATCTTGCCAAGCATTTATCTTCTTAAAACTATCCTTGGCTACAGAATACGAAAGAAGAGAAGGAAAGAAAGAGGGGACTCTTATGAGGGACTAGAAACGTTTCCTACTGGTAGAAGACTGATGTAGAAGAGATTCTTGATGGTCTTTGTTTGTTATGACATTGATTCTATGATTCTTTTTTTCGCAAACATAATCTACCTAAAAGCTCCCAGCCTTACCTCTTTTGTTGCTAGCCTTTGTTGGATGATGAAAATCCTATAGCAAGTTATGTTAGCAGGAAGTGATATTTGCATTGAATAATTTGGTCGGCAATAATCTGAATCAAATGTCTACTCACAAAAAATTTTAGCAAATTATGGATGTTCATTTAGGTAAGTTGCTAGATGTTGAAATGTATTGTTGTTCCTTACAGGAGGTTCATAGTAACATAAACTGGCTGTCAACAATTTGCTAATGACTATTGTATATTATTTGCCTGAAATGGCCTGATATGAGCAATTTCTTGTTAGATATATGATCTCCAGCATAACATGGGGCTCCTTATCCTGGAGAGAAAGGATTATGCTGCCAAGTATGAGGAAGCTAGGTTGTCTGCTGAGTCGGCTGAAGTGACTCGTATGCGTGATCAAGCTGCGTTATCATCTGGTTTGGCTGAAGCGAAGAAACGAGAAGACAATTTAAAGAAGGCCCTTGGAGTAGAAAAGGAATGTGTAGCAAATGTAAGCTTGTTACCTGCATATCGATTATGCAATATTACATGTTTCTCTGATTAAGTAATTCTGTTGTACTGGTGGCATCCCACATAATTTATAATAATCATTTTATTGGTTCTTCTTGTAGATTGAAAAGGCTTTACATGAAATGCGTGCCGAATGTGCTGAGGTAAAGGTTGCAGCCGAGAGTAAAATGGCTGAAGCACGCAGTATGGTTGAAGATGCTCAGAGAAAGTATATAGAGGCAGAGGCAAAACTGCATGCTGCTGAATCTTTACAAGAAGAAGCAAGACGATCTGAACGAGCTGCAAGTAGAAAGCTTCAAGAAGTTGAAGCCCGCGAGGATGATCTTCGTCGACGATTTGTATCTTTCAAGTCCGAGTAAGTTTTCCCCCCCCTTTTTTGGGGCTTTCTTTTCTGTGCTTCATGGATGCTCTTTCTGCTCAACTCTTTGCATGTGGCTTGTAACTGTTTTGGTCCTCCCCTCCAAAAATGAAAAAAGAACTGAAAACTTTTGGTACTTCATTGTATCTGGCCTTTTTGTCCCCCCTCTTTTGGTTTGGGTCACGCTATCCCTTATCCAAGCAAAGAAACTTGTGAATTATGTTCTGAACAATGCCTTGGACTTTAAATAATGTTGGGAACGGCCCTAGTGTTGAGCATTGTGGTTTCTTTGTTTTATACAAGCTTTTTGCTTAATGTTCTGGGATTACTTTTATGGATCAAATTTTATTTTAGATATACGTAAACTCTTTTGGGGCTCTATGGTTTTGGGGAGCAGAAACAGAACTTCCATTGATTCCCTGAGAATGAATTTCCTCTTGTGAAGCTATTTTTAAGAGACTGAACAAAAATGAACAAATTTCGTGAACCCTTTTTTTGGGTTATAATTGTCAAAGTAATGCTAAAATATTTCTAAAGGTACCACAAAAGAATAAGAATGGTTCCACATGGTGAGTCATGCATTAATAGAAATCCTTTTCTGTTTACGACAGTCATAGCTCATAATTGTATCTCAGTTTTCCGGATCTTGGAAAAATGGAGGAGTGAGATGTGAAATTATTACTGACTAATTGATATTGGTATGCGGGTTTGCACACATGTTTTGATCTGAATGTCTTTGAGCCCAAGCTATGGGATTTGAAGAAAGTGTGGATTTACTTTTTATTTAAAAAGATTTTATTGAATGAGTGGACTTGGAGTGGTTTGTTAAGTGCGCCCCTTTCGACTTGTCACAGTGTCAATAGGATATCTTAGGACCAGTATTAGTGGTTGAGAGTGGATTGCATACATCTGCAATGTTAATGAAGCCATTACATACATTGACCTTCTTCTAGAATCAAGATAATATCTATGATGCTTATTTGTGTGCATTTCAACTGTGCAACAAAATTTGAAAAATGGTGCTATGAAGTTGTACTTATTAAATTGTTCAGAGTAATGTTTTGAACGCCTTAAAAGGTTTAGGACGAGCGGTATGAGAATGTTAGGAATTTTTTAAGGGCACTAGGCTTTTTCTTAGTTTTAAAATGGGCGAGGTGCACTTAGGCACATAAGGTCCCAAAGCGCAAGGCACGAGTTGAAGGAGCCTGCATCACGGATGTGAAGTGCACTTCTATGCAAAAATTTTTAAAAGTCTTTCACATTTCACAAAGCATATTTTGCAGAAAACAGTGATTAGACATCAACATAACCACTAACACCACAAAGGGCCTTAAAGATATGTTATCTTCTCATCATAGTTTTCCAATGCACACACTTACCATACAAGCATAGCTCACCTTTTAGCTCCCAAGGAAGAAAAAGAAGAAAAAAAGGTAAAGGCGAGACTAAGAAAAAGAATAAAAAGGGGGATGATATAGCCTTGTATTCTTGAGGTGCACCTCATCTCCTCTGAGGCACCGACCTGGTAGCCTCACGCCGAGGCGTGCTTCAGGCGGGCTTTTTTAAACTAAGGGCCGATTGAGCTGCCAAGGGATGTGAATGCTTCCTAAATGCTGAGGCAAGAGGAGCAAGGCCAAGGTACACCCATCAAGGGGGCAAGGTCAATATTTTGCTGCAGTGCTTAATGATTGATATTTTCTACTACTAGTATCATAATTTTGCTTCTAAATAATTGTTATATGAAATATTACCATATAACTTCCTTGAGATATCCATAATTGTCATTTTTAGCCTTGACGTTTTGAAAATATTATTTGTGCTTCTGGCTTTTTGTATAAGCTATTATTTACCACACAAAATCTCGAAACCTAAAAAGGTACTTGTTTCCTTGAGGGGTATTTTATAGAAAATTCAGGGGATAGATAATATTTCCTAAGCATCAGGGTCTAAATTAATATTTTAGGATACCTCAGGGGAGGTATGATATTATCCCATGGTTATAATCTTATTGAAAAATTTGAAATAGAAAGCCAAACTAATAAGTAAAAAAATTTGGTGTAATCATCATTAAGGTTAGGTGACACCAGGCTCACTATTGGCTGCCTTACCACCATTTTGGAAGTAGGTTCTAAATGGGTTCAGTTTGTCAATTGAATTCATGCAAATAAGTTGGAGAAATTTAATGCAATTGTTTGAGGGTATTCACCTAAGATTGCAATGACTTGGAGCTTTTGTTTTACTATTCCTTCTTTTTGTCCATAAAGATATCAACAATCTGTGAGGCTTAGGACATGACAATGTTGAAGTTTGAACCTTCTGCCTCATTGAGGAACTAGGTTGGGTAATCTTTTGTGTTGCTGTGCGTGTTCATGGTTGTTCTTTCTCTTCCTATTGTCTTGTTGAATATCTGACCTTAATGTGCTCTTGTGTGCTAGATGTGATGCCAAGGAGAAAGAAATAATGCTTGAAAGGCAGTCACTGATGGAAAGGCAGAGAAGCCTGAGTGAAGCTCAGAAAAAAGTGCTCGATGAACAAGGTCTCCTAAACCAGAGGGAAGCTGACATTCTCAACAAATCTCAAGTGCTGAGGAGAGTTGAGAAAGAGCTGGAGGCTGGGAAAGAAAATATCACAGTGGAGCAGAAGGCCTTAATGGAACAAAAATGTAATTTGGAGCTGAATGCAGTCTCCCTTTCTGAAAGAGAGAAGGTTCTTGCATCTTTGACCCTTTACTTTATTTCCTTACGTGTTCTGCTATATTTTACCCAGGTCTCTGCAATTTTTCATCTATAAATATTGCCAACATGATATGATCTGCCCCCTGGTTTTGCAGGCTATTAGTGAAAAGGAGGCTTCTTTGATAAAGAAAGAGCTGGATATTCTTGCTTCGCAAGAAAAGCTCGCAAGCAAGGAGCATGTACTTTCTTGTTCTCTAATTTAGATTCATAGTGATGTGATTTTCTTGAAGTTGTGATTTTATGTTGAAGCAGGGAGCTTCCTGTCTTTATTGATAAGATTGGTTTTTTGTGAACTGTGCAGAGTGAAGTCCAAAGAATAATTGCTGAACAGGAAAATATCCTGAAATCTCGACAAGATGAATTTGAAGCAGAGCTGTTGCTGAGACAGAAAGCAGTAGAAGAAGAAATTGAGACAAAGAGAAGGGCTTGGGAATTGAGGGAGTTGGATCTCAAACAACAGGAGGACCTCATTTTGGAGAAGGAGCAAGATTTGTATGTGCAATCTAGGGTGATAACAGACAAAGGTAAAGATTTGACAGAGAAGATAAAATCACTGGAGGCAAAGGAGAGCTACCTCAAAGAGACTGAAAAAGATGTTGAGCTAAGGAAAACTCATTTGCAAAAAGAGAGAGAGCAGATTGATCAAGCAAAGATTGAGTTAGAAAAATCTTTGCTTTGGTTAGAAGAGGAGAAGAAACAAACTGCTGAGGCGAAAAAAGAGTTGGAGCTCATGAAAAGTGAAACGAGTGAGCTTATGATGCTGGAAACAAAATTGAAAGAGGAAATAGATATGATCAGAGCTCAGAAACAGCAACTGGAGGCTGAGGCTGAGAAATTGAAGGTTGAGAAGGCCAAATTTGAGACTGAATGGGAGTCTATTGATGAGAAAAGGGAGGAACTCCGGAGAGAAGGAGAACGCATTGCTGGGGAGAGATTGGCTATTTCTAAGTTTTTGAAGGACGAACGTCATAGCCTTAATCTGGAAAAGGAGGCTTTGCGTGAGCAATACAAACGTGATCTGGAATCACTCTCTCATGATAGGGAAGCCTTCAGAAGAGAGAGTGAACATGAACGTTCTGAGTGGTTTAGCAAATTTCAACAAGAACGTGCAGATTTCTTACTAGAAATAGAGTGCCAGAAGAGAGAACTGGAGGACAGTGTTAGCAAAAGGCGTGAAGATATTGAAAGCTACTTAAGAGAGAAGGAAAGATCCTTCCAGGAAGAAATGAAGAGAGAAATTGAATACATTAGTTCTCTGAAGGAAGATCTACTTAAAGAGCAAGACCGTGTCTCGTCAGAGTTGAAGAAGCTTAAGGCTGAGAAAGTGGAAATCAAACTGGATCGTGAGCAGAGGGAGAAGGCATGGGCAGAGTTACAGAGTCTGATTGAAGAGCTTCAGATGCAAAGGCTGAAATTAAAGGAGCAGAGGGAACTGCTACATGCCGATAGGGAGGCAATATATTCTCAGATAGAACAACTTCAGAAATTGGAGGACATCAAACTTGGTTCTGATAGAATTGTTGTCCCTCTCACACAGCAGACCCATATGGAGTCTACCCCCCAAGTCATCATACAAGCTCCTGAATTGGCGTTGACTCATAATGTCATCTATGTAGAGGATAATTTGAATTCGAAGAGTGATGCGACCCCGGGCTCTTCCGCTTCATTTCTTAAAAAATGCGCTTCATTCATATTTAAACCGTCGCCTGACAAACTGCCCTTGGATCCTGAATGTGAAGATGGAAATTTGGAATCTTTTCGTGTAGTGTCAACTGGAAAGTCTGGGCAGTCCTCTCAAACTGTCTCTGAGGAGCCTAAAGTGATTCATGAAGTGCCTTCTGTAGGTGATGTGACTGAAATGCATGACTCGGAAATGATGAAGGATGTTCGTGAGAGCTGCATCCCTCCTCCTTCAGGAACTCCTACTGGCCGAAAAAGAAGAGTTGATTACTCATCTGCACCCCTCAGTGTCGCCATGCTTTTGGACGATGAGAAGATCAACAAGAGAAGACGGCAGGAAAATGTTGATGATATCAGCCCTCCGGAATGGTATTATTCTTTGCCATGACTTATTTACTTTCTACGAAATAATGAAAGGGACAGCTTGAATATTTTTGCATATTTTTGTTATTACTCGTTGCTCCTTACTTTGGGGTCTTTTCTTCTCGCTATGATTAGCATGGAATTCAAGCAGCCATGTCTTACTGAAGATCAACACATTTTGCGTGTGTCTACCCAAAGTGAAGCAATTAAAGAGAAAGAAGCTGGTTCAGCAGATGGAGCTGAGACTCCTGGGAGTGACCCAGGTATCGCTTCAGCTGTTCCTGATGCTGGAAAAGGACACCCCCAGTTCCGGCAAAATGAAGTTGGGAAATCTGGAGTCGAGGATGGTGAAACATTGAGATGTTTGATTTTGGAGCAGACCGTTTTAGAGGAAGTTGTCATAGTTGACAGTGGAGAGGTGGACAAGTCTCGTGAGGTAATTTATAAATAGCAAGTTGCTCTCTGTTAATTTGTTGTTAGATGGGGGTAGTAATTGTCTCATTTTAAAACTTGACATTCTGGACAAATAAACAAATAAATAGATAGATAAAATAAATAAATAAATCGCATTTCTCATTCCATCGCCGAAGTTTGTTTTGCAGCTCTGTTGGAAACAAATTCTCTAATAATTCATTTAAGGGTTCAGGTTGCATACAATGGGAACCCCTGGATCCTGTGTTGGACCTATGCACTGGCTTGTGGTTTTATCCCTCTAGGGGGAACCTTTTGTTTGTGGAAAGGGAGGGGGGGGGGACCTTACCTAAGTGGAAGAATCTTCTTGAAAAAGATTGCCAAAAAATCTCTTACACTAACTAGTGATCTACAATTAGAGAACAATGTCTGCAACACAATGGGATTTATGCATGAATAAATCCTGAAAATGACCTATAAAGAGTGCACCCTCCATATTGGGTTAGAAGGTGGTGGTGTTTGCGTCCCTTGGATACTTTTGCGCTACGGCGCAGATTCCCATGAGCCTGTGACAGGGTGACCTTTTTGTGTCCTCACTTCTTCCTTGTCCTCTCCTTGTCTTTGTGCGACACCGTCTTTCTGATAAAGCAGGAATATCAAGACTGAAGAGTCATTTCGTCCAATGTCGGGGCATTGACGCTTACGTTTTAATGGAACTTGAGAAGGCCATGGTAATGATCATGTGGAATTTAGAGGTATTTAGGATGGGACATTCAATTGAGTTTGATTTTTATCTTATAGTAATGTGAAATCAATTTTATGGGCATGGTTTGGTCTCTTTTCAGAATTTTATGCTTTGTTTTAATGCTCTGCTTGCTATTTTAGTTTTTGTATTTCTTTGATTTTTTGCCATTGAAATGGAATGTGGTAAATAACAAGTTGCAGATAACTTGAATAATGGCCAGGATTATTCACTGTTGCCTGTTTAACTTCCTTATTGTACGTTTCTTAAAGAGTTCACTATTAGATGACGATTGTTGTATTGCCTATGATTCATCCATTAGTGCACTACTCTGTTATTGATGGATGATATTTCCCTATCTTCCTCTTGTCAGTCCATGGAAGCAAGTAAGCTAAAGGAGCAAGAGCACCAGGATCTTACTGATAAAAATGCAGATAAACCAGAGACTATCAATGACAGAATAAGAACTCGGTCGAAGTCCAAGCAGAAAGCATGAAATGTTGCTTCTATACTGCTGAGGCCCTCCAGCTTTTTTTTTCTCTTGATGGCCATCGGCATCAGAAGAACAGTAGGTACTCTTTTCTTCCTGGATTGGACAACCCTAGTGCTATTGAATATAGGGGATGTAAATTTATTTTCTGATACATGCACTTGTTGAATCTGCTGTTTCTTGGCAGGATTAGTTGAGAAGCTGTTGGATTCGCGCTCGGGTTTGGAAGAGCTTAGGTTGAGTAGGTGTTTTGAGTGGTGTGGTTTATGATACAATACCTGTAAATGCTTTAGATGACGGTGATAGTGACTCAGGATTTTATTTTGTAGATGCCTTCGTTTGATGGTCTGGTATAGTGTGTTTATAGCCGCCGTTTCTGGCCATGTGTGTCTCAATATTTGCTGAAGTACATTTGTTAAAGCTTGGACGTGTAGATCAATTATTATAAAACCTGAGGTATTTTGGGCATAACAAACTATTGGAAATTTGTAGCCAAGTTCCATTGATGTAGGTTTGAATCATCATTGGCCTGTTGTGTTTGATGCAAATGACCCTGTAATTTCAACATTTGTTGATGTGTTACTCTCACCGTAGTAGGTTTTGTGAGCTTCAAAATTTTAGGAAGTAAAAATTACTTTATAATCATGTGTTCATGATTACCTTATATGGTTAATTATGTTTTGTATTATATTGTTATTACATTTCTAACAAAAACTGTACATTCTGGGCTATAGGCAAGACATATAGATCTTCCGAGTAATGTGAGAAGGGCAGTGCAAGGCAAATTATTGATTATTAATTGTTACATGGAAGCTAGATGGACTGCCATTGTCATGCGTCTGAGCTAAGCATGGACTCTAGTCTTTCCATGCACGTGTTTAGAAAAAGGTCCTGTGGAAGGAAAAAGAGAACTGGACTACGAACTAAAGATTTGTTTAGGTGACTATTTATAGACTACGGTGTAACAGCAGGATAACTCAACTTTTTGCGTTTGGTGAGGCATTGAGGGAACTTGAAAAAGTTTATTAGTTAAAATAACTGACATCTATACATAAACTATGATGAATGGAGAATTAGTTGAATTATTTGTTTATTGAAAGCAATGTCCATTACAAGGGCGAGTCATGATTGAAGAGAGTTAAAGAAATTTTTATTTGAAAAATATAAAATATAATTGATTGAAAAACCCTCAAATATTTTAACGCCCATACCATATAAATGATGGATATGTCAAAAGAATGCATATGACAAATAAATGCAGAAAGAAATATATATTCATGGTAATTGGAAATACATGCTCTCCACAATATGTAATAATTTGCCCAAATGTTTCCCACTTATTGACCCTTAAGTAGGAGCAAAACTCGCGCAGGAAAAGTATTAAGGACTCGAATACAACAAAAAGATAAAACCTGCCGCTGCTCCAATGTAAATGGCTTCATTAGAAACTGATGGAAGATGTACAAAAAGAAAATTGAAGGAGAAGAGAACGTGCTCTTGAATTGACTGTCAAAATCCATTGCTTTGTCTTGTGTTTCCTTCTATGGCAAAGTGAACAAGCATCAAAGCAACACCCTCCCCGAGACCCAAAAGAAACCAGCGAAATTAGTGTATACACTGGAAAAATGGGAATTTCTGCTCTCTGCAAACTGAGAATCCTAGATATATATTTGGCTTCCATGTTCATTCAGAATTGAAGGGACGTACTTGGATAGGAAGTCCTTTGGGGAAATCGACGAAAGGATAAGCAAATGCCTGGTCAGAATCAGCTAATTCCCAAGTGAAATTAAGGACCAAATGGTGGAGGAAAATAGCCATTTCCAGCTTAGCTAGTTCAGATCCTGCACATAGCCGCAGTCCTCCCCCAAACGGCATGAAGTTGTTGCTGCTTGTTGATGCTGATGAGCTGGATACACCTCCACGGTTGCTGCCATTCTGAAATTTGATAAACAACACACATTCACTCACGTAAAAAAGCAGCTAGTTTGCCTGTGTTTGTGTTATACTCATTGTCTCTTCTAAGCATTTCAAGTCTGTCATTCACTTATTTACAAGACAAAGTAGAATGGAGACAAGTCAAAATGAACAGGCAAAGGATCACAGCAGCAAGTATGAACAGTTATTTTAAGGTTAACCATGCCTTTCTACAGTATGATTTGTAGAAACAGACACAGAAATCACAAATACGATGCTCAAGTCTTGCTATAACTTTTACGACTCCACTGGTTAATGTCAAAGGCATTTATGCTTAATGATTACCAAACTGCTATTGGACCATACAATAACCTTCATCCTGATTCCTTTATTAATTTCTTTCATTTTTATTAGTAAGTTGAAATAAAACACTTGAGATGGCTCATGAAACATCCACAGAAGAAAAACTAGCTGTTCAATGTGATGTGATGCAGAAAGAAAGGGGAGAACCCACAGGAAAAAGAACTACAAGTGACTTTATGACATTATGAAGAACAAAAGGAAATGACGAATAATGTAGAAGAAAGAAGTGATGACATTGATTACTCTTCTATGTCATTGAAATGTCACAAGAGGACATTTTTCTTCTAGAAAAGGAAAGGGCAGAGATATTTCATAAATGAAGCCAAAACTATAGGGGACCAAAGTCATGCTTTAAGTGAGAAAAGATTCTGCACGTTCATTTACAGAACTGTGTCATGCCCACGTGGGAGCAATTAACACTTTTGGACCACCGACCACTCCATCCTCAAGTCCCCCAAGCGCATGGAGATTTTTTTTTTTTTGGGGGGGGGGGGGGGGGTGGGGGGGGGGGAAGCGAGGGAATAAAGGAAAGAAACAAGCTCGTCCATACAGAGAACTGATAGTAAGAGAAATTAGGTCCAAAATTGATGTTACACTCTTATGGATAGCACTAAAGGTCCCTGTTTTCTAGCTGAATGGGCTAAGGCATATATGGGCAAGAATTAAACCTTAAAATTTAATAATAATACTTTCAAGTAGGAATAAGGGAGAGTCGGAATAAGCAGGACAAAAGTAAGTACTTCTCTTTGTCTCCTTTTGGGATACAAAACAAGATATAGTAAATAAAAGTACATAGCAATAACTCTTATCTTTCCTTTCTCTTCACCGCTTTGCTTCCCAATTTGAAGTGTGAGGAGAACTGTATTAGAGCCTATTCTTTTCGGAGTTGATAAAAAGGTGCAGTTAGTTAAGATGGGTTGAAATTAATATTTTTTTATTGAGGTTCAAGGAGATTGAAGTAGATTACAATTGATATATTTTTATATAATAGATTAAAGTTAGTTAAAATAGTGAGAGTAAAATTTTGAAGAGATGGATCAAAGTTGGTTGAAATAGATTAAAGTTAGTTAAAATTGGTATTTTTTATTTAAGTGAGTTAAAATTAGTTGAAGTGGATTAAAGTTTACAAATTGAAAAAAACCAACAAAAAGAACAGGCGTTATATGCATTTGGCCTTGAAAAAAAAGTGTTCACTCTCGAGATGACAAGAATAAGCTGCTTATTCTTATTACTCTCCTTTACTTAAACTTTTTTTTTCTTTTTATAATTATTGAAGTGGGAAAGGTTAAAAACAGTACAATGATTCCAAAAAGACAAGAAAACTATTTTACGTAGCAGTACATAGTACATATCAACAAAACACGGGACAACAAAGTAATAGAACAACAAATCTAGCACCATTAAGACAACATCAAAGGCATTATTGTCTCTTAATTAGCTATAAAGCTCGCTTATTCCTCCTTACTATGGCCTACTCTCACAGCTTCAAATTAATGTCCTCCCAAACAGACCCTACCAACTTTATAGCTATTTAAGGGACCCAAATGTTGAGAAACTTCAGATATTTGAGAATACATTGGTTAAACATTAATACATAAACTGTGCTGATATTTAAGCTCGACAATTAACAGTCATTCACAAATTCACCGACTGCAGGTAAATTACCAAATAAATCCAGTAATTACCTTGATGATAGACTCAATGCCTGAGTGGGCCTCAATTTTCAATCTTACCGCTAAAATATTATCGGAATGGCTTCTTATTCTTCCTAGGTGCCGTGATGAAGTAAAATATTCCAACCTCAAACTGAACTTTTTTAAAATAATATTTTAATTTAGATATCATTCTTTTCGAAATATGACAAATAAACACAGATGTTCTATTCAGACATGATGGCAACATTATTCAAGACATCAAAAGCTGAAGGGCAGTTTTATCACAACATTCCTATATCTCAAACCGAATTCCTGCAAGCAGTAGCTGAGTTTTTTACATACTGTCATACTGAGTTGAATCCTCAATAACCATTTTATATAGACTAACTCCATACAAGTGCCAGCTGAAACATCCATGAACATCACTACTTTTCCTCTCTCTCTTTTTTGCGACAAATGAACACCACAACCCTATTTGGGAAGGATGTTTGGTCTGGGGAGTGGAGACTATACCCGCTCCTGAAGGCAAGCAATAAAAATCAATCATTCAATTTTGATGTCAAATATAACAATGAATTACCCCAAGTACCAGCATCCTCATGTCAAGGGTCATTGAGTGGTCCCTGAACCGTTTGTTCCTAATCCAGTCAACTACTGGCTGATGAAGACAAAAATCGGACATTCAGTACTCTTTTCCATGGGGCCCTTTCACAGTCAATTCACTGTAACCATTCTGCTTCTTTAGGTACAATGTTAGTCAAATTTGTACAAGTAGGACACTGATTCTAGCTACAGTAATTTACATATGCTACCTACTCTTAGATACGAATATTTCCAGCGGACAACAGTTCTTATATCGAAGTTATGGCCACAAGTTGTCACACAAACCTATATCTCTGAAGTAACATTTTTCTACTTTTCACCACTCTAAAATATCTCCCCTACATTATTAGATAATACAATGCAGGTTGAAATAAACTTATGATTAAGGATTTTGGACTCAATTTATATATGTTCGTATAAATATATTATATTTTCTGAAGGTATAACAAAACTTAAAGTAACATTCAATACTTCAATTCTATAATATAGTTTTCAAACTTTGCTAAAGCGAAATCCATACTGAATGTTATTGTTATCATAATCCTACAATGAACCTTGACATTTACAAAAGCAAATTAGAGCAGATTATACACGTATTTATTATAAACAATCTTGTCAAACTATTTATCATTAAGATAGGTAAGATATCTAGCCCACAATGACAATGACCTTAGGATAGAAAAGGAGGCATGTTTTTATTTATTTATTATAACTACTTATTATAAATATTTAGCAACTTTTAGTACAATTCAGTATTATTCAGTACAATCCAATATTATTAAGTACTTATTAACAATACTTAATTATATTTTATTCAATTATTCACCATAATTCAATATATTTAAGCAATAATCACCAATAAATACTTCTTAGTTGAAAAATCACATACTCAAAACGAGACATAGCATCTCATGAATTTACAAAAAATAAAATTAAAGAAAGAAACCTTCCATGGTGAGGCTAAAAGCGAAGAAAGACTACTGACCTGCTGCCATCTCCAGGGATTGAAGAGGTGAGGCTGCTCAAAAAGGGAAGCATCCAAATGTACGGCTGCGATCACCGGCAAAACTTTCCATCCACATGGAATGTCATATCCTTTACGTTAAATAAAATTTTAAAAAAAAATCAGCTCTCTAGCCTGCAGTTCTCCCGTGAAACGACTCGCAGCCACAAATTGTACATGATTAAGAGAAAATCAGCAAGCTCCTGAGTTTTTAAAGAGGGAGGAAAGAAAGCAAGAGATTTTATGTATTCAATTACCTTCGTAATGGACATCTTTAAGAGCCTTCCTGTGGAGAAACCTTACTACATTACCCAGCCTGAGTGTTTCGTTAATCACCTTCACAAGTTCCAACACAATAATTTGACTTTCATAATCACTATCAACATCATAGGGTAATTGCTAATAAGGGATTCAATGGCTCACATAGCATGACAAAAACAAACAAAAATGCTTACACATTGGGTGAATTCCATCTTCTTATAGTCCTCCCAGTTCAATTCTTTCTCTGCCGACTGCTCTTTGGCTCTTGTAATCATAAGGTGCTCTTCCTATACCATTAACCCAAAATCCAACAGGCAATAAAGATTGAAAAGGGGGATTTTTTAGCCAATTCTTTCCACATAAAAAAAGGTTTGTTTCGGCGGGGGGGGGGGGGGCGGGAGAAAAAGGGAACATTGCTAAGAAACATACTCGTAATTTCTCAAGAGCAGATGGACAATCCTGCAAGAAGAAGATGGCCAAGGAAATGGAAACAGAGGAAGTCTCATGCCCAGCAAAGAGCAAGCTCAAAATCAAATCAAGTATTTGCTCAGTTGAAAGATTAGAATGCTTCAGCACCCAGCTGAGAAGGTCATCTTCCTCATTCTCATTCTCATCGCTCTTCATCTTTTCTAACCTCTCGTTCATTTTCTCCTCTATGAACTTCAGTATGGTAGCTCGTGACTGTCATTCCGGATTCATAGCCAAAACAGCATCATCTTCGTAATCATCATAATTTTCATGAAATTTTAAAAGACGTAAGTCTAGTTTATTTTTTCTGATAACTTGCCTTTAATGCCCTTCTGTAAGCAGTTCCAGGCAAGTTGAGAGGAGCTGATACCACTCCCTTCATAAAAGTAATATATTCCATCTTTAGCTGCTCTGTCTCCGCCTCTCCAGGATTTAAGCTCATTATATGCTTTGCCATCAGATTGAATGTAAACTACAAAAAGGGGGGAAACAAAACCTAAAACCACTTAGCAACTAGTCATTCTTTTCCCTTTTTTTGTGGGTTGGGGGGGGGGGGGGGTGTTCCATCATTTTGCTTTTTAATTAAATAAAGATAAAAGCTTACCCTCTTGGCTTCGTCCTGAGCAGAAAAAGGGCAATTCTCTCTCCAAGAACGAAGCACAAGCAGAGCATGCTTCTCAACCTCGTTGAGGAGATGAGTTCTTAGCCTGGCATGACTCAAGAAATTGAGAGATATAACCCTCATATCTCGGTGCATGTCTCCAACCAAAACCAGCATAGACCATTTTCCAAGTATTCCACCAATGCTTCTTGGGTAGCTGCATTCAAACAATCTCCCTTCATTTTGCAAGATGAACTTATTGAACCCAGCATCCGCAGATACAATTGTAGGTTCTCCGAACAAATTAGACTTGAAAATTTTACCATACCTGTTAGTGTATACAATCTTAAGATCAGTATTAACCTGTAAAACACGACGCAGAGTTTTGTTATATACAGCAATAGTTTAACTTCTTATTTATTTTATGTACCTTGAGACATGGTGCTCCATGAATTCACCTATTGTGGTGGCTGAATAAGGCATTAAGTAGCCGATGGTTTCCCCTATAAATGGCAAGCCCATTTTGCCAGCAGGGAGATTAAGAGAGGGTTTCCTACTTCTAAACAAGTTCAGAATCCAATATAAAGCTGATAATAATGGAAGAAGTAACAAGAAGAATTCAGAGTCAGACATGGAGAGATCCAACACAAGCACTCTCAATATTGAATGAAGAGTTTTAAATTATTTACTAATTGGCTTATGGACACTTTCTAAATTTTCAATGCTTACAACACATATTGTGAACCTAGTTCCCCAAGGGGGGGGGGGGAGCTCTCAAGTTGTGTTTCAAGGTTTGCTTACAGGTCTAAGAAGAGCAGAAACAAGAGAGAGGGAGGGGGAGATGCTTGAGACGACGGGAAGAAAAAGAGACCAAAATAAGACGAAGGTATCAAATGTTTAATGGAAAGTTTGGAGCCAATGAGGAGCTTTTTATAGGCTGTTTCCACTCTACTCTCTTTATAATAACAAAGCCTGCTTCCCCCACCCTCCACACAGTCCCTCCAGAAGGGAAAAAATAAAGGAATATACGTTGCAAATTTATCATAACAAATACTATGTGATAGCTAGATTGACATGTGGATTCACTTTACACGGATGACAGCCAAATTAATTATACTTCTATCAAATTCAGCTTCAAAGTCTTAAATTGCAGGTGCCATTCCTCTCTGTATCATTCAGAAGCAATCAATACAGTCAAAGTGCTATCATCCCTTCCTTTTTTGTTTTTGTTGAAATTGATATTGATTTGTGCAAATAAACCAATAAAAAAAAGTTAGAACCTCGCTAGGTTTGAAATTTTGGTCAGAATGAATTGAGACACAGTTGATTTTGCCTATACGATTACGATGGATGCCAAACTCTCCACGTTTGACATGCCTCTCAAACTAGCATACAGGGTGCTGTGGCCTGTGGGCTACTTCTTGTATTCTCCCTTTCCTGATAGCGAGGTTGGGAGTTGTCATCACATCCTCATTACAGGAAATGCATGAATGATACAGTAAACAGTGACTGAAAACATATGAAAAAGACAAAAAAACACGTTAAATACTTATTCTGGTGTAAATGCAAAAAATTGATAGTCATTTCCATATTGACTTATACTTCAAAATTTGTTCTTCTGCCACAAAAATGGACTTATATCTGGAGGCTTGCGGGGCAATCTCTTGTATTGCTCGACCATGCTGCCAACATTACCACAGCTAGACTTCACTGCACAACTATGTCGGCCGAGACAGTACAATATGGCCCCAAAATGAGTTTATCCGCTAATATGCATGCAAATTTAACTGCTCTATACTCACACATATCCTTCCTATGCAGTTAAAAATGCTTTTCTGATACGTTTTTCCATCTATAGCCGTCCATGCTCCTCTAAGCAAATGATGATTTTAATCTTGTAGGCTCAGCTAGATTTGATTTGATATTTTTTAATACTACTCCAGTCTACCCTGTATCTGACAGATATTGTTTTCCCTTAGAATATATTATCTCAAAGCAGGGATTTTTAATAGGCCTTTTCAACTAATGATATTAGGGAGAAATTATTGGCTTAAACTAAAGCAATGACCACAAAGAGAGAATTTCACAGATAATCATATATTTTTACCAAAGGAGCAAGATAATGCAATAGCCACAAACAAAATGCTACATTGTTGGTCTTCACATGGAACAGTAGTCTAACTAGCCATCTGTTTCATCCATCCAGTTTCTCTCTCCCCAAAGTCACATGCTTCAACCAAAAGAATAGTAATGGGAGGTCGAATTGGGTCACCTCTGGCTAACCATCATGTATCCATCACACACTACGAAGTCTCCTCCCCTCCCCCCCCCAATTTCTTATCCCCAACAGAAGCATGTAAGTGATTCATAAACCAAACACAGATAAATGGCAATATATGGTCGTAAATGAATTGAGTTGATTTAATACACTTTTAAGGCTTAACTTAAATTTGATTCTATTTTATTTTCTGGGTAAAACAAAGGGCTACAAGGAAGTGGGTATATGCCTTCCATCTTCACTTTCATTTCGTCTCATCATCTGAAAGTCCTAGAGTGACTATCATATTCCAAAAAAGTGAGCTGACTAGAAAAGGAAATCATATATTATTGGTATAATAGATTTAAACTCTTCCTACACTTTAAAAGAAAACTAAATACTACAAAACTCCCTGCGCCCCCCCCAAAAAAAAGATTAAGGATAAAAACACAAAAACAAAATGATCACTATAGTGAATAAGTGACCCTTAAAAAAAAATAAAATGATCATCCTATAATATGTGCCACATATGTAAAATTATACACTCTATAATGCACTTGTAATATATTATGAACTTATTCAATTATTTTTAAAGATGGTCTAAAGTTAAATATAAATATTATACATAGATAAAGGCATGAATTTTAAAGCATAACGAATTTCAATTGCAACAAATATATAATAACGTTTCACCATGAGCAACTACTTGCATATCTCTGTCCACTTGAGCACACATTTGAGGAAAGGAAATGAAAAGAGGGAAGAAAAGGTTTTTTCAATTATTACATTAAGCACTCGTGCGGGTGGCCAAAAGGAAGTGGCAGACCAATGATTGCAATCCCTTTTTTTAAAGTTTTTTTTTTACCTTTGCATGGGAAGCATTATCATGTCCACGTGTGTTGACCACAGTGCAGATATGGGGGACTAAAAAAAGATGGGGACGGACAGAGAGAGACAGAGAGATGGGGAAATTTAAAGAATTTATTTCTCAAGCACCACTTGTGCAGTACTTGAATGCATGGAGCTGAAGTCCCGTTACTTTACAACCCAATTTGATTAGACAACCGAGCCACCTTCTGAACAAAAAATTGAAAGTTAAAAGGCTGAAAAACAAATGGCGCCCATAAACGAAAGACTAAGGCTAAGAAAGTGTTAATCTCATGATTTAGATTGAAAATTTAAATATCTTATGTTAGTTCAATTTTTTGCTCTTTTTTTAGCAGCATTGTATTTTTCTGCAAACTCCTTTACATTTAAAATCCCATCAGCCAACCAAAAAAACCCAACATTGTAACGAGACAAAATTAATGTTTGCTTTAATTAAACTCACAAGATGAAAATTTGTACAAAGAACTTAAATAAAAGCTTTTTTGGTGAGAGGGATTGCTTGGGATGAACAACCTTCTTATGGTATCAACGGATAAAACACAAACTCTGTACTAAGAATAATAGTCCACGTGAGGATACATTAACAAAGTATTCCAATTTAACCAGCCAATTCACCACAGCAGCTACATTCTGAAATATGAACAAAGAGTCATAGAAAAAAATTCCAAGTTCGGAGACTCATGAAAGATCCCAACTCCTCATGCTAGAAGTAAGGCAAAATACTGCTATGGGCCGCGAAGGAAGAGGAAGGGGTTCGGTCCCACTGCACAAGCTTCAGGACCAAGATTGGAAAGACAACCCCATCGTCAGAGCTCATCGCTCGTGGCTCGTGGGTCATTGGTCATGAGAATTGATAGAGATGATAAACAGAGAACCCCATCACTTCAATCATTGCACACGCGCCAAAGCTCATCTGCGGCCGCACAATTTTTCAACCCCCGAACAGCATGATTGCCCTTCGTCCCTACTTTCAACCCTCCCCCACATCCCCACACTCATTTAATTAAATTTTTTGTTTTGGGTTTTGTGTAGTGTAAAAGGGTGACATTATGAGAGACAAAATATATGAGAAAGGGAAGATACAAGAATTGAATGACAGACTTTCTTGCTTATAAGAAAAAAATGCCCTGAGCAACTTATTGGCCAAACACCAAAAAGACGCTAGTTATAGCCTTAAGAATTTGGCATTCTTCTAACCCAAGTGCACATTGCCTTCAAAGGAATGTACTTACTAAGGACCATGAGATAACAATTTAACACAGTACAAGTTTCAGTATAATTGGATATAAGAACAAGCAGGATGGACAAGTTCTCAAACTAGCTGTTTAAAATGAAAGCATTAGACGTGCTGAAACATGACTAAAGACGAAACATCATGTGAAAACACATCATGCATAACAGCAGAAAGGCAACACTAAACGGTTCTCATTTTGCGGGACACCATGGAGCAATAATCACTAAGAATTGAGAGCCATCAAAGGAGAGTGTCTCATCATCCTGAGTCCTGACATACAAGATACGGAGATTGAAAAAGGGTTTGAAGAAGGTACAGATTTTTATAACCTATATTCTGGCTCAAAGGGGAGAGGCAACAAATGATAAGACATTCAAGCAACTTCCTCTACTTTGGCCAAGTATGCAGTGCAGCACAGGCTTAGGACTATGACATAGCAGAAAGAGCTAGCAAACCGAAGATAAATTCAGAACAGCAGCTTCTAAGCTTCACCATACTAGAAAATCTTCCTGATCAGTCAACTTAGCTAAGGTGAGATGGGTCATGATTATAACTTAAAGAGAACACTAGGCAGATCCCTACTATGCTGAGATCGATGCCACAATTCCAGGCAAGGCAAAAGAGATATTCACATGCAAGAACTTGACTCTGCCTTTTAGTTTCTTGTATTGATGATGTTTAATTCCTTAGTTTCTAAGTAAAAAACCTCAAAAATAGTCTTCCTTAGCAACAGACCAAAAAAAAAAAGAAGGGTCTTCCTTGGCAACCATAGCCTGAAGTGCTGATGGGTGAGCATTTCTCCTTCACAAAAGAATTTTAGAAACACATTGTGATCAATCCATAAAATGTCAAAGCTAAAAGTCTAAAACTAATCCAGGCGAACAAAACCAAGAGATCACCACCGTTCAAAATCAAGCACACCATGTATAGTAGCCCAACAACTGGCATTGAGGCTCCTGTCAAGGGGCAGCACTTACTGGACCAGAAGGAGAAACCATCATTGAGAGGCATCGCAATGGTGCCCTCTCTGTCTATTATCAATCCAACAAAGGCCTACAAAGGTTGACATAGGCCTCTTACAGTCAAAAAGATGAAAGAATGACGGTTGGCTGCGACTCTTTCACACCCGAATTTTCAATTGGTTAGATTCTAGTAAACAAAACCCATACTTATTATTCCTTTTTCAACATATTTAAAAACTCTGAGCAGAGAAGAATGTATGATGTTTGAAGAAGACAATTAGGGCATACAAAAAAAGTAGATAAAAGCCACCATTTCAATGACCTGGATTATCGCTCTCTAGACTTTGCTTTTAACTGCATTCTATTGGACAGCTGGTCCCCACGGAATGCTGGATGGTCGGTCAGATCCACCTTCACAGCAGGCAAAAATGCAACATCAGCATCAAACCAGGATAGCTTCATCACATTTTTAAATCATAAGCTTCCAAAACGGTGATTAAACTACTGTAGGACAATGGCAAGATTTGTATATCTATCTATAGTCAGTGGACGAGCAGTGTGACTGGCCGTAAATTTCGGGCTTTTGAACTATGGAGTCCTACCAATATCCAAAACAGCAGGCCACTTATCAGTATTATATCAGCATCAGAACAATGCGGACCATGAAACAGCAATAGATAGCTTGATGCATAAAAGTTGGTAATCCTTCTTAGTGAACAAATAATTAACATTAAGAGCACAAAGCATACAACTAATCAAAATACCATAACTTAGACGAAAGAAAAAAAAAAGAGGAAAAATCTGAAAGTGCCAAGACAGATGACCCTTTGTTCAACTATTACTTGTCAAACAGTCAAAGCTCCCAGGACAGATCTAAAGAATTTCATAATTACCAATCAAATGAAGCTTTAAAGACAGATGTAAAGATTCACGATCCTACAAACAAAATAACAATTTCATAATTGCTTCATTCTGGATGTATAATGCCAAGAAAGAGTACAACGATGACACATTGTCACATTCATTCAAAATCTTCCATGGCAGCCATACATGAACTTGCGAACAAAGAGTACATATATAACACAATCCCACAGTCTGACTCACAGAAGTAAGTTAAGTCAAAAACCTACAAATGCGTGAATATTCTCATGCAAATTTATCGAATGTAAAATCCATTGCCAAAATCTGGACGTGCTGATGATGTGTTATTCACTTTAGCCGACGACCATGACCATCTTCTTAAGAATAATTATACTGAATAATGTCAGCCTCTGGCCTGAACCAGATCAGAGAAGCATAATAACTTACGACATTCGTTGCACCTGCTAGCAACTGCATTTGCAGATCCCTGATTGATTTGCAAAAAGGTAATATATGAAGTTACTTCAGAAAACAAAAGGGGTAAAACAACTAGAAACGGATATATTCATAGGGAAAATTATGGTCTTCTGGGACTATAACTTCGCACTGCATAGGTGTGGGTTATGAATGGAGAGAGAAGACATAAAAGCTACAAGCCTGGAAAGGGGCGGGGTACCAATCTCGAGAGTCCACAGTGCCCTATCTGGCTTAACCCCACTTTTCGCATAAAAATAAATGCAAACCTACCATGCATCTTTCATGCCATAAAAAAGTTGCTAGGCTCCAGCTGCTTTCCGGTTAGGGGTCTATTAGCCGGCTATATCATCATAAATTATAAGAATCATGTTTGTTCTAAGCCACCAGTTTCAGCACCCCGCATCTATAGGTTCCTGGAATTGTATTTGCCACAACAATTATTGATTTCATGTTTTATTATTTAAAACTACTAGTCATACTACAGAAACTGGTGCTGTCTTGTGATTGTCAGAGGACAGATGTCAATAGGACAGATACCAAAAACTCCTAATATACAATTCCGGACCAAAGATGCATACACCTAGCACCCCAACGCTCCCGCATACCCTGAACGTTTAAACTCAGGAGCACTATAAGAAAGCCCATCGATCTGTCCATATTCTGCTCTTTATCAGGAAGAGAGACGCTGTATAATCCAATTAAAGGCATGATCGTTAACTTAATCACACTCAACATGTTACGCATCAAATATCATCACACTAAACCTATAAAACGTAGGCTCTGCAATCCTTCTGGCTCCTGAATTTATCAAAATGTAATTTCAGAAGGATTAGAAGTCTTTCTTTGGTTTCTTTCAGTAACTTCATGCAAAGCATCTTTTGTGTCAGGAAACTTTGAAGATATGTACCGTCAGCTCGATAACAAAACCACCAACCAGTATTCATCAGAGATTTCTGGATCAAGATTTATGTACTGTCACTTGCCAGCTTCAAACAAGGTGTAGCATCATGGACTACAGACCAATTTCCTTCATACTCAATGCATATTACTTTTAGAGTCAAAATTTTCTAATCATCTACCAGTGTTCCTCCATTTTTGCTCTACATCTACGAAGGTCTCAAACTATTCAACAGGATCAACCACAGCCATGACTGGCTCAACCAAGGCATTTCTTCACAAGAAGTGAGCAACTCAGACAGACAATAAATAGCAGCAGGCAAGGAACACATAAGATAGGAACTCAAGTCACTCACAGTGTGGATTTACGGAAGGCAAAAATAAGCCAAAAGTTTTACTCAATGTTAGTGACCATAACCATCATTCTATCAAAAGGCAGCGGGTTATCGTTGTATGGGTCTATCTGTGTACACTAGTTTTCATTCGTTTGCCAAAAAGTAAAATAAGAAGTGGGTATAAATAATCAAATGCCTACACCCTTATCTGGGGCGCTCACAGCATAAGAACTTAAATCCAAGGATAAGTTTCTAAATCAAAAAAATGGACCTGAATTCTGATAAGCTGCTAACAGTAAGCTATTAGTGTCCTAACTGTGTCTGAGAAGCATCCATCACCCGAGGGTAACAGAAATGCGGAATCTCCTAAGAGGCAGTAATGAATGAATCTGAATCTACAGGAAATAAGATTACAGCATCAATATGGTATTTTGTAAACATGGGATTGAGGGGATGCATTCACCCATTGTGACTTTGAATAAATTTTGACATCATGCTCAAATCTGTAACCAACTTGACCTCATAAATGACAACAATAGAGTCAACCTCAGAAACAACAATGAGAGAGTAGGACCAAACCTAAGGTGAAAGGCCCATACCCATTGGACTCTTTCCTAGGTCAATGTGCTCAAAGGAGCAATCAATAACCTGCAGATCAAGACTAGAGAATAAAAGCAAATTTATATCCAATGGTGTACACGTGGGCCCAACTGTTTCCAAGGAAAAGTGCAATACTTCTGGTTGCAACTTACAAGTGGGTGCCGGCTGCGAGAAGCCTTACTTTAAGACACAACTTCGTATTGGAAGGATGCCTAAAGCACCTAAGTATACTGGCTTCCAGGCAAAAATGAATATAAACTGCCTTCTGATGATTAGTGAGCTGCGCTAAACCAGAGTAACTTAGTCATATAACGCAAACCCAAATTCTACTCAACACGAGGTCTTTTGAGTCAAAAACAGAACACAAACATTATGAATGATAATAAGCAAAGAAAGAAGACACCAGTCAACACCCCCCCCCCAAAAAAAAGCCACAACTTCCCTCCAAGAAAATTGAATCCAACAACTGATGTTACACCTTCTAACTCAGTGTAGATCCTGAGGTCATCAGGTGAGAACTATTTCCTCAAGATCACAAAAATAAAAGGATAACAGAAACTAAAGTTAGCAAGACTGCGGAAAATATAGAAAGACTTCTTAGTTGAACAAAAAGCAATTTGACAAACATAGATAGATGTGCAGATAGAATTCCAATGTCAAATTGATGCCACAGCAAAATCCTCAAGTTTCTGGGATCTGGATAGAAGTTGTAGATACATCAAGCATATATCATGCCCTGTGCTTCATATGAAATGTGCATTGGTTGGGGTTCTCACAAACAAGCCACCAAAATGTTACACCATATCAGCAGAGGTCTTGCCATCACAGAGGAAAAATCATGAATTGAATATACCAGTAGGCACCAAATAATCACATTGACATTGCCTGTACCCTTCTCCTCCTAATTTCCTGGTATTCTTTTTCTCCTTCTTCACATAATCACATGCACATTCCTGCCCATCCGGTACATCTGCAGGCCTGTATGAAAAAATTATAACGCAGACGATGACTAACTAGAGATGAAATATCCATAGTGCAGGCTCACATTCAATACTACAAAAGTAAAACAGAACAATGCCACGAAGACAGCCGCAATAACACCAATCCAGCACTATCAATAGTCAATGCTAAACTTTTTCCCCCTTGGCAAATTGATGCGTACTTTTGAAACCACTGAAGTACAGCAATGTCATAAATAGCAGTAAGGATTAATCCTCCCCAAAAAAAGAAAAAATAGCATCCTATGATGGTTAAGGAACTTTAACAAGAAAAAGAGTAAACAATTCGACCCAATGCTTACTGCTAATTTTTGACATTACTACATCGTAGAAAAAGTGTTTTTATTGAAAGTTGAACATAGACAATAGCCAATACTATTCAATTGATTTCCAACGATGTCTTTTCAATAAAATTCATTACACAGTTTCAGCAAACGCTACCGACAGCACTTCTCAAATTGTTACTCTTGTCCTCATCGTTGCTTTACTTGATTCCAAATAATGAGCATGCTAAATTCCATAAGATCATCTTCTACAAAATTTTAATCTCTATGACTCTAGAATGAGTCTCAAATTGTCCGCAAGTTAGATTAGAGCCACAAAACTAGAATGGAGCAACTGAATTCGACAAAATAACGGACAACACCATTCTACGTTCCAATTATCATTATAATTGAGCCAGTACTTGGTCACACAAACAAAATTATAACCCTAAAACCCTGGAAAACATCACGACACGAAAACCAAACCCTAGAAATTGCATACATCGACCAGAAATCCATAATCAGAAGAACGGACATTAATTCGCATCAGCAGATTCGGAATTTCCATATACGAGGAAGGAATTTACCAAAGCCATAGAAACACTAGTCACAGTTCATATAAACGGGAGAAGGAGAAGAGTACCGAGTTGCAAAAAGGCCGTACCTATGAGAGAGAAAATGAGGGGATGGCAATGGCGGCGGAATGATCTCCGATTATCAAAGAATAGCTTCTCCGCTGAGCTACGCTTTTTCACCATTTCTCCCTCTCTCTCTCTCTCCCGATGGGCGATTAACCGGGAAATTTAATTTTCGGAAACAAACAATTGAAGGATTCGAATCGCGGCATAAGTTCAACTCTGTCTCTGGCCTCTGGGGCCCGCGGCTTTCGAAAATTTTTGAAGTACCAATGTGAGTATTGAATTCTTTTTTTTTTTTTGGCTCAGCTATGTTGTCAATTCAATGGATGATTATGAGAAATGAGTTTTTAATATATATATATATATATATATATATATAAAATGATTAGTCATCTATTCTTTTTAAATTCTATATAAAATTATTAATAACGTGTTGGTAATATGTTAGAGGAGGAGGAAAATCGGAGCTAATAGCCAACAAGAAGGTCTCATGCACGAAAAGCAAATGCTTCCCTCCCAAGGGATGAGGATGCTTCAAGTTTTGTATACCAGATGAGTTATGCTCGTCTTGACAACTGATAAGATATTATATGTCAAATATGTTACACATTCAATTCATTTTTCTTATGCTCTACCTTTTAGGGGGGAAGATCATCCACCTATTTTTTAGACCTTTATAAAAAAAATGTTAAATAAAAACTCGATGTTAAAATTGATAAATTGTTCCATATAGTCATGCAAATTCGTTTACATATTTCCTGTGATAAATTATTACATATAGTCATGCTAACAAGTTCATCTTCAATGGGAGCAATAATAAATTAAAAAAGAAAAGAAAAGAGAAAATTAAAGAAAGAAGAACTGGGAGAACGAGAGACGACAACTGAGACGCGAGGCCACGAAAAGCTCGTTACTGAGAGCTCCCGTAACGAACGCCGGAGCCAGAGAGAGGGAGAGGGAGAGAGAGAGATCAATGGGAACAAGAGAGAGGGAGAGAGAGAGGGATCTAGAGCTACTCCTACCCGTCTCTGCTCCGCCATTGTCAGTCGCCAATGGAAGCTCTAAACCTTCATCGCCCTCGGCCCCTTCTTCTTCTTCTTCTGTTCCATTCCACCATTCTCCCAGCAAAGAGGTACGTTATCTCTTCGTCACTCATTTCATGTCGTTCAACATTTTGCGTTCCTAAATTGTCGACTTTAATTTTTACGCAAGTCATTCATTTGTGTATGATTGTGTTTGCCGTCCGATTGCAATTGGTGGTGGGTTAGGGTTTGGCCCTGGTTCCTCTGAAGCAAATGGTTTATGATTTCATTTAGCAGTTTCATTTTTTTTGGGATTTTGTTTCTTTTAGTTTGAATAGGACGGTGTCGAAACATATGAGCATGGAAATAAGGAAGGGCAAACTTTAACTAAGTCGCGGAACAAGTATTTTGCGCAAAGTTTGTTACTACATTTTTCATTATTTTAACTATTACGTTGCCCATATCGCTTCATATCTATGTACTTGGTTGTCTATGGGGTATGAACACTAATATCAATATAAGAGATGGCCATTGTATGACGCAAGCACCTTATTGCCCCCCCCCCCCCCCCCCTTCTCGTTTTTTGTCAAGGAAAATATGCTTCAACCCCTTTAATTGACATGAATTGATGGAATAATGTTTATGTAATTGATTGTGATTATAGTATGCATTGTACTATTAGCTATGTGAGGGTTGTTTTTGGAAGTGAAAAATGAAAAATCACCTGTAGTTCTTTCATTCTAACAATGCAAGATTACAAAAACACAATTTCTTGTATATGGGGTATGAGCCTGAGAATGTCTGTGCAGTGGCAGTGTCCGAATTATGTCAGATACGGATATGCTAACTTGAGGAGAGTGTCTGTGCTTTTCAGCAACTTGTTTTGAGTTGTGCGCTCTTCTATGTAATCATATTTGGCTTCCCACTCCGCTTAGAAGCCACAGGGGTAAATTTCTCCATGCTTGTGGTTGGATTTGAAATCAACTCTTTTGTTTGGAAGTCGGGCTCTCTCCAATACACCACCCTTATAGTGCTAAACTTGGGCTCTAATGTGTTCTAAGTTCGGCCTGTGCATTTCATTTTGTTTACATCAAAATGCAGTAGACAAGCCGACAAGATTGCTGCTGCTTCCTTGACATTTACTGAATATTTGGAGACTAGTGTGTGCCTTCTGGCCCCTGTGGGCTGCAGATTCCCCTCCCCCCAAAAGATGCGTTCACATAATTGTCTTACTTTTTGGCTTGTGTAGGCATGTTGCAAAGTCCTTCATAGCTGGGCAACCAAAAAATTTATGTCAGGAAGGTAATTGCTAATTGCTACACTTATGCAATACTTTTATGTACCTTCAGTTTTGTTCCATGCTCTATATAGGCTGTGATTCCGTTTGAAAGTTGGCCACCATTATATAAGCTTTGCTTTCAATTTTTTCTTGTTCCATGTAAGCTGAGTGTTGATTAGTTGATTGTGTGATTCTTAAGTACGCAAAGAGATTTTCTGAGTAAACCAGAGGGATTGATAAAATGAAGATCATAAATATACTCTTTGGTTCATTGATCACTCTGGGTCCTGGAAAACCATTGTGTACATTCAGGAGGAAGATTGAGAAACCTCGTATGCAATCCAGGAAGCAAACTTACTGGCATCCAATTCTGTCCAGTACTGTTCAGTTCCATCATGAAAATCTTAGAAATATGATCATTTTGTTTAGTTAGAGCTCAGTTTCCATTAAATGTTGAAAAAATTGCAAACTCTAATAGCCCACCTTGAAATCCAAAGCTTCCTAAGACTCTTCTAATTCTTGAGTATGCCTTTTAAGATCAGACATGAGCTTTTCCATGGCATCTTGCTTGGAACTTGTATTAGCTAAGCATCGTCTCTACTCCAATATACAGAAAGCTGTTAAGGAAATGCATCAGATTCAAGGTTTCATCAAGCTCTGATGGCTCTTTCTTATATTCTGATCTGTGTTGCAGCGTGATCTTACTTCCTTTGGCCGTCACCTTTTACATAACTTGGTGGTTTATCCAAAAAGTGGATGGCGTCTTCTCACCAATCTATAGGCATCTGGGTCTGAACTTTTTTGGTTAGTTTTATATATCTGTTTCAGCAAAACATTTCCATTTTCTGGTGAGAACTTTGCTTATAATCCCGATTTGATCCTTTCTAGACATGCTATAGATGTATACATGTTTCAAACGCAAAAGAGCAGTGTGATACTATCTCATATAAATTAAATGTGGGTCAAAGTTATCCCTGTTATAAGGATATAACATGGGAAGAAATTTTCAACTACTATGGCCCTGTTTGGCAATCAGCTGTTAGCTGTTAGCTGTTAGCTGTTAGCTGATTGCATTAGCTGTTAGCTGTTAGCTGATTGCATTAGCTGTTAGCTGTTAGCTGATTGTATTAGCTGTTTGACTTAGCTGATTGCATTAGCTGTTTGTGAAAAAAGTGTTTGGTGAAATTAGCTGTTTCTAACAAAGTTATTTGATAAAATTCCACTTATACCCATTACCCAATTTCATTATTTTTCTAACAAAACAATTTTTAATTGGATATTTATTTTTCTTTTCGATATGAATTATGAATTAAGACTTATGTGATATATAAAATTACATTCATACTTTTTCCTAATTTTAGTACTTATAATCAAAATATATTTTTAATGTTAAATGTTTTTTTTAATAGCAATTGAAATCATGTGATATAAAAAATATTTATATATCATATAAGACTAATTAACATAAATTATTTGTTAAATTAAGAAAACGTTAAAATTAAAAGCATTATCTTCAACATCATGATCATCCACAACTTTTGTCTCAAAAAAAAAAAAAAAAAATTTAAAGTATAAGCATCCACCATTTGGAAATATCATTTGTAAATGACATGTAATGTAAATTTGTCCAAATTATAAGGTTAGTATGGTCATTATAATAGTAAACATCAAAAAGTTCTTTGAAAAAGCTATCCCAAAGAGCTTTTTGTAAAAGAGCTTTTTGGGTATAAAAAGCTAATCTAAAAAGCTAATCAACCAAACACCCTAAAGAGCTTTTTGATCAGAGTCAAACAGCTAATACCCCTAAAAAGCTCTTTTTGTACCCAAAAAGCTCTTTACCAAACATGGTCTATGCTTTTTTAGTCATGGTCTGGGTCTAATTGGCAGAAAAGACCTCATCCTATTCTTCTTTTATCCTCTGTCACCAAACGCAAGATGAAGGTGTATATGTGTTTACTTGGACCCGATAAATAAGGATTTCTTTCTTCCTGGTTGTGAAGAATGTTATATCTGTATTCCTTTTTCTGCCAGGTAAATATTGTTGATATTTAATATGCACATAAATGTTTTCTTTAACCCAGGAGATTCGGTTTGGATGGCAAAGTAATTAAACAATGCTAAAATGTGTATCAAGATTAGGGTTATTTATCCTTAAGGAAACCTTTTTTATTCTAGAGAATTATTCTTTTTGAAAAATTGAAGGGTCCCTTCTGTTGAAAGAATGGTCTTTATAGCTTATGCCACTTTGTACTTTGTTGTGATAAGCATAATATGAGGTAACTCGATTTGTGCAGTTGTGCTTTATTTATGTTGGTTTTACCACACATGAATCCTGTATCTTATCTTCTAGGTCTCGGCTTTATGACCTCAATAACATTCATCTTCTTGGTTGGCGTGTTCATGTCATCATGGTTGGGAGCTTCTGTTCTCCAGTTGGGAGAGTGGTTCATCAAGAAAATGCCGCTTGTTAGCTACATATACTATGCCTTGAAACAGATAAGTGCAGCAATTAACCCAGGTATGATTGTATGAACATCCAATGTATTCCTCTACACCTTAGCCTTGGCATGAAATTCAAGGCAACAAATATTTAAAGACCAGGGTCATTGTTCCAGATCAGAACAGTCATGCCTTCAAGGAAGTGGCCATCATCAAGCATCCACGTGTTGGTGAATATGCTCTTGCATTTATCACATCAACTGTCACTCTTCAGAGCAGCTTGGGTGAGGAAGAACTCTACAGTGTTTATGTACCAACAAACCACCTTTACTTGGGGGACATATTTCTTGTCAGCTCAAGAGATATTATGAGGCCTAATCTTTCAGTCCGTGAAGGCATAGGTAGGATGGCTGCCAATTTCCTTACTGGTGGAGTTTACATATAGTAAAACATGAAATTTTCTGATTTGTGGTAATCAACTTTCAAGCAGAAATAGTAATCTCAGGAGGCATTTCAATACCTCAGATACTGACTACGGTAGATGCACAAGTCTTGCGTTCAAACAGATCCGGAGATTTTGGCAGTGTATCAGTTTAATGTCAGTATCGCGCTGAGGGTTAAACTTTGGAGCCGAGTCAGAAGATCTCAAAAAGGGTTGAAGCAAAAGCACACAGAATCCAAGTAGTCTTGGGTTGTTTGAATCTTGAGTTTCAGATCAATGGAGGCGCCTCCACTGATGGGTAATAATAACTGGGTATTCTTTTTGTCAATTGTAATTATTGATTAGACATAGGTAGAACAGCATGCCACTGTTTAGTTTGTACTGGAGATATTTTATTTTTTAAAAAATGGGACATTGGAGAGAATGGTTGGTTAGTTATGTGGTTATGGCAAGACGTAGGAGCGCGTCCCTTTTCTTTTTGCATTCCCATCCCACTAGTGCATCAGCACTCAAACAAAGAATGTCTACTGCCGTTACTGCTCTTTTTGTTGTTTGCTCCCAAAAAATATTTTGACTGCTATTATTTTGAAATGTCGTTTTGTTTAATTTTCTTTTATTAAATCATTCGTTCAATCACAAGGTGCACCGTAGTAATTTTTTTTTTGTTAAAAAAAGTGCAGTTTATACATAATGCCACTCTAGTAGAGCTCTTTTTTAGTTAGCTGCACACAATTATGTAATCAATTTTGTTTCCCTTCTCAAATAATAAAACTTGTTCTCTATTGTCAACATTCCGTTGTCGTCCAGCGGTTAGGATATCTGGCTTTCACCCAAGGATATCTGGCTTTCACCCAGGAGACCCGGGTTCGATTCCCGGCAACGGAATTTTTTTTACTTTCTCATATGATAAGCAGTGAAGCACTAAAATGTGAGGACTTTCATCCACAACTATATGCATAGCTTCAGGCTTTCACCCAGGAGACCCGGGTTCGATTCCCTGCAACGGAACTTTTTTTACTTTCTCATATGATAAGCAGTGAAGCATTAAAACATGCAGACTTTCATCCACAACTATATGCATAGCTTCAAACGGTAAATGTCATTTACAAAGACCTTTCTCAAACAGGTAGGGTTGTTCATCAGTTCAGATCTGGCTTATGCCACTTTGTACTTTGTTATTATTAGAGTATGAAATATATTCTTGACTTTTTTTACTTTATTAATGGTAGGCAAAACTCGTGACAAGACAGAGGGAACAAGCCTAAAAAAGAAATGATAACACAAATTAAGAAATCACCCAAGGCCACCTGACAGTGAAGGGGCCAGCAAGTGGGGGAATCAAACTTGGCTTAGTATTTTGGTATTGAACTTGCCGACGTACTTCCCCATATACAGCAAGAGAACAATAAAGTTCTTCATGTTCGCACAAGTCTACGTCTTCCAAGAGACTCGACGCAGGTTCTAGCTGCCAATTATTGCTAGTCTTGTTAACAGCTTTTTCACTCAACAAAACACAACAGGAGTATAGACTTCAATCATCAATTTAAGCGGTGTATATTAAGTCTCAAAACAGACAAGTGCAGCAACAAACCCAGGTGTGAACATCCAATTTAATGGTCGTACACCTTAGGTCCTTAGCCTTATCCTTGTACACGTTAGTCGTGGCATGCCATGCACCATACGTGAAATGAAAAGTATCCAAGGAGATGGGCCATTACTCATTCACTCCAAATCATGCGTTTGTGGAAGATGTTACCATTAAGCATCCACGCGTTGGGAGTAAGCGTTTGCATTTCTCGCATCAACTGTCACTCTAAGTCTCTAACCTCAGAAAGGACCAAGGAGGAAACCCAGGGTTTACGTACGACCAAACCAACTCGGGACGCATATTTCTTACCCGCTCACGAGATAATTCGAGGCTTTTACGTTTTCAGCCCGGAAGGCATAGGTAAAATTTGTACGACACAGTGATTTAGAATTCACAATTAGTTAGTGTTCAAAGATCATCTCAATTAAAAACTTAAGCTTATAATTGAATGTTTATGAATAAGTTTATATTCTAACACGTTTCTTCACGCAAATGCCTTTCACACTTGAAGCGCGGATGTTGCAAAGAGTCCCTCTACCTGTCGCAATAAATCAATATGGGATTACTGAGATTCAAACTCAAGACCTCTCGCTTAGAAAGGATGTGATACCATGTTCAAAGACCAATTCAAAAAAAGCTTAAGCTTATAGTTGAAAGTTCAGGAATAAGTTCATATCATAACAACAAGATACTTCTGAAATATTTTATCTTAATTTAAAATTTACATTATTATGTATTAAATTGAAGAAAATTATATGATTGTATACTAGAACGACATTATCACAATAATTTCTTATTTATCATCTCACCCACATGTATGACGCCATGTGGCTAAAGTTGGTAAAAAAATTCGTATCCACTTAAAATCTGCAAAGTTCGCCTCAATTCATATGAGTATATATGAGTGTTGAAAATCGTAAAAATGGGTATGGATATCAATATTGGCGCATGTATAGATATTACCCAACCCATACCTACTTGATATCCGTTTTATCAATGCTTGCCCCACATCAGACCATACATGATTATTTAGAATTCTAGTTTGTTGCTTGTACTTGGATATTTTTCTAGTTGTTTTGAGCTTTATTGCATTTAGTATTTGATGGAACATCCAAGTGCTAGTTTGTTGCTTAAACTTGGAAACTTTTACATTTATTTAATGTGATATGATATATGTTGTTGAAAGCTTGATGTGAATATGGCATACGGGCTATTTGGTTGTTGAATATAGATATAAAATGGGTTGTTTTTTTATCTATAAATATTCAAATAAAATCTGCATACCTTTAATACTCGTGAGTATGAGTATAGATATAATTTTGCAGCATCTAATTGATATGAATATAGATATAAATAAAAATATAACCACAGATCTAGACGTTCTGATCGAGATAATGCCCATTGTTATTGTGTAAGTCTAATTGTGAGAGTCAAGCCCCATAAGTGACAACTAGGAGAATACGATTTCTGCCGTAGCCGAAGTGCCAAACAATAATAAGCAACATGCCGCAAAGCTTGTCTCCTTTCTCACTTGGCTTCTTTTTTGTTTTGGGGTGTATTCGGTACGAAGTAAGATCATTTTCTTAGAAAATGATTTTTCATGAAAAATATTTTCCTAAGGAAAATAATTTTACACTTTATTTTCTGTTATTTGGTAGGAGGAAAAATCATTTTCTTAGAAAATCATTTTCTGCTGTTTGATAGAATTAAAAATCATTTGTTTGCTACAAAGTTAAAAATCATTTTATGCTGCTACTAATTAGCTAAGCTAATATATAACCAGTCAATTGTTTGCTACAAAGTCATCAAAATCAAACAGACCTTACATCAGTCAATTGTTTGCTACAAAGTCATAATAACATTGTTCTTTTCCTTAGCCAAAGAAGGGTAGGGGGAAAAAGAGTCAACATCATTCAATTGTTTTCCTTGAATTTTTCAATCCAAAGTTTCCTCAGTTTGTCGCTCTTCGCTAGAAAGCCCTTTGTAAGGTTCTCATGCTCGACTAGATGATCGAAAACACTAGCAAAAAAGTCTTCTTCAAACCCTTCAGTTTTCATCACTTCCTGATAAAGAAGGTCGACATCGAGCTTGGATTTAGAAATCTTTTGGAGAGCCATAGCCACTTCTGCCATTTGGGAGGAGATGTTTTGAATATCCAAACCGTCATCACGGGTTCTCTTTCGACTTTTTCTTGATTCCAATGGCGCACTTGAAGTCGATTGTTTATCATTTTCTTTCAGAAACTCATCGTCATCTTCACCTTTCTTCCACATTCGTAGTTCCATGTGACTGTATATCAACATCAGCAAATGACTTGGCACCACTTCTCCGAAGAACATCCTTTCCAACCACAGTACGATTGTTTATCACGGGTTCTCACTTGGCTTCTTTTTTGTTTTTATATAAATAATTGATGTAAAACTTGTCCCCATTGTTGAGTTAGATGCTTTTTGTGGAATAAATTACAATTTAATTTTTTTAAGAATTTGATAATGCGGAATAATTTAGAGTACGATGGGATTTATCTTATTCTGGAAGCCTTGACTGCCATAAGGCAGGGAGAGGCATTATTCATTTTTTTTGGGGGGGGGGGGGGATCATATAAGCTGATGTTAGTTTGACAATTACCACATATATTTCTTTATTTTCCTTTTGCTTTGCTAAATTTTAGGTTTATTGGTAATAATTGATATTACAATTTCAATAGGAAATTTAAGAATCAACTTTGACTTTGTTGTCAATTGATTATTGAAAAATAATCAAACCACTATTGTTTATTATAGCTTTGAGTATCAAAAGCTCGCTAATTCAAAGTTATAATTACTTACTAACCCTTTTAATTGTAAAGTTTTCCAATTGAATTTATTTCTCTTTATATGAATTATATAAGCATTAAAAAAACGCACCGAGTACTGAATTTGCACTAATTTTAGTTATTCCCTTTGCCTCATAGTCATTATCAGATATAGGGAAAAGGTGAAAATAAATTTTAAATCTAGGGTAACACTGCTACATCAAATCCACTGTATCTAATTTAGTGGTTGAATTTTTGGGGTATTGGATTGTGAAAATGAATTTTAAATAAATTTATATTGTTCATATGTATTTTCAACCAATAGAA
Organism: Selenicereus undatus; assembly: GCA_017589665.1. Taxonomy (NCBI): domain Eukaryota; kingdom Viridiplantae; phylum Streptophyta; class Magnoliopsida; order Caryophyllales; family Cactaceae; genus Selenicereus; species Selenicereus undatus. Next base: position 108,931,058 of record JACYFF010031956.1, on the reverse strand, counting down.
CCACTGAATGTATTGAGAAAAGCAAACTTTGACAATATTATAGAATATGGACTAGAGAAATAGGGATGTTTGGCATTAAGCATGGAGCGACGGGGCTAGAATTCGGACATGGTTTGGGCCGGGGCACCTCGCCCAGTCGAACCGAGGATTGATGGGTCGAGTCAAAGTGGGGGGGGGGGGGGGGAAGGAATAAAATTAACGTGGGCCGTTTACCCGGCCCCGGCCCCCGCGCTTCAAGCCGGGATTTTTTTTAAATTTGCTAAAAAAATCTTGTCCCAAATACCCCCCCCCCCCGGCGGGCCCAAAAAAAGAGAAACCCCCTCTATATAAAGCCGTCAAGTTTGAAGCCAACTAGAACAACCCAACTCACAAATTGTTGTCATCTAGCGGTTAGGATGTCTGGTTTTCACCCAGGAGACACGAGTTTGATTGTCGACAACAAAAATTGTGTTTTATTTTTCAACGACAAAGATAAAGAGAGCAACATCTGTCAAGTAAATATTGTTGATATTTGATATCCACATAAATATATAATTTTTTTCACCGAAGAGCTTTGGTTTGGATACCTTCTTGATTCTAGAGGATAAATATACTCGAAGTTTTGAATTATCTCTTTCATTGAAAGACTGATCCTATCTCGATCCCTAGCTTCTGCCACTTTGTACTTAGCTTTTGTGTGATAAGCATGGTATAACATTAATGCTCAACTTGTGCGCGCAGTTGTGTTTTGCTTATATTAGATTTACTGTACATGAATCCAGTTTCTTATCTTCTACGTCTATGCTTTATATACACAGGAGTGCCTAGGCTGTCAATAATCCGTTGTCGTCCAGCGGTTAGGATATCTGGCTTTCACCCAGGAGACCCGGGTTCGATTCCCGGCAACGGAAATATTGTGTTTTCGTTTTTCAGCCTCCTGCTTAACTGAAATCTGTTCCACTCATATCAGCAGAGGTCTTGCCATCACACAGGAAAAATCATGAATTGAATACTAAGCATGAAGTTGCATTGATACCAGCAGGCGCCAAATAATTACATTGACATTGCCTGTGCCCTTCTCCTCCTAATTTCCTGGTATTCTTTTTCTCCTTCTTCACATAATCACATGCACATTCCTGCCCATCCGGGACATCTGCAGGCCTGTATGCATGAAGGAACCATAACACAGATGATGACTAACTAGACATGAAATATCCATAGCGCAGGGTTACATTCAATACCACAAAAGTAAAACAGAACAATGCCACGAAGACAGCCGTGATGACACCCAATCCAGCACAATCAATATTCAATGCTAAACTTTTTCCCCCCTCAAGCAAATTAATGCTTACTTTTGGAACCACTGAAGTACAGCAATGTCATAAATAGCAGTAAGGATTAATCCCGGGAGAAAAAAAAAATAGCATCCTATGATTCTAACAATACAAGATTCCATGTTCTATACAGGCGGTGATTCCGTTTGAAAGTTGGCCACCATTATATAAGCTTTGCTTTCAATTTTTTCTTGTTCCATGTAAGGTGAGTGTTGGTTAGTTGATTGTGTGGTTCTTAAGTACGCAAAGAGATTTTCTGAGTAAACCAGAGAGATTGATAAAATGAAGATCATAAAATATACTCTTTGGTTCATTGATCACTCGGGTCCTGGAAAACCATTGTGTAATTCAGGAGGAAAATTGAGAAACCTTGTATGCAATCCAGGAAGCAAACTTACCGGCATCCAATTCTGTCCAGTACTGTTCAGTTCCATCATGAAAACCTTAGAAATATGATGATTTTTCTTGTCAGCTCAGGAGACATTATGAGGCCTAATCTTTCAGTCCGTGAAGGCATACGTAAGATGGCTGCCAACCTCCTTACTGGTGGAGTTTACATATAGTAAAACATGAAATTTTTTTATTTGTGGTAGTCGACTTTGAGGCAGAAATAGTAATCTCGGGAGGCATTTCAATACCTCAGATACTGACTACGGTAGATGTACAAGTCTTGCGTTAAAACAGATCCGGAGATTTTGGTGGTGCATCAGTTTAATGTCAGTATCGCGCAGAGGGTTAAACGTTGGAGCCGAGTGAGAAGATCTCAAAAAAGGGTTGAAGCAAAAGCACACAGAATCCAAGTAGCAAATGTAGTAAAAATAAATAAGATCCATTTTGCCTTGGGTTCTTTGAATCTTGATTTTCAGATCAATGGAGGCACCTCCAGTGATGGGCAATCACTGGGTATTCTTTTTGTCAATTGTAATAGTTGATTAGACATAGGTGGAACAGCATGCCACTTTTTAGTTTGTATTGGAGATCTTTTATTTTTTTTAAAAAATTGGGACATTGGAGAGAATGGTTAGTTACTTATGTGGCTACGTCCTATCTTGCTGTAGTAATTGGTAAAATTCCGAGAGTCGGAGCGTGTTGGTTCCTTTTCTTTTTGCAATCCCATCCCCACTATTCAGTCCATCACTACTCAAACAAAGAATGGCTGCTGCCATTACTACTCCTTTTGTTGTTTGCTCCCAAAAAATATTTTTGGGATGTCTTTTCGTTTAATGCTCTTTTATTAAATCATTCGTTCAATCATAAGGTGCACTGTAGTAAAATAAAAAAAAAAGTGCACTTGCTTTGAATATAGTGTGAACCAAAAATAGCAAGTTCCAAAAAAAAAAGAAAAAGAGAGCTTTATACATAATGCCACTCCAGTAGAACTCTTTTTCAGTTAACTGAGCAGAATTATGTAATTAATTTTGTTTCCCTTTCAAAGAATAAAATTTGTCCTCCATCATCAACATTCCCTTGTTGTCTAGCGGTTAGGATATTTGGCTTTTGGCTAGGAGACCTCGGTTTGATTCCCCGCAAGGGAACTTTTTTGCGTTTTAAGAAAAGTATTTCTCATCCTTCTATTACATTTCTGACCCTCCAATTAAGTGGAATAGGTTTCGTAAAGAATCTTCAGCGCTTCACATAAGGAAGAAATGTTGTGTGCTGCAGTAATCTTATCCGGTCAACAGCCCACAAGCTATATAAACAAGTAGGGTTGTTCATCAGTTCAGATTCGGACCGCATCGAACTGGCCTGGATTTGTCGGGACCGAAGACCGAATAAGATCTGTCATGAGAATCAAGGACCGGACTGATCTAAAGTCGGTCCAAACTTGAACTGGACCAGGAAAACCCAGCCCATACCAATTTTGGATGGAGGTCTAGGTTGTAGTGATAAATGGGCCTGCCACTTGTGCTTGGGCCCTTGGGCCTTGTGTACGCTTGATCTGTTTCACAAAAGCATGCTCCTTTCGCAAACGGCCACCAAAATGAAAGGAGCCTTTAACAAAGTACAATTCCCTAGTGTGCCGGCTTTGCCAGATGCCAGCAAAACCGAATCACAGAAACCTCCCAAAAAATCCTGCTAATAGATTTAATTAGGGACAATTAATATCTGGCAAGCTTCACTGGAGGATTTATGGAAAAGATTGAAAAGATGAGTTTAAAATTTAGGAACAATGGAACTTTGGTAAATGTGAAAATAAGGTATTGTACTCTCGAGAGTAATAATATAATTTTCATAAACCGCTTCCACCAGCAGTTGAAAAATATCTACACCATTGACTAGTAATGAGTTGCAACAGTCAACATTTGTTAATGCAGAGCGCATTTTGAACTACATACATGAAAAAGGCCAAACAATTGTATCAATAAAATGTGTCCACGGTTAAGAAGCATGAACACCAATACATGATACAGATGCACCACGACATCAACATTTGGGCATGTGATTTTTCAAAAAATATGACGCGATACATATTGTGGGCATGCATGCCGTAATTAGAAAATATTCATTCTATTATCTATGTGTTGATAACTTGTTCATGTTTTAGCCCTAAAGAGGTCATGTTTGGATGAGATCCATGGCAAAGTTTTCACAAAAGTGTGCTTCCCACCATTGCTGATGAGAAAAATGAAATTTCTTTATATGATCTACATGTTTAGCATGCAATTGAGAGTATCCAAAGAGTATCTGAGAGTATTGGTGTTGTAAAATAAGATAGTGTTCTCAATGTAGAACACCACAAATCGCAATTTGAGCTTATCCATTCCTAATTTGATGGCATTACTATTACAAAGAAGACTTGTTTTGTGGTCATTGAATTATAAGTCAATCAATTGTTTTGAGAAGAGTTGTAATCTCAACATAAGACGATATATTTCACAATACTCTATGATCCTCTAGAGCATAAGTTTAACTGATATATGAATGGAAAAAAACGGGTTATGAGCACGTATTTGGTTAGAAACTTTAATTGGTTTTCCTTTCTTTAATGGAGGCGGTATTATTTTGATATATTATTTTAATGCTTTAGCTACCCTTTGTGCTTTGCTTTCTGAAAACCTCTATTTTGACCTCATCTTAATTCCTATTTGACCCCTTTTTCTCATTGTTTTTATGTTGAATCTTGATGAGAGAGGGCCAAATTTGTCTCCTTTAGTCCATATTGTGCTTATTGGGCGGTTTTCTTTGTTTTCAAGAGTGAATTCCAAGAAAACGGGGAAATCATTGATTTCGATGGAAAAGGAAGACCTTGGGGACGTCTTTCCAGGGGGTAAAGAGGTCCTATGAAGTTCTGATGGCCAGAAAAGCATATCTAGAGGGCTAAATAGAGCACGGTTGGTTGTGCACAGGAGCACGACCGTGCACCTTTCCTACAGTTTTCAATGTCTAAACTAGTGGCTATGCATGGGCAGTGCACGGCAATGCAACAATGAAGCACGACCGTGCGCCTCCCCAGACTGCCCGTTATTAAATCGGTTTGGGTCTGTTTTGGGGGGATATCTTGTCTTTTCTTCAAAGCACTTTCTTAGAAGGGATTTTAGGGTTTATTGCGAGATTTCTAAGACTCTTTTGCATCAAGGCTTTCATCATTGAAGACTATTTGACGATCATTATTACACTTAATCTAAGTTTGCATCTCGATTCTCTCTTTCTCTTATCATTGTTTTCTAGGGTTTTTTGTGAGAATGATGTTTGTTATTCTTGTGACTGATTTGATTGTTTTTGACATGATTCGTGGCTAATCTCCCAACTTAGGTCAGCATTAAGACAAATTGTGTTATTTGAATCATGAATTAGCCCCAAACCTCTACTTGCTCTATGTTTGAGATTGTGATTTCTACTATGCACACAATGTATTCAATGAATTGCTTGAGAGAGTATTCATATGTTATTATTCGGGTTTAGGGGAGCATTGAAAGACGAAACCTTTACCTAGCGTGACCTAATAGATAACTAGGATTTTAATATGAAAATAATCAAAGTCCTAGTTGGGATTCGAGATTGTAGATCTTGTAATCTTTTGACGTTAGTCCCATGAAAATAGGTGGCTATAGTCCTAGGATTAGTCTTCGATCCTTAAGAGAGGGAGGAGATGGACTTAATTGGCAAATTATCCATTCATAATTGCATGCTTGGACGAGTTTGACGGGGTTGGTGATTGATTCATTTGTATAATTGTGTTGTTAATTCCAACCTTGGTGTTTCAATATCTTGATTTCTTATTCATTTTTGGTTATTTTCGTTTTTTTAGTTAAACATTTGAACCACCAAGTCCATTTTGCCCAAATTGAGTGTTGAAAGTTAGTTTGGTGATTGAAATCAAGTTCCCTATAGACACGACTCATACTTACCAGGTGCTAAATACAGCTACACCGTGCACTTGCGGTATTTAACACAACACTTTCCTTGTCTTTTTGTATTGTCAAGTATAGTTGTAGGAGGCAAAAATTATCCGTCCAATCAAGACCTGCCACGTGGAAAATCCAATGTTTTTATTTCGCCTAATTACACGTTGCCATGTGTCAAATTAAGTATTTGGTGAATAATTATGGCGGCTAATTAAAAAGCGCCACGTGTTAAAACGATGTAAAAAATAAATTATTATTGCTTTTCTTTTAAGGGATAGTTAATAGGAGATTTTCATTCCATTCTTTTTGGGAGCTATTTCTCCTATTTTGGACGTGGTCATTTTTAGAGAAGAATTCACAAGAGCTCAGAAACTCTCTCTTTGGAAAAAGACAACAAGCACTCCAAATACGTGTCGTCTACTTTCAGAGATCAAATCCTCGATAGAGATCAAGCCTTTTAGACTCTCTCTCGAGACAAACTATTCAAGATTATTCAAGGAGATCGAATCAGAGGATTTATTATACTTGTTTCTTGTAACAATTATACAGAGATTGCACCCATATACAATATCAATACATAAATTCAATTTGTTCATCAATTTCTTATCTAATTTATTTTAGACTCGAAATTTGTGTTTACAATAGTCTTGTTACAATCGAACAATTATTGAAGCAAACGTTTTTTATGTGCTATGAGGTGAGTGATGCGATGTGTTATACATAAGGTGAGTGTCCCCACAATCGTAAAATTATTGAAGCAAATGCTTTTTATGTGTTGTGAGGTGAATCTCGCCATGGTATGATGTGTTATAAGTAAAACAAGATAGAATTCGCATAGGACACCATTAATCGCAATTTGCGCTTGTCCATTCCTACCTAGATACCATTACTATTTACCATTTGAATGTAGAAGGATTTGTTTTGTGGTGATTGAAATAAGCCAATTAATTGTTTTGAGGTGAGTTGTAATTTCAACATAAGAATATCTTTCACAATAATTTATATAATCTTTTTAGAGTGTTAACTTAACTGATGCATGTAAAAAAAAAAAAAAACCACGAGCATATTGTCAGCTAGAAAGTTTAATTCAATTCCTTTTCTTAAATGAAGGTGGCAGTATATCGGTGCATTATTTTATAACTTTAGCTAGTTTTTTGTACTCTATGTTCCTTGTCTTTTTGTATTGTGAGATATAGTCTTTTTGCAACCAAAGAATTACAAGTAGAATTTTTTAATTTCATATATTGTGAGACGACTGTTTTCATAAGTAGTGCCATAAGATGTCTCATAAGTAAAACAAGATAGTATTCCCATTATATAACACCATAAATCAAAATTTGAGCTTATCCATTCCTAATTTGATGGCAATGTTATTTACCCTTTGAACGTAAAAAGACTTGTTTTGTGGTCATTGAAATAAGTCAATTAACTGTTTTGAGGTGCGTTGCAATCTTAAAATAAGACTATATTTTCACAATACTTTATGATCTTTTAAAGCATAAATTTAACTGATATATGTATGGAGAAAAAAGCTATGATCACATAGTTAACTGGAAACTTTAATCATGGTTTCCCTCTCTTAAATGGAGGTGGTAGTAGTTTGATACATTATTTTATTGCTTTACCTAGCCTTTGTGCTTTGCTTTCCCTGCCTTTTTGTATTGTCAAATATAGTCTTTTCACAATCGAAAAAATATTGCAGAAAACGTTTTTTTATGTACTATGAGGTGAGTGATACGATGTGATTATGAGGTGAGTGTCCCCACAATTGTACAATTATTGAAGCGAACATTTTTTATGTGTTATGAGGTGAGTGTCCCCACAATTGTATAATTATTGAAGCGAGCGTTTTTTATGTGTTATGAGGTGAGTGTCGCCATGGTATGATGTGTCATAAGTTAAACAAGATAGCATTCGCATTGTAGGATACCATTAAGCGCAATTTGCATTTATCCGTTCCTATCTAGATATCATTACTATTTATCATTTGAACATAGAAAGATTTGTTTTGTGGTCATTGAAATAAGTCACAAACTTTTTTTTTTATGTTGGAGTATAAAAGTGGGTATTGTCCCACATTGATAAAATTTAAAGAATATGATAGTGTGTGTTGTCCTACATTGAAGAAATTAAAAGGTTTGAGCATATATATAAGCTTGTGAGTTACTCCACCAATTGCCAATTGGCTTTGGGATGGAACCTCATTTGAGCTTATATGCATGACTCTTTATTAATTACCCAATTGATATAAAATTTAATAAAATTTATTAATACAACCAGTCCGTAGCATTACTAAGCAAAGAAAAGGGAAAGGTCCTTAGTCTAATTTGGTCCTCAGGAATTCCTTCAGGCACCATAGCAAAGCAGGTAATTAGGAATTCACTAATGTGTCTATAGGGGTCCTCTGCAGCCAATCCATGAAACTTAGGTAATAAATTAATAAATCTTGAGTTTAATTTCAAAGGCTTATCTAAAACAGCATAAGTAATGGACATTGATTGTGTTTCTAAGTTAGGAGCAGCAAGTTCTCGAAGAGCAGACATGCTTACCTCTTTAACCCTAAAACTTACTGGGTCAGGCTGACTCTCTTTGATTTTAGCTTTCAATGATTGGTCCCTGACCTCCCCAATGTCCTTACCACTCCTTAATTTCATGCACTACAAGAAGTCCTACAAATAAAATAGAATACTAAAGTTAAAATAAAGCAGTGAAAGGAGTAAACTTAAATAGAAGTAAACTAGCAATTTAATTTTCTTTTCCCGACAACAGCGCCAAATTTGTAAAGCTTGTCGAGAGCTACAAATTTAACCACTACTTCGGTTATTAAATACTTTTTATAGTATATGGAAGTAAGGATCGATCCACGAGGAAAGATTGTTTTAAAAAAGCCTAGCTTAATCCTAAATGATTTTACTAATCCAATTTATTAAATCTAATCTTAATAATTCTAAAATAATTAAAATCTAATGGATAAAATTCTGGAAAAAAACACCCAATGATGTTCCTAAATATTTTGGATTATATTATAGAAATAAAACAGTAAAAATCTTTCCTAAATAATCTAGAAAAATAAAAACAGAATAGTAACTGAAATTCTAATTAAAAATCAAAACAGCAAATAATAATCAGAAAATAAATATTAAAAATTTCAAAAAGTAACCTAAAATATTATTATTCAGGTATAAAAGCTTATAACTCCTCAATTGTATCCAAATAATTTCAGAAAAATCAAATCAGAAGATTACCACAGAATATCAATGCAGAATATTAAATCTGAAATTAGAAATAAGATAATCTGCATAAATATAAATACGAAAATAATCAAGAAAATTACCCTAATTATAGGACACAATTTTCTGGACTTAAAAATACCTAATAATCGTGAATTAACAATTAAAATCGAAAATTTCAGAATTAATAACCTAAAAACCTGCACATATCAATTTCGCAAGATAATTCTGAAAAATTATCAAATAACTTCCAAAAATTACGAAATTAAATATGGGAAGACTAGGACACTATATAAACTCTATGAAATGATAAAAATAAAAAAATAACAAAAATAACTATTTTTAGTCTAATTTCTAACAAACCGGTAATTAAATACTAAAACTGAATATAAATCAATCTAAACTTACAACCACTCTAAAAATCAAAATCTAAACTATCTAAAATTACCTAGACACTCCTAAAAGACTATAACTTGGGGGGGGGGGCGATTGAAATTATATTGAAACTAATAAAAATATAACAAAAATTAACAAACTAATCAAATTAACTCTAAGTAACAAATAATGATCAAAAGTTGTCAAATTTATGAAGGATACTTAGTATAATCTCAATCCACCATGCAAATTAATATTTATCATTAACACACAAGTTAAATTCATTCACGAGTTAAACTGTAGAAGACGTCCACCAGCGGTTCTTCCCCGTTTTTCCTTAGATTCTAGTTTAATTAGGTCCAGCCCTAATGTAAACCCTACTAATTTGATAATCTTTACATAAGCGCACAAATTTAACCAAATTAGAGCATTAAGAATTAGAAAAACATCATTTAACACTTTGTAACTAATTTACCAACAAATCGATTTAACAAAGATCTGAAGCGATCACTTCATTAAAAGAGATGGGTTTGAGCCATCCATGATTAATTAGGATGACACCTAAGCATAAAAGACTATAACTTTTACGTATTATAGTCTTCTAAACTATCAATCGAAATTGTATTAAACTAACTAGCATGCATTCTAATTAATTTAACACGAATTTCATAAACGATAAACGCTAATCGCTATAGAATCATGAATATGAATCAACTAAGCAATAAAGCATAAGACTTGTTTCAAAATAATAAATTTAGCGAGGCTTCAAGTAGATTATACTAAGCACAAGAAAATTACTCACTCATATTAAAAATAAAATCATAACAATTATCCAAAGGTTTCATGTTTAATAATAAACTAAACACAAAAAAAATTATAAAAATAAAAATAGGAAGAAGGAAATGGATGGCGTGAAGATGTGTAGAGGAGAAGATGATGATTTATGGTGATGGTGAGGAAGTTGATTGAGGAGATGAGAAGGGGTTTAGGAGAGGTTTGTAGAGAGTAGGAGATGTGGGGTGTGATGCATGAGAATGCTGGAGATGGGGCTGTCGTGGAGATGTATGGAGGTGAGGATGATTATGGTGATGGTGATGATGATATATATAGGGAGGAAAGGAGGGGTGTGATTAGGGTTAGTAACTAGGGTTTCTTTTTTCCTTTCTTCCTTAAACTTCTTCTCCCTCAAGACTTCTAACTCTTCTCCAACTCTTGAAATCCTAGCCCAGACAATATCTTCATAATTATAATTTTTGTACCGTCTTCTGCCCAAGCATGTAAAACCCGAGCCTTAACGACTCGTTTTCTCCTCTTTATTAAAACAATGCCTAACCTGAAAAATATAAGAAAATAACGTAAATTAGATGCAATAATGTGTAAAATATAATCAAAAAAATTAATAAAACGATGCATGATTAATGGCGTAACACGTAAACAATTTCAAGCAAGAATGAGAAATAACTAAAAGTTACGAAAAGAAAAGAAAAAGGCCTAGTCTAGAGTATAATGACCGGTTCTGATATCGAAAGAAACAAGTTCCCCGATAACGGCTTCAAAAACTTGTTGTGTTAAAATACCGCAAGTGCACGGTGTAGCTATAGCTAGCAACCGGCAAGTACGTGTCGTATCCACGAGGAACTTGCGTTCGATTACCAGAGCTAATCAACTAACCCAATCTAGGCTAAATCAAATTGTGAGTTCGTGACTAAACTACGAGACTGATAATAACTAAGAATCAAATAAAGATGCAAAATATTAAAGTACTGAGGTTAGAATCAACAACACGATTATGTTAGCTGAACCAATTACTAACCCGCCAAACAACCCCAAGCATGCATCATGAGTCAATAGATTGCCAATTAAGCCCATCTCCTCCCTCTTTCAAGGGTCGAAAACTAATCCTAAAACTGTAGTTACCTATTTTCATAGAACTAAAGTCACAGGATTATAAGATCTACAACCTCGAATCTCAATTAGAACCTTAATTATTTTCATATTAAAATCCTAATTGTCTACTAAGCCACGCTAGGAAAAGCTTTTGTCTCTTGACGCTCCCCTAAACCTGGAAAATAAAAGATGAATGCCCTCTCAGGAATTTCATCGAGCATGTGGTGTGCAAAGTAGAAATCATGAATCTAAGTGTGAGGAAAGTAAGGGGTTGGGGCTAGATTTTGGTTCAACTAAACATAATCAGCTTTAATCCCAACCCAAGTTGGGGAATTAGCCACGCATCATCACACAAGCAACAATCATCAATCCAATTTCACCAAACATGATTCAATTCAAAATCTAAAGTAACAATGGAAATGAGAAAGAGAAACGAGGAGGCAAACTTGAATTAATTCACTGCAATGTAGAACAATCTTCAATGTCGATAAATCGGTAACCCAAACCTGAAAATAACATCTCTAAATAAAACCTAGAAATTTTCCTCTAACCAAGCTCTCCAGGAAAAGAAAATAATGAATGAGATAACCCCAAAAAACCGCACCCCACGAGAACATAAAGCGCAACGACGGGAAAAGTAGAGGGTGGCACGGGCATGCACGACGGCACGGCGTGGCTGTGCCACCCTGGATGAGGTGGCATGGTCGTGCCACCTAGCAAGGGGTGGCCGTGCCGCTTTGTTGGCCGGTGCTCCTTGCTGCTCTGCCACGGCACAGTCGTGCCGGCTGGCATGAGGGCTTCGTGACGAATTGTTGGAACTTCCACGCGACAACCGAGCGACTGTTTTTACAACTTTAAACTCAATTCCTTGGCATTCCTTTATGCTAAATATCGTCTATCTTTCTGTTCCCTCGGCAAAGTTCCTGAAGAGACAAAAAGATACTATATGAGTGAAATGTATGTTAAAGGAGGCCGATTTGACCCTTTTTTGTCATGATAGGCAATGAAAGCACTAGGAAAAATGAGTCAAATAGGGACTAAAAAGTGGTTGAAATAGAGGTTTATCAGTATGTATTTCCTAACTAATCACAATAGGTATAGTTGGGTATACCCCTATTGAAATTGTGGTAAATACAATGCGATTGCCAAACGTTCACATATCTAATCTGCCCCAACTATGACATTGTAGCTTAGATGCAAATATTAATTTTCACACCACATTCTTTCCATCTGTTTACCAACTAATCCAAACAGGTACAATTCGGTATACCTTTACTCAAACTACGGTGAACACAATGGGGCAACCAAACATCCACATATCTAATCCACCCTACTTATAACACCACAAGTTAGATGTCATCATTAATTTTGGCACACATATTCTTTGTATCTGTTGACCAATTAATCACAAAATGTAAATCTAGGTACACCTGTATTGAAACTATGGCAAACATAATACAGTTTCCAAAAATCCACATATCTAGCTCATTCCCTGGTCTCCCTAGACACAACACCACCCCAAAAACCTCAATTCATAGCAACCCATTCCATTCTCAAAAATTTCGGAATTACAAACCACAAAAGCATCCACAACTCCAACCTTTAACGTACCCCGACAAGATTTTTGAAACTTTGAATGGAAGCTCATAAAACGGTGATTTCCATAAGGAATAACAAAACATTTCCATGTAAGGTCCAGAAGAGAATCTAAAATGCATACTATTCCTCACTTTTGGAGGTTGGGTGTACCTTCTTCTGCTTGGCAATCAGAGTTATTTTTGCATAGCCTTGATACAAGCAGAACTCATACAACTCTTTTGAAATCTCATATCTTCTATGATAAAGATCAAACACATAACGCCTTTTATGGGAGCAATTTTGAAAATTAGCCACAGGGTTTCACACTTCCGCTTGCCATTATGTGTGGTCAATTGAGCTGCCCAACAAAAGGAAGAGGCCATTCGGATATTTTTGAATTGAACAAACAACACAAACATTTAACTAGAACAAATGCACCAAATCATCCACAGTTCCACCAACATTAAGCACTCAAACAACATTTTCGAATTTTATTTTTTATAACTCAGGGATTCACAATCTTTATTTACAATTCAATCTTAATGAACCCGTTTACGAGCTAAATGCCGACTTATTTCCAGGCGATGTACAACAACAACAACTACAACAACAAGCCCGTTTTACTAATACCTAAAAAAAATTTACCACCCACTAGTATAACATGCGTATTGTATACCCAACTACTTGTCTCCGTCTTCCTATCAAGATATACAACATGTATGCATTACCAATTGCGAATATTCTATGCCAGTAAAATGAGCTTGTTGTCACTATTGTTGCCATTGTGAACGACAATTCAACAGGTGCATATGTATGTCTTGATATTGTTCATCGTCTACCATGGCAGACAGTGTTCTTTCATGAGTAATCCAAAATGTATGCAAACACAATGATGGTATATCGTCGTTTGAAGGAAGTCAGTCATCAAAAGGAAGAACACAAAATTTTCTATTCAAAAGCCACAAAATCATCCACGGCTCCACCAACATTAAGCACTCAAACAACATTTTCAAATTCTTTTTTTTTAATAACTAAGGGATTCACAATCCTTACTTGCAATTTAGTCTTAATGAACCCGTTCACGGGCTAAATGACGGCTTCTTTCCAGGTGATGTACAACAATAATAACAACGAGAACAAGCTCATTCTACTAATGCCAAAAAAAAAAATTACCACCCACTAGTATAACATGCGTATTGTATACCCAACTACTGGTTTCCGTCTACCCATCATGATATAAAACATGTATGTATCACCAACTGTTGATATTCTACGCCAGTAAAATGAGCTTGTTGTCACTGTTGTTGCCATTGTGAACGGCAATTCAACGGGTGCATATGTATGCCATGATATTGTTCATCGTCTACCATGGTATACAGTGTTCTTTTGTGTGTAATCCAAAATATATGCCGACACAGTGATGGTCCATCGTTGTTTGAAGGAAGGCATTTATAAAAAGGAAGAACCACAAAATCATCCACAGCTCCACCAACATTAAGCTGTCAAACAACATTTTCAATTTTTTTTAATTCAGAGATTCACAATCCTTACTTACAATTCAATCTTAATGAATCCATTTATGGGCTAAATGATAACTTTTTTTCAGGTGATATACGACTTCCTTCTTCTCTTCTAGTCCATATCCTACTCCTCTTCACCGGCACCAGAGCCTCCTCCAGCTCTACCTTGCCTCTGCTGCTCTTCTTCTTCCTTGCTTTTCCTCTACTATTCTTCTTCTTCCTTAATTTTCCTGCTGCTCTTCTTCTTGGCACTTTCTCTCTCTACCGTGCCCTATTATTTCTTTACAAGGTGCTACTTGTGAATGGGAATGAAAAACCTAGGTTTTTCATTCAAGAACTACTTTACTCTCTCTCTCCACAGTGCTAACCTAAGCCCTCACTTAACAATGGGTATTTTGGTAATTCAACTTTACCGTGAAATTTTCCTCACTTGCTTTTCCCTCCAAATCCAACACTAACTTGTTGAAAAAATGATGATTTAGTTTCCACCTATTTTAAGCATGACTACCTTGTAAATTTTCCACAAAACTTAGCTTACTATTTTGGGATTGACCTCACCCACCTACTTCCCCATATCCACAGCAAGCGATGTAACGCCCCCAACCCAAGGGCTAGGAGTGTTATCGTTTTTCTTGAAATTCTGGGAATTTAAATTTCGTTGAAGATGCTGTCAGGTGACAACTATATGAATTTAGCATTTACACTAGAACAACCATCATGTTCAATGCGATGGAGTCACTAAACTGATGATTTCACTACACCATACAGTGACAGGTCATAAACAGGAATAGACCTCTTCAATAAAACGTGGAATGATAACAATAAGACGAAACATATAACCATGTCATGTGAATGGTATACTAATGTTGTAGCAATATGCGCTTTGAACTTCACATCATTCTTTATTAAAGTGCAATGTTCTACAATCCGTCATATGGACTGGGATTATTTATTGACCTGGTTCTTCTACCAGTTGACAGGGTTTTATAATGTATAACTTCAAATTTCTACCTTTTGGCAGAACAATAAACATTGAACTTGAATTTTTGCCTTTTGGCAGAACAATAAACAATGAACTTGAATTTCTGCCTTTTGGCAGAACAGTAAATATTGAACTTGCATTTCTGTCTTCTGTCATAACAATAAATATTGAACTTGAATTTTTGTCTTTTGACAGAATAATAAACATTGAACTTGAATTTCTGTCCTTTGGCAGAACAGTAAATATTGAACTTGCATTTATGCCTTCTGGCAGAACAATAAATATTGAACTTGAATTTCTGTCTTTTGGCAGAACAGTAAATATTGAACTTGCATTCCTGCCTTCTTGCAGAACAGTAAATATTGAACTTGAATTTCTGCCTTTTGGCAGAACAGTAAGCATTAAACTTAAATTTTTGCCTTTTGACAGAACAGTAAATATTGAACTTGCATTTTTGCTTTCTGGCAGAACAATAAATATTGAACTTGAAT
This sequence comes from Selenicereus undatus, assembly GCA_017589665.1. Classification (NCBI taxonomy): domain Eukaryota; kingdom Viridiplantae; phylum Streptophyta; class Magnoliopsida; order Caryophyllales; family Cactaceae; genus Selenicereus; species Selenicereus undatus. The sequence continues at coordinate 108,915,336 of JACYFF010031956.1, read as the reverse complement.
TTTTGCCGTGTTTTTTGCAGAACAGTGAATATTGAACTTGCATTTCTACCTTCTGGCAGAACACTAAACATTGAACTTGAATTTCCGCTTTTTGGCAGAACAATAAACATTGAACTTGAATTTAACATTGAACTTGAATTTCTGCCTTTTGCCAGAATAATAAACATTGAACTTGAATTTCTGCCTTTTGGCAGAACAGTAAATATTGAACTTGCATTTCTGCCTTCTGGCAGAACAATAAATATTGAAATTGAATTTCTGCCTTCTGGCAGAATAATAAACATTGAACTTGAATTTCTACCTTCTTGCAGAACAATAAATATTGAACTTGAATTTCTGCGTTTTGGCAGAACAATAAACATTAAACAATCGATAAACTTTTTATAAACTTGCAATAATCAATATATTGTCAATAAGCCTTCAATGATCGATAAACTTTCCATAAACTTGCACTAATCAATATATTTTCAATTAGCCTTGAATGATCGATAAACTTTTCATAAACTTGCAATAATCAATATATTTTCAATAAACCTTGAATGATCGATAAACTTTTCATAAACTTACAATAATCAATATATTTTCAATAAACCTTGAATGATTGATAAACTTTTCATAAACTTGTAATAATCAATATATTTTCAATAAACCTTGAATGATCGATAAACTTTCCATAAACTTACAATAATCAATATATTTTCAATTAACCTTGAATGATCGATAAACTTTCCATAAACTTACAATAATCAATATATTTTCAATTAACCTTGAATGATCGATAAACTTTTCATAAACTTGCAATAATCAATATATTTTCAATAAACCTTAAATGATCGATAAACTTTTTATAAACTTGCAATAATCAGTATATTTTCAATAAACCTTGAATGATCGATAAACTTTCCATAAACTTGCAATAATCAATATATTTTCAATAAACCTTCAATGATCGATAAACTTTATTTCTCCAATCATTGATAATCAGGTCGAATTTTGAATGAACTATAATCAATAATTAAAGAATTTCACTGAAATTAACAATAAATAGGAGAAAGAGAACGCCAACCTCGTTCCAAACTAAAGGACTCAACTCCTGTGCTAATTGGACATATTAGGGTTAGACGCGAACCCTTACTTGCTCTGCTGGCTGCTGGGGTTGAGAGGGAAATCACAGTGGGGGTCATGGGTTCCAAACCCTTGCCACGCCCCTTCCTCCTCCTCCCCCCTCAAAGAAGGGGCTTCGGCCCCTTAAATAATAATAATTTCTTTTCTTTTTCCTTTTTTTCTTTTGTTTTGGATAATTGCCTCGTCACGTCAGAATTAATACGAGCTTATCCACTCGTCACATCATAATTAATACGAGCCTATTCACTCGTCACATCATAATTAATACGAACCTATCCACTTGTCACATCATAATTAATACGAGCTTATCCACTTGTCACATCATAATTAATTCCTAATGTTCGATTCAATAAATTGCAGGACTAGTCCCAAGGCTCGCCAATCCAGTTATATTCGAGAGACTGCTCAATGTATTGCCTGATATAATCCTAAAATAGAAAGAATATTCTTTTCAATAAAAACAGCACCTAAGCAGGTAAGTCAATGTGAGTTCAATTTTTAACAATGTAAAATGGCGGAATAAGGGGATAAAATCCCGGGTGTTACGAGCGAACAATAAGGTTCTCCGTGTTCACACAAGTCTCCGTTTAGAGTTAGACATGCAATGGATTGATTTGGATTGATCTATTTGATAAATGTATTAACTTCGTGCCAGCTTAGTAAATAGTTTAGATCTACCTAAAATTGAAAAATAATATGTTCTCAAGCTAAAAGATCAAATCGTATCGACTTTGAGTCGAAATCGATTTGATTTATATCAGGTTTGAGTTTCTTTCAGTAACTTCAAATCATATTTAAATCGAATTATCGTATCAAATCAGATTTTTTCAACTGTATGACTATATCTTCAAAAAGACTAGACGCAGGTTCTAGCTTCGAATTATTGCTAATATTGCCGACAACTTTTCATATAAGAAAACAAAACAGGAATAGAGTTGAAGTTACAAGACCTATCTAATAGGGGCTTCAATTATCAACCCAAGATGCGTATAGTAGGCGTCGAAGCAGACAAGTGCAACAACCAACCCAGGTGTCAACATTCAATTTAAAGGTCGTACACCTTAGTCGCCGCACTATACTTGAAATGAAAAGTATCTATTTAAAAGTCAACTCAAACAAAAGTTTAAACTAATGGTTGAATGTCTAGGAATAGATTTATACTCTAATATGCCCCCTCACACGAATGCTTTTTGGGCTTGAAGCGTGACTGCTGCAAAGACTCCCCCTACGCACAATAAATCAATATAGGAGCTGGTGAGACTCAAACTTGAGACATCTTGCTCAAAAAGGCTCTGATGCCATGTTCGAATATCAACTCAACAAAAAGTTTAAGCTGATGGTTGAAGGCCAACACCCACCACCTCCCAGTGTGAGTTTCACTTATGTGAGGTTTGGGGAGATCCAGATGTAGGCAATCTTACCTCTACCGACATTCCTGCCCGTAGAAGGGCTGAATCCAAGAGATCCATAAAAACAAAATTTTGTGAAAACATTTTATGGAAGAAGAATTTTGTGAAAATATTAGAAAGCCAAACTAAAAAAACGCAGCAGAGAGTGAACTAGAAAATACTAATAAATTAAGTGACCGTAACTATGTAAATAAACATACAACATATGTACAACAAAATAGAGGAATATACTATACCTTAATAAACAGCACTAAATAGATAATATCTCTTTTTAAATGTATGTAGTATCTACATATAAATATAATATACAAAACCTACCTAACTATCATCGGGAGAAAAGAAAAAAAAACAACCAAATCAGGACAATCATGCGTTTAAGGAAGATGCTACCGTTAAACATTCACGCGTGGGGACTACTTGGCAGTATGCGTTTGCATTTCTGGCATCAACTTTCACTCTCGGGACCCACGTCAGAAAGGACTAAGGAGTAACCCTAGTGTTTATGTACGAACAAACCGACTCGGGACAAACATTTCTTACTTGCCCATGAGATAATTTGAGGCTCACCTTTTCGGCCCGCGAAGGCATAGGTAAAAAAAAATTGTACCACAAAATATAAATATTTCATCATAAGATATTTCTTAAATATTTTATCTTAATTTAAAATTTATATTATTATATATTAAATTGAAGAAAATTACAAGATTATACAATAGAATATTATCACAGTAAGATCCTAGTTATCATCTCACCCACATGTATGATGCCATGTGGTTCGCAAAATTCACCTCAATTGACATAGTATAGGTGTTGAAAATTGGAAAAATTCACCTCAATTGACAGGTATGATAAAAATGGGTATGAGTATCGATGTCAGTATGTTTATAGATATTACCACCTCACATCTATTTGATATCCGTTTTATCAATGTCTACCCCACATAAGTCCATACCTGGTTATTTACAATTCTAATTTGGTGCTTGTACGTGGATATCTTTCTAGTTGTTCTGAGTTGTACTTGATGCCCGTTTGTTGCTTAGACTTGAAAACTTTTAATTTTATTTGTTGTGATATGATATATTGTTGGAAGTTTGATATGAATCTCACATATAAGCTATTTGTTTGTTGAAAATAGATATAAAATGAGTTATTTTTTTGTCCATAAATATTTGAATAAAATCTGCATGTCTTTATTACTAGTGAGTATGAATATAGATGCAGTACTTTAATAGCATCCAATTGATATGAATATGGATATAAATAAGAATAAGAGACGGCTAAACTCGTCTCCTCGCATGCCCATTATTATTGTGTAAGTCTAATTGTAAGAGTGAAGCCCCATAAGTGAAAACTAGGAGAGTACGATTTCTGCGGTAGCCAAACCATAATAAGAGCACCCAAACTCGGAGAAACCGCGTTCTCTAGGGTGGGCCCCAAAGCCATGTGGGCGCATCTGATTTGTTTGCTAAGAAATGCCTCGCGTGGAGGAAGGTCAGTGCGTTCCTCCCATCGTTCCCCCTTTTCTTGTCTTTTTGTATTTTTTTTGTTTTTATTTTTTTTTCTTTTGAAAAATATCATTTGAATTATTAAAAAAAAGATTGTATGTTATGAGGTTGGTCCATTATAAATATTTTATTAAATAATTTAAGTTAAAGTTTTATGAATTAAAGCGGTAAAGGGATACAAATTTTAAAAAATTAAAACTTTTGATAATGTGATGGAGTAGAGTTTCAAAATATAGAAAGCAGGTTTGGAATGTTCTAAGCGACATGCAGCAAAGCTTGTCTTCTTTCATTTGCCTTCTCGTGCTGCAGCAGTGCAGCTGCCTCTTTTTTATTTTCATATAAATAATTGACGTAAAACTTCCCAACCGCCACGTAGCAAACCTTATCTTTTTACATTTGTCTTCTCGTGCTGCAGCCGCCTCTTTTTTGTTTGCATATAAATAATTGATGCGATGGAATTATTGACAAGTTAGAGCGATGGAAGCATACTCTGAAATTTCGAGAATTTAGAGTTAGTTAATTGAAGATGGAGTATCTTCATTGTTGTTTAAGTGGGATGGTAGATGGGGGGGAGAAGTCACTCTAGATAGGAGGCCGATACCTAAGGTCGATAAGTTTAAGTATCTAGGCTCGATCATTCAGCAGAATGGGGATATTGACGAAGATATTAACCAGCGAATAAAAGTAGGCTGACCAAAATGAAAGTATACCTCAGGTGTGCTGTGTGATAAGAGGGTGTCCATTGGATTGAAGGCAAAGTCTATCGCATGGTAGTTAGGCCGGCAGTTCTTTATGAATCGAAATATTAGCCTCTAAGAAAGACGCAAGTTCAAAGGTTGACGGTGGCAGAAATGAGGATGATAAGGTGGATGTGTGGTTATACGAGGATAGACAGAATTAGGAATGGAGTTATCAGGGATTTAGTTAAAGTAGCTCCATCAGAGATAAGATGAGAGAAACAAGACTTTGATGGTTTGGTCATGTGAAGAGGAGGAGTGTGGACGCTCCAATGAGGAGATGTGAGAGGATCAAAATCCCCGAAGGCAAAAGAGGGAGGGGACGACCAAAGAAGAGCTTGGACGAGGTGATTCGAGATAACTTGAAAGTTGTCAGTTTGACAGAGGATCTGGCTCAGGATAGAAAGTTGTGGCGGGATAGGATTAAGATCTTAGATCGTTGAGAGTGGACCCCGTAGTTATCTTTTGGTTGCCGTGGCATAGTGCTGGTAGTGGTTTGTTGTGTTTGTACGCATGTTGTACTGTCTTCTGAGAAGAGTTTCCCTTTGCTTACTGCTGGTTGTTCAGATATGTTACCTTCTTCCGACATATTGTCCTTTTATTTTATAGCGTCAGCAGCTGATCTTTTATCTCAATCATCTCTTGCTATAAAATCTTTCTTCGATCTATAAAATATTTTCCCATTAAGTGTTTTCACAAAATCTTTCTTCTGAAATTATTTTCACAAAACCCTTTTTTGTGGGTCTCTTGGAATCAGCCTCTCTACAGGTAGGAATGCCGGTAGAGGTAATGTTGCCTATAGCTGGATCTTCCCAGACCCCGCGAAAGCGGGACTCACGCTAGGAGTTGTTGTATAAATAATTGATGCAAAACTATCTTCTCATTGCTCATCGCATGGAGAATTATTGTTCATTTTTTTGGGGGTGCGGGTGGGGGGGTGGGGATCATAGAAGCTGATGGTAGCTAGCTAGTTTGACAATTATCACATGTATTTATTTATTTTCCTTTTGCTTTGCTAAATTTTAGGTTTATTGGTAATAATTGATATTACAATTTCTATTAAATTTCAATAGGAAATTTAAGAATCAACTTTGACTCTATTGTCAATTGATTATTGAAAATAAATCAAAGCACTATTGTTTATAATATCTTTGAGTATCAAAAGTTCGCTAATTTGAGATTATAATTACTTAGTAACCCTTTTAAATTGTAAAGTTTGAAAATTGAATTTATTTCTCTTTATATGAATTATATAAGCATTAAAAAATGCGCGGAGTACTGAATTTGCACTAATATTAGTTATTTGCTTTGTCTCATAGACTCATTAGTCATTATCAAATATAGGAAAAAGGTGCAAATAAATTTTAAATCTAGGTTAAGATTATCACATCAAGTCCGCTATATCTAATTTAGTGGTTGAATTTTTGGGTATTGGATTGTAAAAATAAATTTTAAATGGATTTATATTGCTCATATGTATTTTCAATCAATAGAACCACAAAATGTATTTAGAAAAGCAAAGTTTGACAATATTATAGAACATGGACTAGAGAAATAATGATCTTTGGCATTAAATATGGAACAAAGGGACTGGAATTGGGACATGGGTTGGGTCGGGGCAACTCACCTCGTTGAACCGGGGATTGATGGGTCAAACCTAGTGGAACAACATACACCACCTCCTGTTTTATGGTTTTAGTGGATGGGGTATAGCAAGTCGGGTCGTGGGTTGGATGTGTGTTAATCATTTTATTTATAATGTAACATTATTAAAATTTGTTTGACCTAATACTCACCTTATGCCGCAAAAAAAAAAGAGACATTACATTTAACATGAGACGACAGATATGGTGAACCTGGGTTGAACCGGGCGGCCGAGGCCTCGGCTCTAGAAGGGAGTATATTTCAATTTGTCAAAATATTAGTCCCAAATACGCCTCCCCCCCCCCCCCCCCCACCCCACCAAAAAAGAAAACCCCCCTCTATATAAAGCCATCAAGTTTGCAGCAAACTAGAACAGCCCAACTCACAAATAGACCAGGAGAGGAAACAGAGGAAAAGGAAAAAAAACCCTCATGGCTTCGTCTTTTCATTTCCTAGTTGCAAATCTGGTGCTGTTTTTCGTGGTCGCTTGCTCTAATCAGAACCTGTGGGGTAACTACTGCAACCCGGAGTCGATCATACCCCCTGAGAGTCCGGTCTCAGCCAACATAGACAACTTGCTAGCCGCGATGACCAGTGCATCCCAAAGTAATAATGGGTTCAGTGGCTTATCGTCTGGCACCGGCAAGAATACTGTCTATGGGCTGGCTCAATGCTGGAGAGATCTAGATATAAAGCAGTATTGTTATCCATGCATTCAAAAAGCGGTCCAAGAGATCCAAAAGCGGTGCCCCCGCATATCCGATGCTCAAATCTTTTACGATTACTGCACTCTCCGGTATAAGCAGGACAACTTCTTTGGCACGTTTGATGCCTCACAAACTGCGTTGGTTCGGAACCCGAATAATTACAGGGACCCCAAATCCTTGTTTGATAAGTTGGGGCCACTATTTGAAGACATCAAGAACAAAGCTATTGTTCCCGCCAGGGGATTCGCCACTGGGAAGGTAGACCTGCCAAACGGAGACACTTTGTATGGGGGGGCCCAATGCACAACGGACCTCAGACCTCATGATTGTGGGGAGTGCTTGGATACCGCGGTTAAGGAGTTCGACAATTTCTGCAAACCCAGACAAGGTTGTAGGGTGTACCTTAGTAGCTGCTTTGTCAGATACGAGATCTACGACTTTTCATCCTCCCCTAATGCTGGGTTTGAGAAAATTCCCGGCCAAGCTATAGAAAAGTTGATCAAGTATGAGTTCGGGCGAGCAAAACAAGTTAATAATAAGCCAACGTCCAGGAAATCTATGATGATTTCATCCTTTTAAAACTGGAAAAATGTGGGAATTTCCTTAATGTACTAAATAATGCATGCAGTGTGCATGCACCGTACGAGTCCATACACTTCTATGTATATTGTGTGTTAAATAATGTGAGCGTATATGCACGCTATCTTTTATGAATGTATAATATAATGTGATCTGAGAGTGGCTAGTCTACGAAAATAAAACTGTTGTTTGTAAGATCAATCTCATTATTTTAACAATTTGTTGTCATCTAGCAGTTAGGATGTTTGGTTTTTACTTAGGCGACATGGGGTTTATTCCCGGCAATGAAAATTGCGTTCTTATTTTTCAGCATCCTGTCGAACTGGAATCTGTTTTGCTGCTTCTTGTGCACAAAGCACTAGGTGGATAACTACAAAAACAATGGCTAAATCTCTGGATCTCCATTATCTTCTGTGTGTGTGTTTTCCCCTTGTTTTCGGTGACCTTTGCCGTAAATTTCAGAACTAAAAATGATAAACAATTAATTATCACAAAAAAAACCTAAAAAGCCAAGCTTCTTAAGCACTGAACCAATGAAAGAAATTATGTGTGCTACGGTACACTGGCCGCAGGAACATGGCTACACAGGAACTTTTGTGCACAATTACATGCAGCAAATGTCATTTACAAAAGCAGCTTTCCTTTCTCAAATCGGCATGTAAAATCCTTGCACCAAAATGAAAGGAGCCTTTAACAAAATATAATTTCCCTTTTAAATTCCATCTATATCAGTCTTTGTGCATCATCCACACACACATGCACGCGCACATACATATAAGTCCCCCTGAATGCACCAACATTCCAAGATGCAACTAAACCGAATCACTAGAAGCTTGCAAAAAATCCTGCTAATAGGTAACGACCACGGCTTCCAATATGTAGAGGAGAAGGGAGAGATTGAGAGAATCCCATATATGTCCATGCAAATGGAAGAATCCAGAGGATAAGGAATCAGAAAAAGCCCAAATGATAGTCAGATAGCCAGACACAATTAATCAAAGGGGAAATGAGGCAATTAAAAAATGAATATACAAAATAAGACAAACTCAGAAAATACGAGATGGCTCTTAGACGTATGACATTACAAAAACTATCGAAACAGGCCAACTCTTTCTAAAAAAGAAGGCCAAGCATTGATTCCTGAAAAATCAAAGGCCTTGTAAAACTGAAGAAACTTATCTGTTACGGAAAAGAAAAAATTAAATCGAGTGTGGTTTATGTGGAAACAAAAAGGATATAAATTAAGTATTCAAGAAAACTAATAGGAACAACAAGGAGGGGCACGGTGATAGGCGGCAACGGTAGGAATCCACTAAAATGGTGAAAATACACAATAATTTCAAGGGTCATAAAAGTAACAATGATATCAAATGATGAGAGATAAAAGACATCAAACAGCATGACAACTCAATAAGATCAACATGACAAAAATTCTCATTAACTCTCTCACTATAATGTAGAATAGAAAAATAGAAAAAGCCATCACGGTCGTGCGCCTCCCTAGACTGCGCGCTAATTAAATTGGTTTTGGGGTTGTTTTGGGGGGATATCTTGTCTTTTCTTCAAAGCACTTTCTTAAAAGGGATTTTAGGGTTTATTTGCGAGATTTCTAAGGCTCTTTTGCATCAAGGCTTTTATCATTGAAGATTATTTGATGATCATTATTACGCTTAATCCAAGTTTGCTTCTCAATTCTCTCTTTCTCTTACAATTGTTTTCTAGGGTTTTTTTTTTGTGAGAATCATGTTTGATAATCTTGTGATTGATTTGATTGTTCTTGATATGATTCATGGCTAATCTGCCAACTTAGGTTGGCATTAAGGCCAATTACATTATTTGAATCATGAATTACCCCCAAACCTCTACTTGCTCCATCTTTGAGATTGTGATTTTACTATGCGTACCATGTATTCGATGAATTGCTTGAGAGGGTATTCATATGTTATTATTCGGATTTAGGGGAGCGTTGAAAGACGAAACCTTTCCCTAGCGTGACCTGGTAGACAACTACGATTTTAATATAAAAATAATTAGAGTTTTAGTTGGGATTCGAGATTGTAGATCTTATAATCCTTTGACTTCAATGAATTGCTTGAGAGAGTATTCATGTTTGAGATCTTGTAATCCTCAGAAAATACGAGATGACTCTTAGACGTATGACATTATAAAAACTATGGAAACACACCAACTCTTTCTAAAAAAAGGCCAAGCATTGATTCTCGAAAAATCGAAGGCCCTGTAAAACTGAAGAAACTTATCTGTTACAAAAAAGAAAAAAATTAAATCGAGTGTCGTTTATGTGGAAGCAAAAAGGACATAATATTCGACAAAACTAATAAGAACAACAAAGAGGGGGGTGGGGGGAAATTTTTTAATGTTGAAACCCAAATTCGTAGAAAACCATAGGCAGCAACGGCAGGAATTCACTAGAAAGGCGAAAATACACAACAATTTCAAGGGTCACACAAGCAACAATGATGTCAAATTAAAAGAGACAAAAGATATCAAACGATATGACAACTCAACGAGATCAATGCAACGAAAATTCTCATTAACTCTCTCACTATAATGTAGAATAGAAAAATAGAAACAGTCCTAAAGTGACTCTAGACATCCACTAAAAGGCCACACCAAATGCCAATCATTAGTAGCCAATTTATAGAACGCCCAAATGAAACTCTCAATAGAGGAGGAGAATGTCAAAGCCAATCCTAAAGACCCATAGAGTATAAACCCATCATCTTCCAAGATATCACAAGCAACCAGAGCATCACACAAAAGCAACACCACGGAAAGCAAAGTAATTGAGAGGACACAAGTAGACACGGGCTCTTGACCAGGGCACGGGCCTCTCAGAGTCTCAGGAGCACCAAAGATGATCTCTTGATCGACCAATTGCATGTCAGATTGTCAGGGGGAGCAAAAAGCCACCAAAACTGACGCAACAAAACTGGACCTTCCGTGCTGAGCAAATTTGAGCCATAGCAAACATACTGAAAACATAAGGGAGATGGACTGGGCTTGGGCCACGTCGAAATGTAACCAAGACTTGATAGTGGTTGTATGGGCAAGCAAAACATAATCCAACATTGTTGAATCAAACCAAATTGTTTGAGACATCTGTCCTTGTGGCCAAACTTCACTCAATTTTGCGAGTCTTTCTGTTACTTGTAGACTCGCAGCCAAGCCAAAAAGCCCAAATAATGTCCACAAAAGAAAGAGTCCATTTACTTGCTAGTGATGTGCTGCGACTGTCAAAATTGTAGTTATTCAGAACTGCCTCCTATTGTATTTCTCACTCTCCCGCTAAGTGGAATAGGCTTCGCAGAGCTTCTTGAGCGCCCCACATAAGGAAGAAATGCTATGTGTGTTGCAGTAATCTGGTCAACAGCCTAGTGCCCCCGGGCTATATATGTAAACAATATGTCTATCTCATGACTCATACTAATTAATAAAGATTGATTCAAGTAGATTGACACTTGTTTTCTTAAACAAGGTCGCTAGTTTGAGTCTTGTAAATTGAAAAAAATATATAATGGAAGAGCTCTACTTCTTTATGTGCCAATTAGGGATTTAAAACGCGAATGCGGGCGCATTTGCGGTTTTGGTCGCGTTGGCATGGGATCGTTTGGATGTGCTGGTCACAGAACAGATCGCTTCCGTCGCAGCGTGAGAAGGTTCACATAATTGAATTTGTCATCTATATTTGTGTTTTAGTACCACAATTCGCTAAGTAATATTGTTTTGCAGCATAGTTCTTATTTAAGTAGATTAGATTGGTCAATTTTGATAATATTCAAACAAAACAAGTAAGAAAAGCTTTGACGCAAATTGTCAATTATCAAAATGATAACATATTTAATATAAGTATCATAAATTGATTTTAAACTTAACAAAAAAAAGCCATAATTAACATATAGTGACACAACAACAACAACAACAATACCTCCCAGTGTGGGTCCCACTGCCGCGGGGTCTGGGGAGATCCAGCTGTAGGCAACCTTACCCCTACCGGTATTCCTACCCGTAGAGAGGTTGATTCCAAGAGACCCACGAAAAAAGGTTTGGTGAAAAAGTTTTATAGAAGACAGCGTTTGCGAAGCATTCAAAGAGGAAAAACAGTGACCATGAAGCTGAAACTGCAAGAAAGATGAAAGAACGTACCTCAACACGCGACTTTAAGCAGCTGCCGTCACTCCCAGAAAAACAGCTCAACCTGCATACGAGCCTGACAGACCCCTACCAGCCCAAACCACTACAGTTACAGACAACTACAGAGTCGCTTCTCTACCATCTAAAAACCGAATCCTACTTCGCCACATCCTCCTATCCTGAGCCAAGTCCTCCGTCAAACCCACTACTTTCAAGTCCTCTCTAATCAACTCGTTCAAACTCTTCTTCGGTCTATCCCTTCCTCTCTTACCACCGGGGACGTCGATTAACTCACACCGCCTCACCGGGGCCGCCATACTCCTCCTTTTGACGTGGCCGAACCATCGGAGTCTTGATTCCCTCATCTTCTCTTCTATATAGTGACACACAACTTTTCTAATTAATAGAAAGGTAATATGATCATAAATAATATAAAGATAACTAACATACAATATGATAACGACAACATATTTAACATCAATAACATATATATAATTAACATAATAATTAATATAAGCGTAACAAAAAAACTCACATTATTAACATAAGTAACATAAGAATATCATAATTAACAAAAAAAATCAATAACATATATATAATTAACATAATAATTAATATAAGCCTAACAAAAAAAAACTCACATTATTAACATAAGTAACATAAAAATATCATAATTAACAAAAGAAATTTGAAACATTCAACTGACTACTTCAGCATTTATAAATTGCTTGCACCTATAAATCACCTAGGAGCACTTCTCAAAATTATGCTTATACAGCAATAAATCAGGGCTTCAGAAACAATGTGGGACAGGAAAGATGAAAGCCAGCAAAAATAATTTCAAATGTGAGCCTTGGGTCCTGATTTCTTGAAGTCCCACATCACCCTTCATCACTCTATTGGCATTCTAAGAACCCTATATAAATGCCTCCAAGCAAATCTTTGCATTCATCAAATTGAGCTCTGTACATAAGCATAGGCTGTAACTAGGGGAAAACCAGTCCAACTACGGATGGACTAAGCTTGAAAGAGTTAGCTTGTTCAACGGCGTTGGTTGATTCTTCCGGACAGGACCTCAGAGATGGTTAAATGCAATTTTTGGCCGCCTTGTGTGTGCCTTGCTGAAATTAGGCCGAGCTATTTTTCCGATTTATGTTTTGTCACGGCCAATAAGGTTGTTCCTGAGTGATGTGCCTGTCACACTGATTTTGTGAGGTTTTGTGGTTAATTGAAGTTGATTTCCGTTTCACAACTTGCGATGGAATGGCCGATCTTTGCCTGACTCTGATAAAATTGACACTTAAAGACAAAAAGAAAAAAAAGAAAATGTCTATCTCGTATGGTAAGCAATTAAGCGCTAAAACGTGGGAACTCTCATCCACAACTATATGTCATTTACAAAAGCAGCTTCCTTTCACAAACTGGCACCAAAAATGAGAGGAGCATTTAACAAAATATATAATTCTCCCTAAGTGTGCGAGCTTTCAGCTACACCAAATCACAGAAACCTCCCAAAAAATCTTGCCAATAGATAGGTAACGAATAGTTAGATTGTAATCCCATGAGTACAATGCACTGTACTACGCACAATACAAGTAGCTTTAATTGGAAACAATTGATCTCTGGCTTATAAGCTTCATTGGAGAATTTAGGGGAAAGTAGTCTGAAAGCATATGGTTTAACGACCGGTTCAGTCAATGATCAAAAAGAAAAGTTTAAAAATTGGGGGGGGGGGGGTTAATGGGAGTATAAGGCAGGGTAGAGCTATTAAGGGGTAAGGGGGTTGGGGTCAATTGATCCTTTAGCTTTTTGAAAAAAAATTAAATATGAGATATTCTGGTGGAAACAATAAAATAAATATTCTGATGGCCATCATCAAGCATCCACGTGTTGGTGAATATGCTCTTGCATTTATCACATCAACTGTCACTCTTCAGAGCAACCTGGGTGAGGAAGAACTCTACAGTGTTTATGTACCAACAAACCACCTTTACTTGGGGGACATATTTCTTGTCAGCTCAAGAATATTATGAGGCCTAATCTTTCAGTCCGTGAAGGCATAGCTAAGATGGCTGCCAATTTCCTTACTGGGGGAGTTTACATATAGTAAAACATGAAATTTTCTGATTTGTGATAGTCGACTTTGAGGCAGAAATAGTAATCTCGGGAGGCATTTCAATACCTCAGATACTGACAACGGTAGATGTACAAGTCCTGCGTTCAAACAGATCCGGAGATTTTGGTGGTGTATCAGTTTAATGTCAGTATCGCGCAGAGGGTTAAACGTTGGAGCCGAGTGAGAAGATCTTAAAAAAGGGCTGAAGCAAAAGCACACAGAATCCAAGTAGCAAATGTAGTAAAAATAAATAAGATCCATTTTGCCTTGGGTTCTTTGAATCTTGATTTTCAGATCAATGGAGGCACCTCCAGTGATGGGCAATAACTGGGTATTCTTTCTGTCAATTGTAATAGTTGATTAGACATAGGTGGAACAGCATGCCACTGTTTAGTTTGTATTGGAGATCGTTTATTTTTTAAAAAAATTGGGACATTGGAGAGAATGGTTAGTTACTTATGTGGTTATGTCCTATCTTGCTGTGGTAATTGGTAAAATTCCAAGAGTCGGAGCGTGTTGGATCCTTTTCATTTTGCAATCCCATCCCCACTATTGAGTCCATCAGTAGTCAAACAAAGAATGGCTGCTGCCATTGCTACTCTTTTTGTTGTTTGCTCCCAAAAATTATTTTTGGGATGTCTTTTCGTTTAATGCTCTTTTTATTAAATCATTCGTTCAATCACAAGGTGCACTGAAGTAAAATAAAAAATAAAAAAACTGCACTTGCTTTGAACACAGTGTGAGCCAAAAATAACAAGTTCAAAAAAAAAGAAGAGAACTTTATACATAATGCCACTCTAGTAGAGCTCTTTTTCAGTGAACTTGCCAATTTTTCATAAGAAACGGTTTAAATTCATAGAAAGATGAACTGAGTTGCTTGAAGTTTCACTGTGACCTAGGAGACTTTAAGAACCACATGAGTAGAGGCGGTAAAAAGTATTATATTACATTTACAACAACAACAACAACAAACTCCCAGTGTGGGTCCCGCTTTCACGGGGTCTGGGGAGATCCAGCTGTAGGCAACCTTACCTCTACCGGTATTCCTACCCATAGAGAGGTTGATTCCATACGATCCACGAAAAACAGTTTTGGAAAAAAAGCTTATAGTGAAAACGATTGCAAGGCCATATACCGAGTAAGCGAAAGAGGGAGAAAAAAAGGGGTCGGATAGCAGATACAGGGGGTGTAGAGACATACATGAGCAAACCATGGGCGCTTAATGCCTTTACAACCCAGCAAAGCACGACCTGCAGACAAACACAAACGGACAAACCTACCCACCCTACACCGCCTAGGCTACTGCCCCCTACGGCGGCGATCCCCTACAATCCGAGACCTTAATCCTAACCCGCCACAGCCTCCTATCCTGAGCCATGTCCTCCGTAAGACCGATAACTCTCAGATCCTCTCTAACCACTTCTTCTAGGCTCTTATTCGGTCTACCCCTCCCTCTCTTACCACCGGGAGGGTTGATCAACTCACACCTACGGACGGGGGCGGCCATACTTCTCCTCTTCACGTGGCCGAACCATCTGAGCCTCGATTCCCTCATCTTCTCCTCTATGAGGGCCACTTCAGCTAAACCCCTGATTTATTCATTCTTTATTCTGTCCAATCTCGTGAAACCACACATCCACCTGACCATTCTCATCTCCGCGACCATCAACCATTGGACCTGCGTCTTTTTTAGAGGCCAACACTCTGATCCATAGAGGACCGTCGGTCTAACTACCATCCGATAGACTCTGCCTTTCAAACCCATGAGCACTCTCTTGTTACACAGCACCCCTGATGCTGACTTCCACTTTTGCCAGCCCGCTCTAATCCGTTGGCTAATATCCTCATCAATGTCCCCATTTTGCTGGATGATCGAGCCCAGGTACTTAAATTTTGCGACCTTCGGTATGGCCCTCCCATCCAGTACGATTTCTCCCCCCTCTTCTGTCCTCCCGCTGAAACAACAGTGAAGGTATTCCATTTTCGACCTACTCAACCGAAAGCCCCTAGCCTCCAACGTATGCCTCCAACTCTCCAACCTGTCGTTCACCCCCTTTCTAGTGACATCGATAAGGATAATGTCATCTGCAAAAACCATGCACCAGGGCACCTTGTCCTGGATTCCTCTAGTGAGTTTATCCAACACTAATGTAAACAGAAACGGGTTTAAAGCGGAGCCCTGATGTAGGCCCAAACTAACAGCGAAGTCATTGGAGACCCCTCCCGGAGTCCTAACACTCGTCCGCCCTCCCTCGTACATATCCTTGATTACCCGAATGTATGCGGGCGACACCCTTTTCTCTTCTAAACACCTCCACAAAACCTCCCTAGGAACTCTATCATACGCCTTCTCTAGGTCAATGAACACCATATGAAGATCCACCTTTCTGTCTCTGAACAAACCCATGAGCCCTCTGAGGAGGTAAATCGCCTCAATGGTCGACCTGCCTGGCATGAATCCAAATTGGTTCTCTGAAATCTCGACTTCCTCTCGCAGCCTACTCTCAATCACCCTCTCCCACAGTTTCATAGTGTGGCTGAGCAGCTTGATGCCCCTAAAATTATTGCAATCTTGGATATCCCCTCTGTTTTTGTACAGTGGAATGATTGTGCTGATCTCCTCCTTGGTTATCCTGCCGCTCGCACGCTGATCACTACACTCTCCGCCCGAACTACAGTCGGCTCCCCCCCTTCCCCATTGAGGAGTTTAGCAAAGAAACTTTGTCATCTCTCCTTAATTTCAGCATCCTCAGTCAACACCTTTCGCTCTTCGTCCTTGATACACCTTACGACTCCTAAATCCCTAGTCCTTCTTTCCCTCGCCCTCGCAAGTTTAAAAACCTCCATCTCCCCTTCCTTCGTCCTCAATCTATGATACAGTCTATCAAACGCCTGACTCTTTGCTATTGCCACCGCCCTCTTGGCTACCTTCTTGGCCGCCTTGTATCCAATCCTCATTTGCTCCCTCTCGTCGTCCGAACTGCTACTTAAGAACTCCGCGTAAGCCTCTTTTTTTGCCTTGACTTTCTCCTTTACCTTTTTGTTCCACCACTAGGCGCCCTCCATCCGGCTGCCGCATGCCCTGGAAATAGGCCTGGCAACGGGTCGGGTGTGAAGCGGGTGAGCCCCCACCCGCATCCATCACCCCCATCCATCCAGTTCACCCGATCCACCCGTCACCCGCTCATCCGCATCCAATCCACCCGTCATCCACGGATGAAACGGGTGATAAACGGGTGAAACGTGCTCTATCTCATTTCA